>JBAMNC010000529.1:600000-1068733 GCA_037902135.1 Cetoscarus ocellatus | reverse complement strand
ATAGAGCGCCATGACAGAGAGAACAGAGAAAAACAACAAAAAGGGGCAAATAGTAAATTAATGCTGTCTGATGCTTAACTGTCTCCTGACAGGTCCCATGTCCTGCAAAATGCAGTTTTCTTTGCTTTAAATGTTGTTAGAAGGCTCGGGGGCACATGACTGTTTTTACTAAACTCTCAGTTCAGAAATGAGCTCTGTCTCTTGAATGTAAAATCCCCTTTAACACTCAGTTTTTTTTACTTCCTGTGATTTATTCAGCTATACAGCTTCCACCTACAAGTGTGCTGATGCCATGACTGTAACCCCTCTTCCCTCATACCAATAGGCATGGTTTGGGCAGCCAATAAGTGCAGAGCTCATTATATAGCCTCTTAGAAGCCTACATTCAGCCCCTATTGTCTGACTAATGACTTAAACAAGTAATTAACTAAGACTATAACATATTTAGAGGACATTAAGTTGGCATGCCGTGGTCATCAGTGTGAGATTAAATGTATGGCGTGACATTGCATTTTCTGTCTAACTTTGTCCCTTTGTACTTCTCTGTCTCTTTCTCATCTTCGGCAGGTTAAATCAAGATTAGATACTGCAAGCAGACCTGTCTCAAAAATCCTGTTTGTATGTTTGAGGGATAACTTTGGAAAGTCATATTTAATCCTTAGCCCATTTCTTCCACTGTGATGTCCCACATGATCATTTTTCTTTTTCTGTTCTCAGGCATGAGGACATGGGTGTGTCTGAAGGCAGAAAAGTGGCTGGTCGAGCTTATGCTAATACCCTCAGATACAGCTAAAAGCCCTGGCTAGCTGCAGGTCTGTCAGTAACATCCAGACAAAACTATACTTAAGAAAAATGGTTCGGAAAAACACTTTAAAGACTTCAAATGTCATTCCTTAAGCATGCAAAGATGTTTACAGAAGAGGCTTTAACTTTGATTGTGACATATGAACAAAACTTTAAAGCTACTGAGTTAAATGTAGGCTTTAACAGCAGCACACCCTGCATAATTCAAGTTATAGTACAGCACACCTTTTAACATCACATAACCTAAATTATGCATACTAATAGGATCATTATTCATATTGATAAACATCAATAAACACTGGGCTACTTTACTTGTCTTAATCTCTATCCTGGCACATGTTTCTACATCATAAAGCATCCTTACCCAGGTGTCACTGGGTGTAGCCTTGAGGGAAAGGGGCCCATGGCGCTTTATAAGTGTGAATCCACAACAACGACAGCAGTAGTCCAACAACATGAATGGCTGCTAGTCTAAATGTGAAGAAATAGGCTACATGTGAGTGTTTGTGTGTGAGAGAGCGCGTCAAAGAGGGAGAAGGGAGGGACGGTGGGATTAGAAAGAAATGGGATTACTACTAAGTAGTCTGAGTAAATCCTAAAAGGGATAAGGGTGAGCATATAGTATGGACATACAGCTAAAGTGGATGGATGTACTGCACACTAGTGTAAAACAACAAGGGGGAAGTTTTGGATACAGATATAATTAGCCATGTTGTGTCATTTCATTTCAATTCTTGAACTTTCCTTTTCCTTTTTTTCAGTTTCAAGAATTCTGTCTACATTTTCACCTTCACCTTTTTGGGCCTTTTTTTTGACATGACAGCTAAAGAAAGATAAGACATGTGTGAAGTAAGGCTGGGGACTACATGCGCCAAGTTGTCACTCATCAAGTGTAGAATCAGAGTTGAGCTTTGAACACAACAACCCTTATAAATTTGGCTCCTGCTACCAACCAAACACCATGGCTGTGCCTCAGCTGTTGTCACTCTTTGTTAAATTATAAATCTGTGGGGGGTTTTTAGCAAAATTTTGTAATAAATGCAGTTTCAACCCTCTTGAGTGATGACTTGCTGCTTTACCGTGTCCTTTCCAAAAACAGAAATGTACAATTTTAGTGTGTCTTGAGGAACATAAAGAAGAAATCAGACCTGCTGTCTTATGGTTAATATGGTAAACAGACTTGAGCTTCCATAGCACTTTTCTAGTCTCTTTGAGTTCTCAGAGCAGCTTTACATCACAAGTCACATCTACCCATTCACACCCAGTTGTTGTCATATTAACTAACTGATGGTTCAGAGTTTCCATGAGTTCCACCAGTATTAGCTAACACATTCACACCCTTTCGTACCCATTTACACTCCACTGATGCAGCACTGAGAGCAACTTGGAGTTAAGTGCTTTGCCCAAGGACACAAAGACATGTGATAGCCATAGCTGGGCTATATGTAATAGCTATACAGCCTCCATCTACATGTGTGCAGACCTCATGACTATATATACTATATCTTATATCTTACATCACATTGGGAATTTTCCCAAAACAATGCTAAACATTTGTTGCATCCACACCACCATTACACCAGTTATGGTCTTTAAAACACCATAAGCCTGTCTCCAAAGTAGCCCAACAACAACTCTCTTGTCACCCTTAAAATGTAAATAAAATACTATGGCTAGGTTCTCTTTCTTTTTAAAGACAACAAATAATTTGAAAAAGTGGAGGTAACACACTTAAATTACAATCTTATTAGTCCTGAGTAATTACCTCTGCCAAGGAGGTTATGTTTTTGCCGACGTTGGTTTGTTTGTTTGTTTGTCTGTTTGTCTGTTTGTTTGTGTTCAAAATAACTTGAAAAGTTAAGGACGGATTTGGATGAAATTTTCAGGAAATGTGTGGAATCGAATAAGGAACAAATGATTAGATTTTGGGACTGATCCAGATCACCATCCAGATACAGGGATTTTTTAATGGATTCTTAAACATTGCGAGATAGGACCATTTTCAGCATTTGTGCATATAACTCCACAAAAAACCTACCTTGGTGGAGGTTTGCGCTCTCCGAGTGCTTTCTAGTTTATTATTTTTAACCTTATCCCAAGTTTGACAATCTTACTAACTACGTATTTATTTGACTTTATCAGGTTTCATTAAATGAAAGTTCAGTTTGAACAAATCCTCGAGACATTCTTGTAGACAGTTAAATATATATAAACAAGACAATCCTTTTTTTTTTTCTTTTAAAGAAATATTCCAATGGGCATTTTTTGTGGTTTAAATGTAAGTCTATTGGAGATTTGAAATACAGATGCCAGCTGAATGATGTTTTTTTTTAATTCATCAAAGTGATTTGGAATTTTTTCACGTTGCATTTGTCCAATGTTTATTTATCTATTTTTTTTACTTTGTGTCCTAAGCTTCTGCTTGATATTAAATGTGTTGGCATGAGCAAAATTTCTTAATATGTTCACTTTTCCAGCAATTTTAAATATTTAATTAAAGCATATATTAGAAAATACGTCTACTGAAGTCTATGCAGCCTATGCTGCCATTAAATAATCAAAGTTTTGACTCCTGGTGCATCTTTGAAGTGAATATTTTTAAGAATTCAGAAACCTTACTGATACACTTTTCTTTTGCAGTTCTTTGTGTGAACACTAGGTGGCAACAGAGACCCAAAAGCACAGCAATGACCATCCAGCTCAGGAGTAAAAGATGATGAGAGCCTCATGAAAGTGCTGACAGCAGCACATAAGATGCTTTTTGATGAGCTTCAGACATTTCAGACTTTATGATGCTGGTGTTATAAATCCTTTATTTCTCTTTCATTTTTTTTCTGACATTTTATCTGTTTGTGAAAGAAAAGAAAATAGAAACTGTCATGACAGCTGAAGTAGTAAATGCAGGAATGACGACAGCTGACCGTCCCCCTCCTCCCCTCAAACATATCTGAAAAGGCATTTCATTCAGTCCTTCAGCGTCACAGCCTGCGTATGTCCCTGTGTGTGTTTGTGTGGGTGTGTGCTGTAGCAGCTGCACGTGCGCCTTTGTGTGAGCATGGGGTTTACTTTGCTGCCACGGTAACCTGCATCATTGTAACCATGGCGATGGTGAGAAGGGGAGTGGGAGGTGGGGTGCAAGTGGACCAAGGTAGGCGTCATAGCTATTCAGCCCCCAGTGTGTTTGTGTGTGTGCAGAGGAACATTTTACAACAGAAAAACTAACCATACAGTTTCTCTACAGAGCCAAAATACTCAATTCTTTTTTCATATGGTGACCGTAAAGGCAGAAGTCTATGGTGGTATTTAGGAAAAGCAGTAAACAGCCTAAAAAAAGCTACTCCAGACTTGAAGCTTCTGTGGGGAGCATTAAATCGATACAACATTAATACTGATGCCTCTTAAATTAGCAACAAAAGTAACTACAATAATCTGGAACAAGGTTGGTTGTTTCTCTTTTGTCATTTTTAAGCATGTAGCTACTGCCATAGGGTAAGTGTCAGACAAACTGAGTACCAGCACTCTGCCAAGACCGACTCTATACTAATTTTCTACAGCAATCAAATCATGACACAAATCAATGTCTCTCTGATCACCAAATCTTGCAAAGAACCATTGCAACCATAATATATGTTCCTGACATGTCTAAACTTTTGTCATGTTTCATTTCCAGCTTTCTTTCACACATTGAAACTGTTTGACTACTGGATCAAAGCCTGACATACAAACTGTGGAGCATGCTACTTAGACTTTGGCCTGTTTGTGGTCCAACTGTAGCCTGATACACCAGATGGACCATTTAATATAAAACTAGTCTATCTGAGAAGGAGCTCATAGAAAGTTGTCAGACAAGTTCTTTAGAAAACATTCATGAGTGTGTACATGTTTACCCTGATTTCTCATCTTTATATTCAGCTGAGACCAGTCTTTCATTGAGAATTTTGATTAAAATACAGTGATCAATCTTAATGGTTACACTTGGGGAGAAGAGACATTTCCTCTAATCGTGTTTGCCTTACACTGCAGCTCCAGTATATGTGTAAAATTTCAAGTTTCAAAATCACAGTTGTCCCTACATCATTGTTTCACCTGAAAACACAACTACAGCCTGGCAGAGCTGAAACACCATGACCAGCAAATGTCTGAGGCTTGGAAGCATGTCAGTTGAATTTCAAGGCACTGATAAAATATTAAGCCCAATCTGAACCTCAGATGACAAATATATATATTTTTTTTTTTTGCAAGGAGGAGAGTGTAGATAACACAAACTAGAGCTCCAGAGCGTTATTTATTGAGTTATAATAAATGAAACAGCTGCAGCAGCACAAAACATGATATCACTTCCAGACCTGATATGAACAGGTTTGAAAAATGAGGCTGATCAAGGAAATTCAACAGAGATCATTCTTATCTTCTTTTAAAGTGGGTTAAAACAATATCTGTAGTGTATGGAGAAAAAGTGAAATCCAAGCGATGTCTTTAGATCTGTTGAAATTGAAAATCACGAGGAGGGGGATGGACACACATGACAACACCAAGGCTCACTGGCCTACATGTTAACATGGTGTGTTGTGGGAGCAGAGAGGCTGCAATTATCGCTGTGTGCTCATGCTTGTGTGTGTGGTGGAGATTCTGACGTCACAGGGACGAACAGAAAAAAGGGAGGGCTTTGCATGACAAATGGAGAAGGACAGACAGAATACAGAGTGTTTTGTACAGCATTTCAAAGTAAATAAAAGGCATAAAATATGTTATTTACTGCTTTTCACCAGTCTGAATCATTGTACAGTTGATCATTTTCAGTTGTTAGATGTTAATTCGAATATAAAAGGAGAATCTTTTCTAAGGAGGTCTGAGATGTGCTGGTTTGTGTTTGTAGGCTTTGATGGACATTAAAAAAACAGTCCAACCAGCAGAAAGAAAGCAATCTGTGTATGACGTCCTGACTCCCATAAGCAGTGATCCGACCACTATAAAGCGACCAAAATAAACCAATAATTACATCACAGTAACAATCAATTACAGATTAAACGTTGTAACATAGACCATGAACTACTTGATGCTTATTTGTTAAAGTCAATTAGTGTTTAGATTCATCGACTACCTGTTATGCATTAGAAACAACCCCCTAACCTCTAAAAAAACAGAAAAAAGTGTGACTACATGTAAATTACAAAAAAATGTCCTTCATCAGGTTCATACCGCTGAAGTTCACCTGCATACAACTGCATTGTCACTAGCTATTCACTGATAAAATGTGATTCACATGAAAGTGATGGTTGTTTCTTCTCTGGGGTTCATATGCCCAAGTCAGACTAACTGTTTTAAGCAGGATTACAGCTTGAACCAACATGGCTTTTGGGAACAGCAGGCCCTAAAAATAAACTGTTTACCCCACTCTGGTGCCATGAGAGGGGACAGATTTAGGACAGCACTGAACCAATTACTTATAAGGATGCAAAAATCATAAAACATTTATACCTGTTTACTGATAAAATCATAAAGAAGAACTTCCTTCATTCTGTGTGATTAAGACATTACAAGTAGACCTTAAAAAAACAGGCACAGGCGTCCAAGAAATGGGACCTTAAATTCAAAATGAGGATAACACAGGGGCTACAACTAATATGATAAAAGCCGTTGTAAAATTTTAAATGCTTAAGCAAAAACAAATAACTGCTTTTACATCTCTCATAGCAAGACACACAATATTGTTGCTCTGGAACCCGGTACAGAGTCCTTTGCATTCAAATAGCTCAGCAGGTAATGTATTTCCTTAAACTGATGAAGGTACAAATCAAGGGCTCAAGGGACACTTTTTTTTTTTTTTAACATATGGCCACTCTTCATAACCCAGTTTAAAGGGATAGTTTGAGTTTCTGAAGTGCGTTGTTGCGAGGTACATGGCATAAGCTTGAATGTGTCCCTCAGTGTCACAGCTCAGTTCTCTCTCTGTTCAGAAATCTAAGGACAGACGCTAATGCTACTCATTGCTGTACATGGTGGAAAAACTCTCAGCATAATTAAAGAATTGTAGGAGAAAACAAGCCACAAAAACAGCTGTTTACATTAACTTAATTTCTCACCACCAAGCCGCTTTGATTAGGCACTATGTTGAGACACGGCTTTGCAATTTCTCTTTATTTTTTTAACACATACAAAATTGATAATCTGATATCCTCATTTGCCCATCATACGAACTTCCAGCTAATCAATCATGGTGCCTGAAATGATCAGTAAAAGTCTCCTGTTGTCTACTGCGAGTCTATACAAAAGGCAGTTTTCCATTAAATATTGTGATATAAATTTATAGAAAATGACCACGTTTGATCAACACTCTCTCCTCTGCACCTCCCCACTCCACCTCCTCCTCCCACCCTCTGTCATCTCCCCTCCCCTTCTCCATGTAACACAATCCCTTCTAAAAAATCCCCCTGAATTCAATTACAGCCCTCCCTTTAATTATCGAGCTGCAGACTCTTACAGCTGCTTGCAATAAGTATAACACAAGAAGTCCACACATTTGGTAAATCCCATAATCCCGAGTGGGCTTGTAAACACTAAATGCAACAGTCAACAATGTACGGCTTTGTTTGTTTGTCCTCTCCTTTTTCTCCCACACTTTCCCCACATCATCCTCTCCTCTGTCCCCCTACAGCTCGTTTCCATTTTCAGCATTTAGGGAATGTAAACACAGCTGACCAACCAGAGAGTCTGGACTCCGATATGAATCTAAAATATGACTTTAGAGCAGGGTTCAAGCGTGAATGAGATAAGGATTTTATGATTTACTGGCTCCAGATGTCTGAACAAGAGAGAAAAAGAAAACAGAATGGCAGTGCTTGAAGTCATTGTTTTGTTATTTTTGGCATGTGTGCACAAAGTGTGTTATAATTAGATGAAAGGTCAGAGGTCAGGCATTTCATGGTCAGGTTGGAGATGGTGTTAAAGAATGCTGTAATGATTGTGTGCAATGCAGGTATGCTCAGCTGTAGTGCTTTGCCATTTGAGTGTTTCATCAATAGCTCAATAAAAATTGAATAACTTGAAATATCATTCTAGGTTTTCTTGCAAGCTGCACCTTCATGTTTTGGCCCAAATCTACAGAAGGCCCAGGGGGACATATATCAAGGTTGATTGAGGTCAAGGGTTATTTATGAGACAAAGTGCTTGAAGTGTTGTAGGAATGGTAAATGCAGAAATGGTAAAAACATGTACTCTTCATTATTTAAGTCTTCAAGTCAATTTCAGACTTCATATCTAAAATTCCTCCTACTTTTATCACCACATGCAGGGTGCAGCTCTCAGAAAGACAAAGCCACATACATATAACCTGACACGCCAGATAGACCATTCAATATGTTCTCTACAGAATACGTTTTGCTAGTCCATCTAGGTAACAGCCCACAGAAAGTGTTTAGGAAGGGTAGAACCTTTCAAAAAACATTAATATCATATTATATCGGGCCAATCAGATGTTTTAGTAGGCTGGAGCTACTGCTGCGGTGTTAAGTAAAAAACATGAGCTAAATCACACTGCAAACTGGTCAAAACATGATGGAAGTGGAGCAAAAATAACCTTTCTATCAAGATATACTTTGAGTGTCGTTGTTCATTCAATGATGAATTGCTGTCCAAATCTGGTACATTTACTGCTGAATCTGTTAGCATCAATGCTAATCTCTGTATGAGCAGTAAAAAAATGATGTTGATTTGGCCTGGAATAAACAAACCAAATGCAATCATTGCAGATTGGAGCTTGGCAAGATGAATCTGACTGATTACTAAGAATGAATCAGGCAGATCCAGCTGCACTGCAAGGTTAACACACATACGGAGTACGAGGGGGAAAAGTTTTGAGTAGAGAGAAAGAGGAACCTAGACGCTACCCCATGGAAAAAATTTACAAATAATGTTACAGCTTGTTTTAGTGTGACTTAAACATCATCAATCAATTTCAATATGCCCATCCCGTGATTATTAAATGACACAAAGGCTCACCATGCTGGGCTGCCTGTGGCTCTCACAGCCGTTCATGCCAACAGCTGAAAAAAAACATAATCAGCAGCATATTTGTGACATTAGTGAACCATACCATTAGGCCCAGGATTCAACTGTAGTCCAAGCACCAGATGAGGTAAAGCTGAAAACCGAGGAATACTCAGTGAAGATCTGCCTTGAGGGTGTCTGGGATAGGATCAGTGTAACCTGTATACAGAAGACAAAAAATATAAGCACACTGATGAGCTCTAATGAGGCTGGTATTGACAGATTTTTATTTAGAGTTGTCATAAAAATGGGAAAATCAGCCGTTTTGGTTCCAGTAATACCGCACAGAAGTGATAGCATGTCTTGCTTCGTGTATACTGCACATTCTGCAATGTGACTATCTCACATGCACATGTTGCAAAAGTAGTGGCAAAATAATATAGTGTAAGATTCAGCCCTAAACTGTTGCCTATTTCATTCGAACAGACATCAGACAACTTGTTCTACTTTGCACATTGTAGCTTTCACTCAGTGTAAAAACCCAAACCAGACTATGATTCAGCAGCCTCCACTTAAACAGACAAAACTAATAATAGCTTGATCTTTAAAGTGTCTTCTGTTTTTAATAGAAGCTGGTTGGCTTCCAGCAAACCCAGAGCTGTGAGAAGAAAACACTTTGGAGACAGGGCTCCCACCCTGCTACCTTCTGATTAGGGATGGAAATTTATAAGCTTTTTTTAAGACTAGAGCTTATCAATCCAGCTCTTTGTCAGTTTCTATTTACAGTAGATTCCTATGGATACTCTTTGCAGAAAAAAAATTTCTAGACAGATTTTCTGAGTCAGCATTGTCAAGCACATGGCTCTCCTGACATTACATGATATTCACAAACGTTCAGCAGAATGGTGGTGTTTCTACCTTTTCTCTAAATCAGTGGTTCTCTAATGGTGTTACAGAGCACACTAGTGTGCCTTGAGGCAGGTCTATATGTGCATTGGGAATTTTGCATAAACATTTAGTATTAATACAACCACACACCAATTAATGAACGAGTTTTAATTTTACTCAGAATTTAAAAGATGGGTTGATTTGTTAATAAATATTTCATTAATAATACATTTATTTGTCATATTTCTTTCGGCATTTGTAGATAATTGTTAATGAGTGGATGAGAATGATGAGAAACTACAACATTAAAAAGACTTTTTGGTATGATTATAAACAAGGTGTGCCTTTAGATTTTGGCTTTGGCAGGAGTGCCTTTGGCAAAAAAACAGTCTGAAAACCACTGCTATAAATCACGCAGCCACAGACATTGCACGATGGGCTGTTGGTGTTATTTTCTGTGAAATTACTAAGCCACACTTCAGACAGCCTCTGCCTATGTCTTGATAAACTCATTAACTCCCTACTAGTTTTTGCTGGGTGAGTCTTGAGGGCACTGATATCCTGTTTCTGAGGTGAGCCAAATGTTAATAGAAAATGGAGCTCCTATATCACTTTTCTAGTGTTTCTGACGGCTCAAAGTGCCCTTTCATACTTAGTTGCACACCACTGATACAACAGGAGGGCGACTTAGAGGTCAAGCGTCCTGCCCAAGGACACATGGACATGTGACAGTCATAGCTGCACTTGAACCCTCAGCTTCCTGATTGCTGGTAGAGAATACTACAGGACTAAGCCAAGATCGCCCCATACTAAGTGGAAATAATTAATAAGAAATTGTTAAAGGCATTTGATATCAAAACTGTTTGGCAAATATCCACAGGTTTTGATCATACAGCCGTTTTGGATTCAGCACAAATCTTAAAACACTGCCCTTGCATTTCTGCGTGTACAACAAATACACACATTTTCAGGAAAGATCATCTCATAACCCTGCCTCTCTCTAAACCACATGCCCTAACCCCAACAATAGAAACAGTGGCAAAATACAGTGTCACGTTCGTGTTGCAGAAGCTACTGAGCTTGTTATGGCTTTTACAGCTAAATCCTCTGCTTCTCCACTACTACTGTGAGCAACAAGTGGACATGGAGATGAGCATATGCCAGCCTTTGTTTACATCACACATGTTTTATGTTCATGCTCCACAGTGGTGTGCGGGGGTTGGGGGTGCCCTCGTGGCCCAATTGTTGAAAAACACATGCTTAAGTGCGTGTTAAAGTGCCCTCTTGGGCACCAAAACATGCGCTAAATTGCCCTCGAGAGCCAAAACCCATGCTAAAGTACCCTCTAAGGAGCCAAAACACACACCAAAGTACCTTCTTGGGCAGCAAAATGCCCTCTTGGGTGGAAAAACACACTAAACTCCAGAAGACCTTTAGGACCAAGAAATACTATGAAACATTATGTTGGGCCCTTTTTTGATCTAAATTGAGCCAGAACCGTATCTCACAGAACCAGTTTGGATTATCTGGTGCTAATATGGTGTTAACATAGACTAAAATACAGGAAATGGCACCTACTTAATATTCTGGGGAAGACCCCCAGACCCCCTAGGGATTTATTGTGTGTATGAATGTTCTTCACAGTCCAATATTGAATCTACACAATTCTTGTGGATGCTGATCCTAAGTACAAACTAACTTGAGTAGTCTGTCTAGTCTGTTTTAAGGCTACATAATGTGCTATTTGTATAACATATAAACATGTCTAAAGTGCCCCTGAAAACATGTGAAACGTAGCGCCCTCTTCAGTGGCAAGAACGCGCTGTATGCGCCCTGTATTATCTTTTTGCCCCTGCCCTTGAAAAAGTCTGTGCACGCCACTGATACTCCATGTCCTCTCTGGTTTTGATGTGTGTCCATGTCAACATTTCAGCACCACTTACAGGCCTGGCATATATACAGTGTTTTTTCAGTGAGTTCATATGGTTCATTTTTTTTGAAAGATGCCTTGAGAACAGAAAACTTTTTTAAAAAAAGTCAATTAATGTCTTTGTCTCCATGTGGACAGGGCCTTGAAAAATTTAACTTTGGAGTGGGATGGGAACGTCCTAATGGGATGTTTCTTGCTGGACTTACAGAAGTAATAACATTCCACGATTTCCAACATTGCATACATTTAATTTAACACATGTGTTAAGAGATGGAGTAAGATAAAATTTATCAATATCTTTCAGCACAGTGCTTCCATACAGATCTTTGTCTCCAATCCCCCACACTTTGCTCTCTGCTATACGTTTTCATAGAAATAGCCCCAGCATGCAAATACCGGAAATGATCTGCATGCCAACATCTGCAACGTTTTTGCTGCCCCCGGTTTTTCTTTCTTTGCGTGAGTGGAGATAGAAGAGCTGAACAATAGCACACCCCCCTGTGCATGTTGATAACTCCGAACATCTGGACCTTTCATTCATATCTTACATAAACATAAAAACACTCATTGGTGCCAATTCAACGACAATAAGATACAATCTTACTGAGATTTATCCAAGATTGCAATCAGATACTTTCTCCCCACTAAAGCAGGCTTTACTTAGTCTTGGTCCTCTCGCTTTTCTCAAACAGGTACCCTCGGATCGTCTGTGCCTTGCACACAGAAAAAGTATGGCACGGTGCCGCGTTTCTCTCCATAAACACACATGAATGTTTCCTGAACGCACAAAGCAGTCACCTCCATCCCCCCTCTCTCCCTCTCTCTCTCTCTCGTTCTCTCTTACACACATCTCAGAGAAAGCCTCTCACATTCCCACAAGCGTATACGCGCTCTGGAGGAATTGGATGAAACTGCCTCGCGCTCTCTCGCGCGCACAAAGGAATTAAAAACAAGCTTCATTTTTGCTTTGCTGGTTTTGTCCTAAAAATACTCCCACTTGAGCTTTTCTCAGAGGATTTTTGAGTCTTTTTTTGGACGGGAAATCAAGTTTGGCCGCGGACATCGAGAAAAAGCGCGACTTTTACGCATTGCCGCCAGGGGGGACATCACAGCTTTTCCGTTTTTTACTCAATGCAAGAAGCAATAATCCAAGCTGAAGGGTTACATCCACAGGATTTCGGTTTCATTAAGGCAGAGTGTGTTAAAGGATTTCCCCTCAGTCTGAATTAGGTGCGCGTTTCCTTGGCGTCATCGTCCTGTGCGCGCGTTCTCTCCAAATGGCGTAAACAGCACACATCGCTCAAGTCAGCAAAATAGACCCCACACAGTCCTAGTTTGACCCCAACTAAATGCAACAATGACATTAAAAAGTTTCCATTAAGGGTCCTGGCTGTGTGTAGAGACTGTGTTGTTATTTCAAAGCCTCCACATGGGAGCTGAGCTGTCTACTGTCATCCTAATTTTCTCCGGCATGGCATCTCAGAGGAAGTCGCCTTCAAAGTGGAAGATGGCTTTTTCCCTCTCCCCGGGTTACAGCCAAATCCCCCTGCATGCCTAATGGCACAGTGGCAGTGAAAGCTCGGCTCTTTGCGAAGGTAAGAAGTGAGCTCCGTCTGTGAACTCTCATCAAAGTCTGCAAACAGTTTTTGTGAGACAATCTAAGCTGACAGCTCGACAGTCTATCTCTTTATTTACATCCATTAGTCATGCCGATTTGTTCAATTATTTATCTACAAAGAGGCCAAACATGAGGTCTACATCTCTTTGCCAGCACTTATCAGTGGACCTATGTTATGTTTTTGGATAGGTAAAGCATCAGTGTTGATGCACAGCATATGGCATTTAGTATGCAGTGGGAAGTATGTTTTGTAAATAGGCATGGATGCTGATCATTTAAAGTTTTAGCAGATGGCCTCTCCATCAGCCTGCTCTCTATCTTGATATTATAGTATCTTGCTTTGTAACAGCAACACAAGGCATCATCTATGTAGGCTATAGTGCCTTAAATTCGACTTGGGGTTCATCTTTAAACAGCAAATCATCTATTTTGTGAGACTATTTGAACTATAAAAATCCCACCAGCATATTTTCAAGCACCAAACAACTACAACACAGAGAACTCTACTGTTTGGTGCTTCACTGTTTTTGTCACATTGAGAAATCCAAATGTAGAAAAAGGGAAAAGGTCTGCACAACCGTTCAGCTCCCAATGACAGATTTTATTTAAAACAAGGCAATGTTTCAATCTACAAGATCTTCCTCAGGCGAGTAAGAAATCCAGCAACGTAAATGGCACAGCCTCAACACAAGGCAAAGGCCGTGTCCCAATTCAGGGGCAGCACCATTCACAAAGTTCCCACTGTATTGGGCCCTGATGTACAAAGTGCCTGTGACACTGATTGGCTAAGAGCTGACACTCTGATTGGTTTGACTCATGTTACAACTAAACCACACCTAAGTATAATTGGCAAAGGGATCTTAAGCCAATTTCAGTTGAGAATCACTAACAACTCAAACTCAAACAAAGAATCACTAAACTTAAACATTTTGCTAATTCCTCTCACTTTGCTCTGCATGTGTTGTTAGTACAGGAAGTCACATTCTGAGGCAATTTGCAGAAATGATGCCAAAGAGTCAATTGTGTTATTGTGGTGGACATGGGCAGATTCAGTCAAAATTGTGGCTTAATTTTTTTTTTTTTTTTACCTTTTTAACTTAACTTTATTCAAAACCATAAAACAGCTGATAAAAATATCACAATGTCATAAAGACATTAATCTGCAGCCTCTACTCAAAGAGCGATTAACAATACTTAGAGATACAAGCGGCACTGTTCACAGGGGAGACCAGGGACAGTTATAACACTTACACACATCCTTCCTCATCACTTACAGGTAATCTGATTCACAGCTTTTGATTTTAGAGACAAATAAATGAGCAGAAATAAATAAAGCTCTTTCTGTATTTCTTCTTGTTGGTATAAGACTATTTTATCTTTTTTTTTTTTTTTGACCAAATTTTTATTTATTTTGACAGTCTTTACAGAGCTGCATCATCCAACAAAATAATTTGGGGATAATACATTAATCCATTTGATTGTCATTAAAAAAAAAAATTGTGGCTTAATTTTTGATGAAAAGACACACTTACTGAACAACATTTAGTGGATGGAAACACAAGCAGCCTGCAGAGGCATTTATCTATGTAGCACAGAAATGCATATCATGAGTGCCATGTGTTTGACATTGTTGCCACTGAAGAAGAATTGGTTTGATAGGCAGAATTGATCATATCATTGGTATCAATAAAATCTTATCAAATCCCATCCATAGGTATAATTAGGGATTGAAATTATAAAGACTTTATTTAACACACACATAAACATATAACATTTTTTAAAAATGTAAAATTTCTAGAACATTTTTTCATATTTGCCACTGGAGTTGGACAAACAAACTTGGGACATGGCATTTCAGCCTTGTAGGCCCCAAATGAATGAGAAAATCTGAAATAATTAAGTTGTCAAAATTTTTATACATGGTAGAGTATGGTTAAATGTAAGATAAGCCTTTTAAAATAAATTCTAGTTAATGTTCTTTCATTTAATGGCTACCACAATCTAAAAGTATTTCTTGGCTGCTTCTTAAAACCTTTAACATTCTTGTTTAAGCGAAGAAGAAATTGGTACATGTGTAAGCAGCCTTCCAGCTTCAAACTTTTCAAACATGATGAAGGTCAAACACCACATTGAAGATACAAGCTAAGCCTGTTGTATGAATGAAGGCTGTTTTAAATACAAATACTCTGTTTCTGTCTGATGTTCAACGTTTAGTAACTCTCACCTTGAGAGCTGTTTGAAGAACGAGGAAAAGCCTCTGAGCCAAATGGCTCGTTGTGAGATGTGTGTCGCTGCCAAACATTTTCAGAGAAATTATCAAAGTTTAATTTAAGCATCATTTAAGAGTCAGGGGACATATGAGCTAATCCTCCTTCGCAGATAACCTCTAAATGGATAATCCTGTTAGGTCAGCAGTTCCTTCACTTTGTCGCTCCCTTAGAGGGATGTGAAAGCTCGCAAACCACTAAATGATAAATAGATTTAATCCTTAAGACTCAGATGTGGGGAAACACGCAAAATTATCAGGCTTATTAAAAGTTCCAGTGACTACTACCACGAAATTGTACAAGAACCATTATATTGTGGATTATTTAATATGGTGGATTGACGTGGTTCTTTTGCTGAATTGTTGACACAGAACCTGCCATTTTTGGTCAAATGTTGGCCTATTTGGGCCTTTTCCAAGGGTACCTCTAGGACTCACTGATCCATCATATGATCAGCTTCCAATTTGGTGTAGAGCCAGAGGAGATCTTGATAAATATAATATATCCAGAGTTTGGACGCATCTTAACAGACCTAATTGATAAAAAATGTTACATATGCATAAATTCAGCCAAACCAGAGGCTGATGTTTTTCTGAGCCAAGCATGACCATATCTGTCCCAAACTGTCTGTGCATTATAAGGTTTTAGGCCCGGAACACAAAGTATTGCGTCAATCATTTCGTCTCCTTTTGGTGAAACGGTAAACAATCACAGGTATACCTGACGCCATGAGCTCCTGAGTGAAGGTAAGTTAAAGTATTTATGTCAAATTTGCAATTGACATAAAGACTTACTTTCAAGGTGCAGGTTTTTCAATGACGCCACCCCCCCATTAGCTGATGAAGTGTAGAACAATCCAGAGAAGGGCCTGTGACTGGTAGCGTTGCTATGGCAATACAACATTCACTAAGAAACAGGAAGTGCAATTTAGAGGGCTCAAATTGCTCCTATTGCCACAAATGTTGGTAAAAATCGGCCTGGTGCATTAATAAGGGGTTTCATAGAGGGTTTTCCTGTAGGTGTTGTTGTTTTTGTTCTCTATCGCCCAGTACCAAATGATCTACAGCCCAGTACCAGTCCCTGCACCTCACGGCCTTGAAAAAAAACACTCTGTAAGCACCCTGCATCTCTCTTTCTGGGGCATGTGTTGGCACTAGCACGGCTGCACTTTTAAAGGCTGTGGGTGGAGATCTATAGATCAGCAGGTGAGGGGTGGGTATTCTTATAATGACTCACTGTGTTCAGATTCTGGACATACCATCAGATTTTATGTTTTATTTTATACAAAAGAGGACCACAAATAAAGGCCTTAGAAGGCTCATCACACACTTGGTGAATTGAATGATACGCAGGATACTCAAATATATGTATGACAATGTGAAAAAGTGGGGTTTTCATCATGTGTTTTTAGCACCTAGAGAAGTCAGAAGAAAAGGCAAGTCCTACACAAAGCCAAAGTTGAAGTGCAGTTCTTAAGAAGGATTAGAATATTTTATGCCCCAAAAGGAGGCCACTTAAATCCAAAAGTTGACCTCGCAAACATCCCAGGACCCCAGTTTCTGCATATCTGCAGGGCAGTTGGGAAAATGTACAACTCCTGTTGCAGGATTCGTGGGTGACTAACTGAAGAACTGGGACTGTGGGGAAGACGGAGTGAGTCATTTTGTTCAAATCTACAGGGGGCTAACTCCAGTAAACACACGCACACACAGGCCTGGCATTAGCCCCCCGATGATTCAATTCAAAACTTAATTCGGTTGAGCAAGACTGGATTGATCACTGGAGGTGTGAGGGATGTGAAACCTAAGACAAAAAAGAACAGTATGTATCATCAGAATAATGAGGGGATGAAAAACAAACACGATGTTGAGGAGGTTGCAGGAAAAAAAACACTCATGCGATCACATCAGAAAACGTGTTGCTGAAAGGTCAGCGTGAAAACACAAAGTGACATATTCTGCAGACAGATGACTCACCCCTGACTGAGTGTCTGTGGGAGTGAAGTATAATGTATAAACACACGCGCGCTATCTGTTTATCTGCTGCTATGTCTCCGTCTTTCCTTTTCTCTGATTCTATCATCACTCTGGTTTTCTCTAATAGTAAAGGAGCCAGTGATCAAATTCAGATCAACACTTTTTTGATTCTTCTTACTCGCATGTTCCTTTAAGTTGTGCATAGGAAGTTCAGTTCAGGATGTTGTTTCAGGTTCACGTAGAGTTCTTATTACTCAGGAGCCAGAAACCAACTCTCAGGTATCAATTTTAAAATCCCTGTATACTGCTGCTCGGTTCAAATCTGTGTCATGGTGAAAAAAACAAGACTCTGAACATTTTAGTGGATGGTAACATTTTTTAAAAAGCCATTTATCTATTTAAGTGTAGATGGCTGACTTCATCTCTGATAAGTTTCCTGTGTGCTATGTTGCACTTGTCATGGTGTCATACAGTGGCTTCACTTGGTAGTTTACCCGACCTTCAATCCAAAGTATGGGCTAATGTTTATGTTTATGTCAAATCAGAGTTGGTATTTGTTGTCTTAAATACGTTGGAAACAAGCATTGACTATGGTATTGAAAAATGAAGGAAATTTGTGGTCAAATACAGCTGTAGTTCCTCAAACCTCTCTAGAGGCTGGCTGAAAAAGCACCTGAGGTCACACAAAAATAAGGACACAAGCTTAACAATTTGAGTTGGTTAGTAAAGAGATGGCAACAGATTCAAAAGTCAGATAAACTTCTCAATATTTCTTATTTAAGGCCCACAATCTCAGTCACTTTGTCTTACCTGTAACCAAGCTACCTGCCACTAAAGCCGCTGTGGCCACACTGTGGCTCCAGTTTGTGATGACTGCCTTAATGGCATGAGGCTCTACAGCACAGATGCAAACAAAGTACACTACACAGAGAGCATTGATAGCATCTCACAGGCTGCAAAAACTTACTGTGTTTGGATCTAGAAAATGGGGATAAAATTGTACGTAGGCTGTTTCAGACTATATTTGAGTATGATCATTCAATTAAAGCAATGGGTT
Source organism: Cetoscarus ocellatus (assembly GCA_037902135.1). NCBI lineage: Eukaryota > Metazoa > Chordata > Actinopteri > Labriformes > Labridae > Cetoscarus > Cetoscarus ocellatus. Next base: position 1,050,207 of record JBAMNC010000529.1, on the reverse strand, counting down.
ACCACATTCAGCACAGACATGGGGACATAAACCAGAACAGAGGATTGAAGGCAGACAGGCTGGCATCACCCTCTTCATATTGTTAAACCAACTTCACATCTTAGGCTGCTTTCACACCTAATATGTGTGACCAAACAAACTCCTTTTTTGGTGAATTTGATGAATTTGGAGTGGTGTGAAAGCCCCTATGAACTCTAGTGCAGACCTAAGAACCAAACTCTAGTCCACTAGAAAACTAGGCTCGCTTCCAAGCAAACAAGACTTCAGTTTATTGAGTGTGTGAAAGCCATCTGAACCAAACTAGGATCAAACAAGGGAAGCTAAACAAAAAACAGAGCATTGCGATTTAAATTTGCCTGGATAAGATAATGATAAGCAAGCTAGCATAGCAATAATACACAATATCAAGCACAGTGTGGTTAATGTTAGCATTGCTAGCACCACCAGTAGTGGGGCAGATAACTGCAAATTACAGGAGAATTTTTCATTTGTGGAAACAAGTACCAAAATTGGCACACATACTCCTTGGGGATTGCTCTTTTGATAAAGCCCGTTAGCCACCTAAAAATTAATGATGCCGGCCATTTTTCAAGATGGCCGCCATTGAATATACAGTAATATTGCATTTTGAAAAAAAATCGCACAGACTTCCTATTTTAATGATATTGGTGTCAAATCATACATTTTTCACTATGTAGAATCCGAATTTGGACCCATGGACTTACTCACTGGCTTCCTTGTACCATATATCAGTGCTGTCTAATAAGCCCAGCATCAGTTAGCTAGTGTAGATTACATGTAGTAATAGCGCTCTTTGTCTAGTCTCTACCCTTTGACCTGTTAGGCTTGGGAAACCCTGCCAGGAGTACAAGACTCCCGCCGACATAGCTCTAGGGGTCATGGAGACACGCAAAGTGCCACACCACAATAAGGTGATGATCCGATCGAGGCAGGTTTTTTTTGTCTTTTCCTTTTTTAAAATTTTTTGTGTCTTTTCCTTTTATATTTTTTTTCACATGTAGGCAGGAAGCCTACACTTCTTTTTCACTCATTGTCTTGCTGCCTGAATAAATAGGCCTATACTACAGTGCTTCTAAACCTCGCATCTGCAGCTGCACAGTGCCATGCAGGTCAGACCAAAGCAGTAGCATTTGCATCGACTGCAGCATTCCGAGTTGCATCCATACTTGGTCAGTTGCTGGCAACTCTCTGCAATGGGTGGGAACTTTGTCCAAACAGTCTGCCACAGATCTCCTTTCTTGTTCCAGCCCCAGTTGGCAGGAGTCTGTGTTTCTGGTTGACGTTCTGTTGACTGACTCCAGATGCATCGGGTTGGAGGAATGGCTTCGTATGGCCTCTGCTTCCGAGCAAATATGTCCAACTTCGCATCATCCACACCTTCAGCTGTGCTGGATCCATCACACAACATGACCACAAACTTCTCCAAGGTCTTCAGGTCTTCATCATCCACTACCGGTGGATACTGGCTGAGTTTGCTGAAGACACCGGAAGCCTCATCACAAACATCCCAGGTTCTTTGGCCACGGAATGCTGGAACGACATCACAGCCAGTGGAGGCATGGAAGAAAAGCATCCCTTTTCTCTTTTCTGTAAGAGTGCAACACAAGTCATGTACAGGAACCCACTTCAGGTTCTGTCTTTGTCCAAAGGCAACCCACAACTATTGCAGACAAAGCTCCTGAAGTGTCTGCAGAACACTGACTGCAATGACGACAACATCTGTGTCATTGGCTTTGACCTTGATGACCTTGCTGTTTGCTTCTGTTGCATGCCTGGCATGCACAAAGATCTGTCTGTCAGCTTCTTCATGACTGAATGGTGCCACCCCATCCAGATTCATAGTGCGGTTGCTGACAGAATCTTCTTCCCTGGTCACAATGACCACATTTAGTGTGGCCACACATGCTATCCTGCATCCTGCTGCCATACGAAGCCATTCCTCCAACCCGATCAGTGCTGAAGCATCATGTGAAGTGTGCTGGTCAAAGGGTAGAGACTAGACAAAGAGCGCTATTACTACATGTAATCTACACTAGCTAACTGATGCTGGGCTTATTAGACAGCACTGATATATGGTACAAGGAAGCCAGTGAGTAAGTCCATGGGTCCAAATTCGGATTCTACATAGTGAAAAATGTATGATTTGACACCAATATCATTAAAATAGGAAGTCTGTGCGATTTTTTTTGCAAAATGCAATATTACTGTATATTCGATGGCGACCATCTTGAAAAATGGCTGCCATCATGAATTTTTAGGTGGCTAACGGGTTTTATCAAAAGAGCAATCCCCAAGGAGTATGTGTGCCAATTTTGGTGCTTGTTTCCACAAATGAACAATTATTACAGTTATCTGCCCCACTACAGCCTTTGGTCCCCCAAAGATTAATGTCTATAAAGTCTATGTGGAATATGATTACAAATTGCTTCTGTCTATAGTAATCTAAAATAACCTAAAAAAATCTTTATCTTTATTCTATAGATCAAAATACTTCTGAACTGCTTTGAGCAAAACAATGTTCAATGCCTGGTTTTGGATTTCTGGGTCATGGTGCAACAATCTCTTACCATCACTGATGTCTCGGAACAATCAGAGACACACTCTAGTGTCCCTCCTCTGTCAGCGCAACTGCGAGACAACGGCACGTGCCCATAGAGCAGAAAAGTGAGAAAGAGACTGTAATAGAGAGAAACATAGAGGCAGAGAGGGAGACGAATGGTGCAAAGCAGGAAGAGGGCGGGAAAAGTTGATGCCTGGTGGCTGTTTGACATTTGGGGCTTTACTCAAAATGTAAGGGGCTTGTGCAGGTGCCCCCACAGAGCATGGTGTCCCTAGCATTTGCCTATACTGCCTGTAGGATAGATAGATAGATAGATAGATAGATACTTTATTGATCCTGAGGGAAATAGGAAGGGCCAGCTCTGCCTGATCCACCTCTATTCTCACTTTGTATGACATGCTGTTGGGGTTTCTGTCACTTTCAGTGACTGGGTCCCCTTCCCCATGTGATTCCAGACTCTGTGGTAATTAGGCAGTTCAGTGAAGTTCAGCACCATGTTTTCAAAAACTCTGCATTCTTTCAACAGTCTACACACTGCACCAGGCTTAACCATCCATGGCAAAGGGCTTTATAGTGGTACCACATACACTGTTATAATGGCAGAACTTCACATTGGTAGGTCTGTTCAGGGAGGCGGAGCAATGTGCCGCTTAAGGCACCTCTGGCACTTCTGAACTTAAGCTAAAAAATACATCTGTCTCATAACACAGATATAGAAAAAAACGGTTTAGTGGATTTAGAATAACAAGCACAATGCCTGCATTGATTACTAGTAACATTTGGGCACTAAAATGATGAATCGAGGTTAATCTTGTTCACAAAATTTCATAGAAATGCTAATTAGAGACTCTGCTGTGTCTCTAAATTATCATAAGCAGTTACTTATGAAAATTATCCCAGTGAGACATCATTACCTCCAGCTTTCAGGCTGTGAAGCACCAAAACATCCACCCACCACTGCAGACCCCAGGGTTCAATCCAAGATGGCGGATCCTCTCCAGCATTTAAAATTTTGATCCCATGTGAGGAGCTGGTCAGGATTCTGGTCTGCCTCTCCTAATGTTTTTTTAAGGTGGCTTGGGATCTGTGGGGGATAACAGCATCAACCTCTGCATGCATTACAGTGATGAGATGTAGCATCTCCTGTGGATGTCACGTGAGGAGGGTAAAAAAACAATACACCAGCTGGTAGTGGAGGAATCATTGGGGCATCGGAGTTATCAAGAGTGTCTTGTTTGATCAGGACACTGTGGTTTGCTTTCCTAAAGCCAGCTCTGACCTCTGACATTTCTGCAACAATGAACAGAATTTCACTTCAGGGCTCAACAATGGAACTTAGTAACATGTGATCGAAATAAAAAAAAAATCTGCTTCTGCCGTGAGGCATCATGATTCATGTCCGAGAGCTGTGTCACACAACATCTTGTCTCTAAGATTTCTTATCTCTAACAGTGCGTGAATCAGAAAAAATATCTATAAAAGGAATAAATTATAAGTGGTCTTGTATGTGACGGCACATCATAAAAAAACGCTTTCTTCCTGTAGTTGTGCAGTAATGTAACTGCAAAAGAGTGAGCTTTGACACTCCTCCATGTTGTTACATTAATGGAACCTAAAATAGAAAAGCTTCAGGTCTGTAAGCGATTTTGTCTGAAAAATAAAACCCAGAATGCCAAAAATGGAAATGTGCTTTAAAAAAAACTGAGTAAACTATTTTCTATTTAAAGTTGATGGTTTGTGGCTGCATGAAATTCATACTGCATTTCCTTATAGAACTTATTCAAAAAAGTGATTAACTGATTAATGTGATGTAAAGTGTGCACAATTTGGGTGTAATGGGCTGAAGCATGCAAAACCAACTCTGTAGGCAAGCAGATATTTAAACTCTGGCCTTAGCACCACTGAGTCCAATCATGATAGATAGATGGATAAAAATAGTAGATTGGAGGTGACATTTGTAGTATGATAATGACAAGTTATCTATCTATAGGGGACAACATGGGATACATTGTCCCCATAGCAGTTTCTATAGCAACTACATGCCATGTACAGAGAAATTCCAGGAACATCAATAACCCTGCATTTCAAAAACAAAAAAGCTCTGTATTAATTTGACTGGTTTTGCTATTTTAGGTAGATGTCAAACCAAATCACACCTGTTGTTCACGCTGCAAGGTTTCACCCCACCTCCACATTAGATAGATAGCAGAAAATGGTAGGATGACTGAATAAATGCAGATCAGTTCATGATTATCAAAAATGGGTTATCAAGTGGATGTACAGATTGATGCTCTTTTTTGATTAAAATGTGTGGATGTCCAGACGGATTGATGAATAGATAAATAAAAATGTAAGAGTAGACTTATTAAAATGGATGGATTTATTTGTAGATGAAAAAAGGAGACAGGATAGGTTGATGAATAAATTATAAACGGATAAAGTGATGAAAATGGTTGAAGAGACAACAAATAATGAGAATGGTTGGATGACTAGATGGATGAAAGTGGATTGATGAACTGATGTAAATTGATTGGTTAAAGTGGATGGATAAAAAGGTGAAAATGCATTGATAAATGAATCAGAAAAGATGGGTGCTGTGCATAAATTGGTTTGAGGGGTGAATTGAAGAAACTGACAGATTGATGAAAATTTGTGGAATAATAAGAATAGATAGATAATGAATTGATGAAAGTAGAGATAGTGAAGATTAATGGAATGATCAATGAAAATTGGATGATGAAAAGAGAACAATTTAATATTAGTATTTCTGCTCAGCCTATGGTCTCTTGCTGTGAGTCCTTTTGTCCATGGATGATGAAGAAAAGGTTCAAAGAGGTTCTCTATTTAGGATGAAGCCAGATGAGTTAGGGCAGGCAGCAGGAGTCCCTGACAACAAGAGCAGAGTCAAAAGTGTTTTCTTTTCAGGAGCAATGTGTCTGAGGTAGTCATGTCCAATGCCAGGCTAATAAAGCGCTAGCCTCTATTAGGGACGATCAGACTGAGCATCATCTCTGTCAGTTCTTCATGCCGATTAACTTGCTTGGCACAAAAGCTCGCAAAGAAGGGTTGTGAGACCAAAGATGAAGAGCAATCTCTTAGCAAACTAATTGCTGAAAGGCAAAGAATGGGATGCCTGCTAGAACGTGTCTGAACATAAGTGGCATAGAACAAGGGGTCACAAGGGTTTTGATGCCCTGCATCATGTGGACCCTGATGGAGACCCCTGAGGTCTCCTTAAATGAAAGTGGCAACTCTCAGTCTCACACCTGTTAGGTGTTGCCTGTGGTTGATGGGAGTATCAGTCCTGTTTTTCTCTTCCAAAACTACCACAGCTCAGGCTTATGCAGATGCATACAAGCCTGAGTCCTACACACTGACTGGTCCCAACACTGGACAAAGCACGCAATAACAGCTTTACCAAATAATCCCAAGCATCAGATGCTGGATCAAAACTTTTGTATAAAGTATCTAGGAATATTTAAAACTTATCTATGGGAAGGCTTAACTAGGTTTATACCCAGCAGAAACCTTAGGTGTTGAAAAATTTGGAAAACTCAAAAGTGCTCAAAACTGTACATCCTCAAGTGTCCACTTCAGGCTGCCACAAAAGCGCCTGAAGTCACATACACACTAGTTCTTGAATACTTGTTTTGCAGCACAAATCACCTTGTTTACGGCCTAGTTAAAAAAAGACAATTTGGTATGAATTGCAAATGTCTTTATGGAAACACACTGTAACAGTATACTCTGTCCTTGTTTTGATTTTATGAGGGACTTCGCTATGTATAAGCAGGCTTATGGCCTCGTTCAGCTCCCAATGTTGCTGGTGAGGTTGTAGCAGCATTTCAATAAGGCAACCACCAAAAGAGCACTTCAGAAACCAAAGGGTGATGCCACTTCAAACTGTGTCCCTGATCTATATAACCTGCCAAAACCTGCAGACAAAATTGTCAGGGTTATGTATTCCTCAAACTCATAACGCTAAAGATGGCCATGCAAAACATACAGTACATCAACTATATTTTATTAAGTATTATACTGTGTGTGCTGCACTGCCTGTTACAAGTTTTATTACTTATGGCAGTCATTACCATGCTGTACACAGTACATGTATGGCATTTATTTTGAGCTTTTATTTCAATGTGTGCAAAATTGACATCAAACATTACAACTGATCTATCCTGATAGCATAAAATCAGTCTATCAGAGTGCTCTTTTCAACCAGCCTGAACTCTGTCTGTAGTACTGTACTTGACAGGCATGTGGGCGTACTTTGAAGAGAAGTACTTAAGTTTGACCGGGGCATTAAAACACTTGACAGTCGTTTTGTTCAAGCATTAAAGGTTAAAAGCAGTGTCGAGAACAGGTTGTATAAATATTGGATGATGTTCTTTGTGTATTTGGCTGGGACAGGATAATTTTCTATCTGCAGAAAAGCAAGTAAACTGTTATTTTATATAAAGGGGGAAACAAGGAGGCACAGTTTTAAAAAATTAAAGGCTAACATCAGCATTTCATTGTGCTTTTAAGAAGTTCTCCAATGTTTGACTACCAGATGTATGATAATATGGCAGCTGACCTTAACTGCAGCCGTAGGGGGAAGGGGGGTCTGTCTGTCTCATCTGGTGTTTAATCTTAAGCTATTAATAAGACCTCTTTGGCCTTAGCTAACCCAGGTCTAGCACAAAGAAAAACACATGACAAAATGTTACTGTAATGGGAGACATAATGGTGCAAATCCGTCATCCTGCTCATTCCAATCTTCTGACATTTTCCCTCGCTGCTCTCTTTCTTAAATTTCTGTCTATGTTAGAGGCCCTTCTCCATGACGTAACAGCATACAGTTCACTAACAGGGGTAGTTTCAGATTAACTGTTTTCAGGGTCTTTCTAGAGTCCCTGGAGTTTTTGGATCAAACACCTTCCCCCCTGTCTCCTCCCTCCAGGTGCCATCCTCTGCTCCTGATTTCTAACATGTTTCCGCTTTCAGCATCGCCTTTTCGCTCCTTTTTTACTCTTTCAGCCTCACCAGTCTCGATTTTTTTCCTGTCCACATTCTCCAGCTACATTTCTCTAAAATACAACTGGAGAGCCTTGGCAAAAAAAAAAGAAAAAGGTGTAATTAACACCCTGGACACAGTGCTATCTTGCAAATTTTTCAAGTGCAAAAATGCTGTTTTTGGCAGACACGTTTCATGCCAAGCTCTCTGTGCTCTCACTCTCTCTGTTCTTACCTGGTGTCTCCCCATCTCCATCGCCTTTTCTTGCCAGCTTCCTATCAATCCTACCTTAGCATTCTCTGCTCTTTCCTCCCCTTCAGTGACACCTTTAAAAAAAAGAGAGAAATGTAGAGGTGGAGTGAAACCCTACAACATGAACAACAGGTGTGTTTTGATTTTATCTACCTAAAATGGCAGTATTACTCAAAAAACATACATAAGAAAAGCGTCTTTGTTATTGAAATAAAGGATCAATGACGTACCTGGAATTCCTGTGCACACAGCTGGTGGTTGCTATAGAAACTGCTATAGGGACAACATGGTGTCCCCTATAGATAGGTAACTTGTTATCATACTACAAAAGGCACCTCCTTGCTTAAGATGCCTCAGATTGAAAGGGAAATCACAGAGGAGGTGAAAAAGGGGGATCTCTCCTCGAAAAGATAGGATTTTTTTTTTTTAAGGAATTCATGTAAAAGTGTCTCTGAGTGTTAAAAGATCTCATCAGTAACAGAGTGAACCTTCTCCCTAAGGGGCAAGATACATTTAATTGTTCTAAAAGCTTTCCTGCTGTAATTTCTAACAGCGAGAGCAGTTTAGTCATTACAGCATTAAGGTGATCACATGGAGACTAATTCATAATTCATTAAATACTCATTTAGAAAACTGCTCATTAAGGCAGCGACAGAGAAAATGGAGCAGAGGATGTCACATTATTTATAAGTTTTATCTGATTTGAGGTGGAAGAGGATTCATAAATATTCATACTGTCTGTGCGTGATTGCTGTGGTGAGTTCACACACAAAAGACGAGAAAAAAAATATCTGCAGAATGATCTCTTTTTGTGCATGTGCTGCATGCAAAAGCAAGATGTGCTCTAGGACTGCACAATAAAATCATAATCTTAGCATAATTGCTTTAAATCCTGTAAGCAGTGTTTCCCACTGACTGACGCTCGACTCAGGTGGTGGAGATGGGATAGCCGAGAACTTTCTAAGACAGGTTAAAGACCAGTTTGCAGGATGTCATATATAGATGTAAAAAACTAAGTTACCTTATACATGAGGTTAATCAGCTTACCTCAGTGGCTCACACTGTCCCTGTCTACCCTACTATGATACCCAACTTGTTCATTGTTTCATTTGTATTGAGCCACTCATAGTTAGCTGCTGATCGGATACTTGCTGCTGTTTGCTGATGATAGTTAACTTTAAATCACCCGTGCTCGGCAGCATTGATGGCGGCTGTAGGGCCAGGCTGCATCACCATCATGACTAAATACACAATTACTGTCTGCCAAAGTTAATGTCTCTGCATTCCTGCTCGTGTCTTTCATTTATATATTATTACTATTTATTTTTGCACTCTGCTAGTGCATTGCTGCTGCCCGGCTTTGGTGTGGGGAAATGTGGCTTGCTGGGAGCTACCAAACTACTAGATCAATAAAATAACTAAGTCACGTTAAAGGCAGCCACATTTCTGACCTCCACACCCCTAGTATGGAATCATAAACACTTTTGAAGGATGAACCTTACAGGATGCAGTCATAGACCTGCATTTACACACCTGTAACAACGGACAAACCGTAATTTCTCGTTAATAACAAGCATTTTTTTGCTCTTAAATAAGCTCTATTTTTTGGGTGCGTATGAGACACAAGCACAAGCAAAATACGTAAAATATTTCAACACACCAACATTGTGATTACAACACATCTGATACAAAAAGTCGAAATATTCTCTCCCTCTGCAAAACATTACCGCCAAACTTGCGCAATTCTTATTAAACTGACTGTTAAACTGTGCTAATCCAATATTTAGGGTCTTAATTAGTTTACCTTTGCGTAATGATCGTGTAATTCTCAAGTGTTACGGTACCACTCACATGCAAACACAGAGCACTGCCATCTTGTGAGCAAGGAGACCAAAATAGCTGTGCTGTGATTGGTCGAAGACATCAGCATGTTGATAGCTGCTCTCTGATTGGTCAGTACACTATGACTGAGCATGCTCAGGCAGAAATCAAGTAATTGCGCATGCGTGAAGCAAAAGGTGTTTCCGCATCCGGTTGAGAGAGAAAATCATCAATATGTTGTGAAATACTGAAATTTCATTGATTAAAACTTTGAATAAAGGTAATTTTTAAGTTGTCTGAGAGAGTAAGGTTTGGGCAAAATGTGGGTGAGTGTTATATTTGAATACAGCGTTTTTCCTGGAAAAAAGCTTGAAAAAATGGGGTGCGTGTTGTAAACAAGCGCATGTTATAATCGAGAAATTACGGTAGTTCTTTATTCTTCTTCACTAAGGTACATGCAATGAAAAATGTCTAGACCTACCAGCAGACTTAAAACAAGCAACTGTAGCAGAGAATACTGAGATGAGGAATATCTGACCTTGAACCAGCTTCTGAATCCACAAACTGAACAAGAGGTAAAAGGAGGACTGAAGGACTTTCAGGGACAGGGAGTACCTTCACTCTAAATGGCAGCTAAGTAAGAGGAGGATCTGTGCTGTCCTGGATGCCTTGATGCCTTTAAAGGTTCTGTAATCCGGTCTTACAGCAACAGCGTCTGTGTACAGGACTGCTAGAAGGATAGGGAGAACAGGGAGTGTCCAGTATGTTTAAGAGAGTGAGTCCAAGAACTACAACCTAAACTTTGCTCTGAAAAATCTGTGTGAGAGTTTTCTGCAGGGCCGAGATTGCAGAGCTTCAGAGGGACTCTGCAGTCTGCACTCTGACACGTTCAAACTCTTCTTCTGTTTGAAACATCAGGAGCTGGTGTGAGTCGTCTACAGAGATTCAAAGAAACAAGCCGATCACAGATTCAGACTCATCAATAAAGCTGCTTAGCAATATAAGAAGAACTGTTGAAAGCCATGCCTGTAAAAGAGAAACTAAAGGAATACTTTAGAATCAAACTTTGAAACACATTGAAGGTCCAGGTCCAACACACTTAAAGGCAGATTAAGGGGCAGTTTAAGTAGCTCCACTAGTTTCTTGAAAAGGAAGAGGAGGCCAGGCTGTATGCACTGAGGAAGGAAGAGGAGCAGAGGAGTCGGAGGATGAAGGAGGAGACGGAGGCTTTGAGGGAAGAGATAGAAGCTCTTTCACACAAAGTCACAGAGAGGAAGCTCTTGTCTCTGGAAAACTACAAGGCTGCAGTGGAAAGAGTTATGCAGTACCCCCTGCAGGGGAATCCGCAGATGCCCTCAGGAGCCCTGACTGACAAGGCCAAACATCTGGGAAACCTAAGCTTCAACATATAGAAATTGATGAAGGACATGGTCTCCTACACTCTGGTCATTCTCCACCAAAACACTGCTCAGCCTGAACTCATCCTGTCTGACGATCTGACCTGTGTGAGCAGAGAAGTGAGGCAGAAAGTTCCTGATAATTTAGAGAGGTTTGACGATGATCACTGCAATGTCATAGGCTCATAGGGCTTTGGTTCAGGGTCTAACAGCTGGACGTTGAGGTTTGAAGCAGTACGCACTGGATACTGGGTGTGCCAGAGTCAGAGTCATTAATCCTTCCACATCAGGAAGTTGAGTGCTGTTTTTTACCTCGACTGTTTACAGTTAAACACATTGCGCAGAGTCAGATATACTGAGAACTACACCCAGAGCACAGATGGAAGAGTGCATTAGCACAAGATTTAGCAGGGAGTTTACCTCAGGTTGTACCTTTTAATTCATCACAGTGGTGACAGGGACAGAGTGCCTGAGTGTAAAGTCTGTACAGATAAGCTGCTTAGACACATATGCAAGATCTGATCTTTCAAAGTAAAACACCCTTCAATCTCAGTAAATCATAGAAGGGTAATGATATCAATTATTTTTAATTCTTCACGACCCAGAACCAAATGATCTATGGTCCTTTACTAGTCCATGGCCCGGTAGTTGAGGACCTTTACTCTATTGTGCTGTACTGTATGATCAGTTACTCAGCTATTCCCACCTCTCATCCAGACCCACTGGTTGGATGTTGGGCAATATTGCTGAATATTATCATGTCATTTGGTGTGGTCACTGCACAGGTCAGACATGCTCTCCAAAGTGGAAAGCCTTGTTGTTTCAGCGTCTGAGTGCTTTCTCATTAGAGCTGCTGGTGAGTCTGTGAGGACAGGACTTGGTTCTCTTTCTCCTCCTGTTAGTAGCTTGTGCCTCGTTAAAACTACAAATGCTTGTTTTCTGCCCTTGTCCTGTCATCTCTGAAAAAGCACTCTTATCTTCTTTAGTGAGAAGCCTTTATGTGCACCGCTATTGTTTATTTTTACTGTTAAGACTTTCAGTTTCTATATAAAAATATTGCACATCTGACTCCCTTTTTATCATGTTTTTTCCCTCATTTTGTTGTCCTTCCTGTCTCCATCCCCCATCCCTCTTAGTAAATGGAGAAAATCTCTCCCCCTGCTCTCCATCATTGTGTGGGCTCCTGTTTTACGCACACAGAGCAGCAAGAGCGAGCCTGGAGAAAAACCCCAGAAAAAGTGGCTGCTTGTGTTTGTCCTTGTGTGAATCACCATCTGTGGTCGAGCACTTTCCTGCAGTGGTATTACAGAAAAGGATGATTGACATGAAAAATACATTAAGACGTGAGAGGGAGAAGAGAAAGGTGGGAGGAGTGTCTGGCAGTGTGTGTGATTCACACTTACTTTGATTACTGAAAGCTTTGTCTCACTCTGAATCTTTTATTGCTTTAAGATATGTGGTGGAAGAGAGAGAAAGAAGAAAGTGACCAAAATAAAGGAAAATTAAAATTAGAGACGGTTTAAAAATAGGCCTGAGAAGAAGGAGGACGGGTGGCGTAGGAAGGCAAACACAGAGATAAGATGACAAAGAACACTGGAGAGAGAAGTACAGGCAGGATGAAATTATTCAGGGTCAAAACTGGAATGCATTAGCCCACAGACTGAGGGTAAGAAAAGGAGAGGGAGGGAGGGAGAGAGAGAGAGAGAAATTTAAAAACAGAAGGGGGAAGGTCATGGGTGCATGTTCTCGTTCCCATGTTAAATCTGTTTTATCCCCTTGCGATCTGTTTACCAAATGAATTAAAGCACTCCAACTAATTCAACCACATTAAGAAACCTACCATATTGATGTTGTAACAGAAAACTGCTGTATCCTCTAAAAAGAAGCACAGCACAAAGCACATTATGACACAGATCTCTTGGTTTAAGCAATGCAAATGAGTCTAATCAAAAATGTAAAGTTCTTTTCTTGCTCCATGTCAGAGCTTTGTTCAAGCCATGGTGTTATTTTTTCAAACTTGTGTTAGTAACAAAATTATACTTTTATACCTCTTGCAATACAAGAATTCATATTAAAAACTCAAAGAAAAAAGGCCAAATTTCATTGCAATAAATAAGAAAAATGTGCTAATGATGTGTTGTATGTACTGTAGGATTAGTGGTCACACTTCAATAACATTATTATGCTATTGTATATTAATCCTAACACTAACTAATCAGATTGATTGGTGCCAGTTCAGAGTAAAAAGAAAATATTTTTGCCAATTTCTATTTGCTGATATTTCCATACTTACTATTACTGATGCCAATATCAATACTGATATTTTTGGTCAAGAGCACAAAGCCTCCACTAAAGTGAAATGTTCCTGTTCTTGTCACAGAGACAGGGTCTTTTTTTTGTTAGAGAAAGATGTGAAGCAAAAAAAAGCATTTTGATATTTAATGAATGATATTTTTGTTCTATAAAAGAGAACATTCAGTGCTGAAGAGGTAAACAATTCTGCCAGTATCACCGGTGATATATGGGTTATGTATGACTGATTTGCAGCCAAGATATTGGTTATAAATATCAGCAAAAAATTCAAGTCCTTTGATACTGATAATCACTTTTCAGGCAATAATATGCAATTATCATTCCAATGATATAAAAAAAAAAGATATTTTTCATAATAAGAGGGTACATTATAACATTGCAGTGCAGCTGGATCCACCAAATTCAATGCCTGTAATCACGCAGATCCATCTCACCAAGCTCCAACCTACAATGATTGTGCCCAAAGCAGAATGGCCCCATCAGAGCCTGTTAAAGCAGGAAGGGGTGGGAGCTACAAGTGAGAAGAAGTGACTGCTCGTACAGAGATTAGCATAGTTGCTAACAGCTTCAGCAACAGTTTCATCAGATATGGACCCTTTTCTGTATTAAATGAAAAACAAATAACACTGACATAATTTCTCAATAGAAGGAATATTTTTGTGTTTGACTTATGGTCTTTGAATGATGAATACAATAAGACTACCTTTAGATAAAGTTATATATTGGTTATGAGCATTTATTTTTGGTGGAAACAAACTTGCCCTTTTTTACATTTAAGTCATTCAAAATCTGACTAGTTGAATTTACACTAACACTAACAGTTTTAAAAGTAAGGTTTAAATTAAATGAAGCTCACAGTGTTGAGCTGCCACACACAACAGCACACACCTACAGCTGATGAATAAATGACTACAGTGGCTTGACTGTTCACAGACTGTATATTTAGTCAGAGCAATGACAGGCAGGAGTATGCAGGGCTATTGCAGGATGACAATCACTAACCCACTTTGCATGATTGAGTGACTGTCTTGTGCATCATGTTGGTGCAACACACATAAAAGAGACTTAGAGACTTATGTCTACGTGGTAAGTGCTGGACATACTCAGTTCTCACAGGTGGCTGTGCTGTTTGGTTAGTGAGTGTGTATGTCTGCCTCATTCTGTTCTTTAAGTATCAGAAAAGAAACATGCAGAAGACGTGATTTAAATTGAGTAGTCTGAGTCGTATATCACTCTTTAGGGTTTCTATTAACCACTCATCCCTGTGGTAGGTAGAGTGTGAGGCTCAAAGCTATAAGTGAGGCACTGGTTTAGTCTCCAGTCAGCAAAACAACACAACATGCATTTAAACTGATTACAACAATGTCACACAAAAAAACATCTTGTGGCAGAAAAAAGAGCGGTGATGGAATTAACACTGGTTTACTGCCCAGTGCCCAGTACTACTCTCAACTTCATTGACTGCCAGAAATCAAACTGAACAGGGATGCTTGAAATTCTACTGAAATACTGTACCTTGGTTTGTCAGCATCACACACAGTCTGGTTAATCCCCTAAATGCTCAACAGGACAAAGCTAATGTTCATGTGAGCTCGGATTAAATGGCATTTAAACGTAAATGAGGCTTCAGAAATAAGCCTGTGTTTGTTTAAACCCTTTTTCATCTTAATAACTATTAATAGACATGAGAGCAGCTGGTGAGCACAGAGACCATGATTCATTTTCATATTATGTCAGAATAGCTGCTCCATATTCACACTTTTACATTAGAGATGTAATAACAACCAGGATAGCAAAAAAACAATAGGCATGCAATAAAATTAAATCAACACTGAGGAAAAACAAAGCCATGTGTGTTTCTCACTCCATCTGTTGGCTGTCTATTCCTATATCCGCCTTCATCTTGATCCCTGAGTTTTTCTCACAGGAAGAACTTGGTAAACAAAAACTCTGCCAGGTTGAATGTACCTCCAACTTTGTGGCCCTGAAGGCTGACAACCACCAACAAAAATGACCAGTAAATAAAGGGGATGTCATGCATGGAGGCCCTTACAAACATAAGAAGACTGTGTGGTCTGACTCTCTTCTGTGAAACAAGGAGCTTTTTAGAAGTCACAGCTGCACATGCGCTGACAGACTGATACAAATAGAGCTGTGATCCTGGGAACTGGTTTAATTTGCGTAATCATGAGTGATGTTGAGCTCTGAATATTGAGCAGCCAACAACTTAAATATTTTGAGCACCTGGGAGACTGCTGACGTACATCTGAGCCGCTGTCTCCTGTTAAAATATTGTTAGGGACTTTAAAAAAATGCAAATCAATATTTCAACCATATGCATGCCTGAAGCTGTTTAAGAATAGTTTCTTAAAAAACAAACTGGAGAGAAATAGTTTAAAAGCATCAGTTCCTTGGCAGAACTAAAACCCACAACAGATGCTGGACTTAAGGGGAATGTTTGGCTCATCACTTACATTTCGTTTCATGTGTTTTTGCAGGTAAAGAATGACTGCAGCAGCAGGTGTGCTTACAGGCTTGGCAAAGCTCAAACGCCAGGACTCGGCTCGCTCCCAGCACCGGCCCATACCACCATCACCAGGCCTGGGGAACCCTGCCACAGAGGCTGCCCCAAGGTATAAGAGTTTTTTTTAATTCAGTCAGTAGACAGCAATGACTGCACAAGTTCAAGGTGAAGATTTCTGGGGCTTTTAGTAACAAAGTAATAACACATCACTATTACCTAGCATGGGCAACAAGAAGCTGGCAGTGGTTTAATCCAGTGCGTCAGTCAAGAACATTGTTTTATAAAATATAACCCTTTATTGCAATATGGATATACAGTTTTACTTGGCTTTGCTCTTCAGATCCTCCTTTTCATTTTTCATGGGGAGCATTGGGGAATCTAAGAAAAGGTAAGGGTGAACCCAAACATTTCATCAGAGAGGAGGCTGGGGTGGTGAACGCAAAGCTTTCCAGCAGCGGCATGTGAGCTTCAATGGTGCCGCAGAAATGAATGAGATGGAGGTCGTGTTTCAGTGGACCTCCTTGTTTTGAGAATTGCTGATAGGGTGAGAGTGGTAGTAGACAACCATGAAACCAGATGACTGCAGCTGAGTGCATGATTTTTTTTATTTTCTTGTTAAAAAAAAGTCTGATCTTAAAAACAAAAACTTTCAATTTTGGAGATTAAACATGAAGTTAATTTATCAGAAAAACAACTCAGAATTAATTAAAAGAATCCAGATTTGATGAATGAATTTTGCTGAATTATCTACTCCAAAAGTTTCAGCCTGAGACTTTCATCAGCATTTTAAACACCGGTGGTGGGACCCTCAGCACTCACAGATTGTTGCAGCTGTTAAAACTTCTTGATTTTAAGTTTTAAACTTTTTTGTGAGTGCTAATGTTTCTGTTTTTTGTTAAAGTAAATTTTATTTTACTCAATTTACCATTAAAATGTTTATGGATACTATATCATCTTGAGCATTTAATTATGTTGACATTACAAGCTCTGTTAACCCAAGACTTGAAATGAGTTGGTATCTCAAGAGGACAGCCAGGGTACTTATTATCTCTGCAGAATGGATTAATGGGTCAAATGGATTTAAGTCCACTTAGGGCTTCACACATCTAGTTTTTTCAATAACAATTTCTTCCAGGTACACATTTATGACCTACGGAAAACAGTGCAAGATCCCAGTTTTAGTTCCCAAGAACCCTTAGATTAATCCCTAATTAAAAGTGATTTAATGTTATTAAATATAAGCAGAGGTGAAAGCCCCTTTAAGGAGTTTTTCACTGGTAATGATAGACTGAATATGATAATGATGTCTCTTAATGACCTCAAAAGGCAGGCAAGACCATCAGCAACAAGACTTTATTTATGCCTTAAACAGATGCCAGATCCCATTGTGTAGGTGTTAGGCTAAAACACAGATTTTTGCTTTACAATGTGTTTGTTTGAACTCTTACCCTGAGGTTTTTTTCTTTTTACTTACCTCATTCAACCACACAGTGAACTTGTTATTCAAAGGGCTGTACATGAAGTTGTGTCTCTAAAGAAATGTTAATATTAATTCTGAGTCTTACCTCTCTTTTAGAAAGAGGAAGCGGCGAACAGATGTTGTAGTGGTACGTGGGAGGCTCCGGCTCTACTCTGCCTCTGGCTTTTTCCTCCTCCTGGGATTAGTCATCCTGGCCATAGGGATTGGGATGGCCACACTGGGTTACTGGCCACACAGTGAAACCATCCCCAAATCCCTGACTGGAGGTGGATCAAGGACAGAAACGGCCAGAGGAACTAAAACACCTGCAGGAAATGGAGCAAATATGGCTGTTATGGATGGAGATACGGCTAACTCCAATGCTAGTCATGTGCAGGGTAGGTCAGCAGGGCTTATCAAAAAAGTCAAATCAGCCGTTTGATTGAATATGTCTGAGAATGACATGTTAAAGATACACTCCTGCTTCATGGTGTATAGACTCAATCTGCTAAAACAATGAGATATTACCATCTATTTTTATGGCTTCTAGATACACAATCCAAGCAGACAGGGGGTGCTCTGATGAGGTTCCTGGAGCAGCATCGTCACTCTGAGAGGATGAAAATGCTTGGGCCATTCACCATGGGCATCGGAATATTTATCTTCATCTGTGCCAATGCCATTCTTCACGAAAACCGAGACAGAGAAACTAAGGTAGGTCATATGAGAATTAAAAAACAAAGATTTCTTGTGAATTTTAAATATTTTACCAACCAAGGAATTAAAACAGGGACTCCTTGTAGAACAAAGTCTGCCAGCAGGATATAAAAAGCTTATTGTTGCAGGATATGTTGTGCATCAAGTCACAAGGCATGCTCCTAAATTAAACAAAAATAAACCTAGAGTCAATAGGAGACGTACTTTATATTCTCTCCCCATTTTGCTTTCTCGTTTCTGTTTCTCCTCCAATCAAGTTAAAATGAGGGGCATGCATGCAACATCCTGTCATCTTTATTCATTATCCCTACATAACTTACATGCAAATCATATTTCTTCCAGCCCCCAGCCAGTCTTATCTCTGCAATTTTCCCCTGATCACATTTCCTCTTCACTCATGCCCTCTCTCCCTTCCTTCATTCAATTACTCTGCTCTTCCTCCTTCCCTCTTCCATTTCAGGTACGCCATGTCTCCCAAGGTCAAAACTATCCAGGAAACACAACAACAAGAAACTATAGAGTAATATTATGCTAAATAAGGGATAATGTGGTGAGTGGGTTGTTTTTGAGAGGAGTATATCATATCCTTGTTTGGGTTGTGTTCTGTAAGAAGAAACTCATTTTATACCTTATTATAGAGGAAGTATTAAAAGACACCAATTTTAAACACAAGTTTCATAAACAATGACTTCAGAGAGAGACTTTTTGTTCCACTGAAAACTTGACATCAGATCCAGATCAAAAAGCAGAAGAACTGATATGAAAGTCTTTATAAAGAGTCAAAATCACACAAGATCTTATCTTTGGAATTAATGGAAAACTCGTCATTAAATTGAATTAATCTCCTTAAAATAGAGTAACACCAAAACTGTGCATAGAACAGACATCAGATCTCAATGTAAGACTGATTGAAGGCAAATGTCAAGTGGACTTCAGATTCCTACATTTGACCCTGGCCTTTATGGGGCACATGATTTACTCATTTAAAACAAATTTAATTCTGTTGTAGATGTCTCCAAAACATTTTTTTTTAAGTTTCTTGCCTAAAAATTCATTCATATAATAGACTCTGGCATGCCCATAAACCCATCTGTTTCAGCCCTGCTCAGAACAGGCTGTTTTAATGAAGAATCCTACTTGGCTTGCTGACTATGACCCTTTCAAGAGCTGCAGCTGTACAGATATGATGTGACATAGTCCCTGATGGCATAATTAGAGGAACATTTTAAAACAAACATTTTGAGAATATTTTATAAATGATGGTGCCAGCAATGAGGGAGGAGGAGGGTTTTTCTTATGTTGGCAGGTGAATGGGATAGCAGACAGGCCATGGACATGTTTGCGGAAAAAAAAACATTACAAAGTGTACACTATATTGCCAAAAGTATTCGCTCACCTGCCTTGACTCGCATATGAACTAAGTGACATCTCATTCCTAATCCATAGGGTTCAATATGACGTCGGTCCACCCTTTGCAGCTATAACAGCTTCAACTCTTCTGGGAAGGCTGTCCACAAGGTTTAGGAGTGTGTTTATGGGAATTTTTGACCATTCTTCCAGAAGCGCATTTGTGAGGTCACACACTGATGTTGGACGTGAAGGCCTGGCTCTCAGTCTCTGCTCTAATCCATCCCAAAGGTGTTCTATCGGGTTGAGGTCAGGACTCTGTGCAGGCCAGTCAAGTTCATCCACACCAGACTCTGTCATCCATGTCTTTATGGACCTTGCTTTGTGCACTAGTGCACAGTCATGTTGGAAGAGGAAGTGGCCAGCTCCAAACTGTTCCCAAAAATTTGGGAGCATGGAATTGTCCAAAATGTCTTGGTATGCTGAAGCATTCAGAGTTCCTTTCACTGGAACTAAGGGGCCAAGCCCAGCTCCTGAAAAACAACCCCACACCATAATCCCCCCTCCACCAAACTTTACACTTGGCACAATGCAGTCCGACAAGTATCGTTCTCCTGGCAACCGCCAAACCCAGACTTGTCCATTAGATTGCCAGATGGAGAAGTGCGATTCGTCACTCCAGAGAATGCGTCTCCACTGCTCTAGAACTTGGTGATGTATGGTTTGGATGCAGCTACTCAGCCATGGAAACCCATTCCATGAAGCTCTCTGCGCACTGTTCTTGAGCTAATCTGAAGGCCACATGAAGTTTGGAGGTCTGTAGCGATTGACTCTGCAGAAAGTTGGCGACCACTTCGCACTATGTGCCTCAGCATCCGCTGACCCCGCTCCGTCAGTTTACGTGGCCTACCACTTCATGGCTGAGTTGCTGTCGTTTCCAAACACTTCCATGTTCTTATAATACAGCTGACAGTTGACCTTGGAATATTTAGGAGTGAGGAAATTTCACGACTGGATTTGTTGCACAGGTGGCATCCTATCACAGTTCCACGCTGGAATTCACTGAGCTCCTGAGAGCGACCCATTCTTTCACAAATGTTTGTAAAAGCAGTCTGCATGCCTAGGTGCTTGATTTTATACACCTGTGGCCATGGAAGTGCCTGGAACACCTGATTCTGATTATTTGGATGGGTGAGCGAATACTTTTGGCAATATAGTTTATGTTGCATAATAATTTGGCAGTTAATTCATCTTTTGCTTGAACGAACATCTGAACTTCATTTCTTTAACAGATTAACTGACTGAAAAGATGTTAAGCCTATCCATTAGGCAAAAGAGTGCAAATAGTTAAAAGAGTAAAAAAAAACAATAAGTCTTTAAACATTATTTGCTAACATTATTCAAATATTGCATTTATATTGCCAAGGAAATGAACAATTACATCCCACAAACAACTAAAATTATTCAATTTCCTTTCCAAAACTTAAATTTCATGTTCTCGAAGTTGCTGAACACATCCATCACCTCATACACATCATAACATAACACTGTCAGAACACTTAAATTAACTTAATAGCTTCAATCCTGCCAGTCTCATCTCAACATGAATTCCAAAACTGGATTATTTTTTTGAAGTATTTATTTTTTGGACTGAAAACAAAGCTGTAGAGATTCTACCACAGATCCTTCTGGTGAATGACAGAGCAGCAGAAGCAGAAGTTTGAATGAGCCTGTTTTGCAACCCCAAGGTGCTGCACAGAGTTTGACCACAGGTGACTGTATCTATGGCTATGGGCATTAATTCAGTGGCTCATGGATTTTTGTGAAAAGCTGATGTTGATTGGTTATGTCAGATCCTAATGTTGACCATGTCAAAACCTGTACTTGACTTGAAGTTGGTTTGAAATTTAAGGTTTAAATCTCACATTAAATAGACATCAGATCCAAACATTGGGCTGACATTAAAAAAATCATGTCAATCTAACATCAGATCCAGACCTTCAGGTGACTTAAAAACCGAACTTGAAATTCACATTAGATCTCTGCATTGAAGTAGCGTCAGACCTTGAAGACAAATGAACATCAGATCCCACCATAGAGCTGAAGCCAACACCTCAAGTTAGTGTGAATCAAAACATTACATCAAATCAATTGGCTGCAGATCCTAACACTGGCTTGTCACTGGAATTCAGATTGAACTGACAATACATCCTGTCACATCCTTGTGTTCTTTCAATGACCTACATTAAGGACATGGTGAAACCCTAGCTTGAAATCAGGGCTGAGAAGACTCCTTTGTGTTTATGCTCCCCAAAGGCAGTTATAATTTTCATGCCCCATTTTATTCTGACAAAGAACCTCTCATCTAAAGAGCAAACTTAACAGTTAAAACAGTCTGAGCAAAAGAGTTTTAAGCGTCAAACTGGTCTGAATCTAATCAGAGGACACAGATACTACAGTGTTATCAATGACCTTCATGTCACATGTTTTAATGTCTGTAAACTACCTCACTTTCTTTTATAATAATGACAGAAATTACCTTCTGAATTGTATTATGTAGTATCCAATACTGTTCTCAGTGAAGTAAGGGTTTATAACATCAACCCACCAATATTTAGACAAAATTATCCATCACTCAAGCAGCTGAATTGCAGAAAAATCTATACTTCCGATTATTTTGATTAATACTGGGATCACGATCATTAAGCTTGAGTTATCGTTGATTTAAAAATAAAATCAGTACAAGAATTTTACCTGATCAAATTAATTTTACAGCACTCATGAGGAGCCACAACAGTTAAACAAATTCTGCAAATTATTGTGAACTGTCAAAATATTGTAACAAACTTTCTGATTATATAAATATCACAAAACTGACTCTACACAGCCAAGGCGGAAAGAGCTACCTGCTCAACTAAATAATAATTATTATAAAGTAGACCAGCTTAACCACCCTTAATTGAACTTGATGTTTTTCATCATTCTCCTTTTCTCTCCTAAATTGTGTTAAGCAACAAATGAACATACATTTTTTCCCATAATTAAAAATTTGTCTTTTAATTGTGGAAAAGTATTTCCAAACTCACGTTACTCACTGATCAAGTGACATGCTACAGTTCTGAGCAGCTTCTTTTAATCATGATGGACAAGAAACAAGACATCGACCCATAACCCATTAAAGCTGTTTATCAAGTTATCTAAATGCTAGAGGCGGGGAACTTTTCTGAAGGTGATGATTCGATTCAGAATCAATTTCTGTTTTGTGCCTGACAGTGACACAGCTCAGAAAAAATGGTTTAGAGCCTTCATGAGTACTAACATTTTAGTTTGCAGAATCTGCACAGAGAATACATCATGTCAAGATCTGTGTTACTCATGACATTGTAGAATCCAAAATTGCAGCCACACACTTGCTTTTAATGAAGGAGGGATGGGATGGATTTTTCCTTGCTGCTCCACACAACAGCATCACTGTCACAGAGAGCTATGCGAGTAACAGGGGACAGAGTGAGCAAATAGTCTAGGCAGCACAACCAGCTGGAGCCAGCATGCACTTCTGTTACAGTTGTGTACAGATGCCTGTGCAGACAAACAGCAGCGCATTGTAATTTGTACGGTGTCCTTGAGTGTCATGAAAGGCGCTTTTAATAAAATGTATTATTATTATTATCATTATACGAGGTCTGTGCCTAACAGCAATATTCCAATGTTTAAAACTTACAGTAAAATTTACAGTAAAATCAATACTCTGACAAGAAAAGTCTTCATAAAGTGCAACAGCTCCTAAAACAGACATGTTACTTTACAGTCTGTGGATTGTTCTTTTCATTAACCAGTATTAAAAAACAGCAACAGTCCAAACTATTTCATCCTACAATATGATTTATTTTTTTGTAAAATTGTTTGACTTCTGCACTTGCCTTTTGGTCCATAGAGTTAATGGAACACTTTACACATTTCTGCAAATGGGATGATGCTTAAAAAAATTATATATTTTATTTTTGCTTCCATTAGATAGGAGTATATGTGCCTTTGATTTATGCTGAATCGGAAACATGCCCCAAACAATGAGTTCTTCAAATTCTTTCCAAGTTTGGTATGAACAAAGTTCATTCATCCATTCATACAGGGAAATAGCAGACCCCTATTAACCAATTAGAGCAGAGTATTCCTTTAAAGTAAAAATTAGGAATATTGAACCCATTCTCATGTATCCAAAATGTAACTTCTGCTTAAACTAATATTTTTCTCTTGTGCACCAGATAATCCACATGAGAGACATGTACTCCACTGTCATCGACATCCATCGCCTCAGGCAGAAGGAGCAAAAACAACACCATCACCGCAACAGCACCTACTCAAGAGACGCAGGGGATCTTCGAGGATTTGGAGCTGATAGTGCGTCACGTTTAGCTAGCAACTCTTTCCTCTCCTTCTCTCGTGCTGGAAGTGTTGCTGGAGGGGTTGGAGGCTCCACGGAGGAGGAGGAGGTACTGTTGGGGGATGAGGAGTTTCGCAGTAACCAGTCACAGGCAAAGTTGGATTGCAGTTTTGCTGGGCTGCTTGCTCCATTTTACAAGGACCGCCCCTTTTATGGTCACGGACTTGGGTTGGTTCACTCGGACTCTGTGCGCCACCAGTGGTCAGTGGATGGAGACGGGGAGAGAGGAGGACACCATGCTCGCTCCATTGTCTCCTCCTCTATATCTGCATTCACTCTGCCTGTGATTAAACTAAACAACTGCGTTATTGACGAGCCGGAGATGGAGGCGATTACGGAGGAGGATAGAGGAGGCGAGAGGAGAGATGGGGAAAGGTCACAACCTCTGAGCTCCATGGAGTCCCTGGTGGTTCCGGTTGCAACTGTTGCAAAGGCGTCTAAACCTCCAGGCCTCCACCGTAGTAACTCCGCCTCCTCATCCTCCCACTGCTCCTCTGTCTCCTCCTCCTCCCTCTCTCCTGCTCCCTCGGGCTGCTGGCTCTCCCCTGGAACGGAAAGGACTGACTTTGGCTCTAACTCTTCCCTGCACATGCTCAGCAGCCACTCCAAATCTCTGGACCTGGAGCGTAGGCCGAGCATGCTCAGCGTGAACCCGGAGCAGCGGAAACATCCGAGCTGGCCCAGACTGGACCGCAGCAATAGCAGCCGCAGTAACAGTGGTTTCCGCGGCAGCTGTAAAGGCTACACGCGACTGGAGGACAGGGAGGAGCAAGGGGGTGAGCGGCTGTTGGATGTGACTGCAAGGCGCGACTACAGCAAGCGGGAGAAGCTGCTGATGATTTCGAGGTCGCATAACAATCTGAGCTTTGAGCATGATGAGTTTAACAGCAGCACGCTGAAGAGGGGCAGCTCAGAGACTCGATTCTGAAATGATGGACTAAAGGATAAAAACACCTCCCTTCTGTTCTTTGAGTTGTGTCGGGGGTAAAATGACTCTGGTGATATAAAACTCAACTGAACTGACGAAGACTTTCACAAAGCTGTAGACTAGAGAGTAGTAAGTATTTGACTATTTTGCGCTGTACAAGTTTCAACTGGACACAAAATACTTAGACAGAATGGCTGTGTCCTACATGGACCAATAAATAAATCACATTACATCATCTGTCTGCTTTATACAAACATGGGTCCAATAAAATTTGAACAGGATCTCTGCCCTTAGATAAATATTGTTTCATTACAACACAGTATGAAAAGCGCTTTCTGTAAAGTGTATCAAGGTTTTACTCCAGCAGCTGCTGGTAGAATCAAGGACACACCGGCAGCGCTTTGAGCAAGTTCCTTCCTGAGTGTCTAACAGAGAACCAAAGGTAAATCTTTTATAACTAGGTCTAACAAAAAAGGCTGAGGAATGAGCATGAGGGGTTTAACTTTAGGTGTACAATGCACTTAAATGACCTCTGTTTGGAGAGCAATTCTGAAAAACGAAGCATCTAATAATGTTGTGCAGAGCAGATGAAGGTTGATTAAGGATTTCATACTGATCTTTTGATGGTAATACGAACATTCTGTATTTCCTCAAATAATCACCAGGACCTTTGTCAGGAGTAAAATATGCAACACTACATTGATTCATCAAAATAAATTAATCTTTTTTGCAGTAATGACCTGAGAGTAAAGTCACATTCCCTTTGGGTTTCTGTAGGGATGCACTGATATCATGTCACACCAAGCCATGTGCTTATACTTAAACAACACTGCTGACACTGTAGTCATTGTCATTTTTAATCATATAAGCTGTCATTATTTAAGTAGGCAGGCAAAAGTAAACTAGACAGCACTGTATGCTGTTACATCTCTCGCAGTAGTTCCATGATAAAGTTACCATCATAATATGATTCCTTGACCCTGAAAACCCACACCTAGCACTCAGAATCATGTTGATATCATTATTAGTTAGACAGTTATTGAGCAGAAACGATCATTCGCTAATGGCGGTTATCTGGATCACCACCAAAATCTAATCATTTCTAAGTTGGGCCATTATCAACATGTCCTTAAAATTTCAGCGAAATATGTCCAGTAGCTTTTGTGTAATCTTGCTAACAAACAAAACACAACCTCCTTGGCAGAGGTAATGATGACGATAAAGGTTGAGCCAACTGTTAACAATGCACTGATAAAATCTGAAGAGGAAAGGGGATGTTCTCTACTCTACCTTGCGCACAATTAAAAATGTACTGTATGATCCAGACATGAACAGGGGTATCTACAGTGGCAGAGGTCAGATACTGCACCTCCCATCACAAAAGTGTCAAAACCATTATCTTAACAAACAATAGTGTTGTGCTTTATGCTTCATCAGCATGCAAATGATACAGCGTGAAATATGTCAGGATTTCATCCACCATTGTTTTTTCTTAGACTGTAATTGGAGTTTGCATTTATTTGTTCCATTTATTATTCATGACTGCCCTATTGTTTATAGAAATACAGCATGAAAACAATGGTACTGAAGAATCCAGTTGTCCTTATAGCATGGTGTTACAATAACAACAAATGTTTGCTGCTGAGTCCCAGCTCTAAAAGATATCGCACATATAATATTTGTTTGAAAGGATTTTATGTTTGTCTGTGTATATGCCTGATCTTCAGACTGAAGCAGATGTAGAGATCCGCTCAAAGAGCAAAGTCAAACAAATTGAGTTAAAATGAAGACGCCAGACTGCAAAATACAATAACAGAGTAAATGTTGCCCTGCAGTTATAATATCGCTGCCCTTTACTGAGAGCGAGAGTGAAAAGTTTTTGTCTACCGCTGAAAAATACAAGCAACAATCTCAGTCTGTGGATTTGCTTCAGGCATTTTAAATGTATTTCTCGGTCGAGAAGATCTTAGGCTGTTATCTCAGGATAAGCCCTTCCTAATTCATACATGTTGATACATTTTTAGACATACTCACAAGCATCTGAAGTGTTAGAAAACCACCTTTATTTGAGTATTGATGGGCTTTACCAAGACTAGGTGTAAGACAACTGGATCTTAACTTATGATCAGCAGCTTTAATGATGCTGAAACCAAAACACATACACACTGGGATAAAACTGTACGACCAAATATCTGAACAGCCATAAATTATAAACAAATTGCTTCAAATATCAAAGCAAATAATACAATCTGTAGTATTTCTTCTTTAGAAATTATTACAAATGATCCATGCAAAATATCCAGACATGCCTGAATAAAGTAAATCCCAGTACTGTATTTGAACTGCAGTCATGCATACCCTAAAAAAGGTCAGAATCTATCATTAAGTTAACCTCTCAAGCCTTTTCATGTTAATCAGGAACATTAAGACATGTTCCCTCTTACCTTATCTTATTCAAAGGGAAACTTAAACATTATGCTGTGTGAAAGTGATCCACTAATGTCTGTTTGCAGGCTACAGGGCTACTTAGCTGCTCAGCTTCAGCTCATTAAACAGCATGTAAACAGATCTGCTAATGTCACTTTGGTGCAGTTACATGCTGGTGGTACATCGACTCTCAAAGAACATATCTAAACCCTCCCCAAGACCTTATTACTTCATAGAATCTAGAAATAAAAATAATTATTTGAAGATAATTTTACCCTTTTAAATGTGATTTTAGTTGGAATTAAAAATGTGAGCAATGCTGCTGAATGTCACCCCCCCATTTATAGACACCTTTCCGTAGGCTTGTCAGAATACTGTTTATACTACAAGTATAAGTCCAAGACCAGGGGTGGACAGTAACGAAGTAGATTTACTTGAATACTGTACTTAAGCACATTCTTTGAGTATCTGTACTTTACTTGAGTATTATTTTTTTTGGGGAAACTTATGACTTTTAATCCATTACATTTGAAAGACAAATATTGTACTTTTAACTCCTGGTACCTGTACCTCGCGCATGCCCTACTCAGATCAGGCAGGTAAACGTTGAGCTAATGTTACTCGTCTTGGCAGTAATGATGGCTGCGGCAGATACAGATCACGGTTCCACACCAGAGCACCCATGGCCATATCTGAAGTCCAATTAAGTCGTGTTTTAATAAGCACTCCTATAGACTTTGTAGCATATTTTACAAGCTTTTTAATCTACAGGTTCTATAAGTAGGTCAATGCATTCAGTAGGTTGTTTCAGTCATTAGGTTCTGTAAATTCACTGTGGCAACAATGTAATAACGCCTTGACAATCATAACAAAAATGTGCTCTTAAGTATTTTCAAAAACAGCTACTCCAGTACTTTAACTCAAGTAAAAATTCGATTGAGCAACTGTCAGTTGTATTGGAGTAATATTTGACCATGAGTATCTATACTTTCACTCAAGTACTGGAGTTGAGTACTTTGTCCACCATGGTCCAAGACACCCAATTAAGAGTAATTTCTTGTTTGTAGTCATCAAAAATGCAGGCAAACTCCTGCACTCTGTCAAATTTGACAGTAATGTTTTTGATCTGACACTTTGCCAACATTTTTGCTTTCTCAGTTTTTTGACGCTGTACTTGTTGACTTTGGTTCGTTTAAAATGAACTTGAGCCGGTTTACCAATTAAGAACAGACTGTCTGTGTTAGCTGTAGATTGGACCCTTGTACAGACCAAAACCGTTCCAAGTCCCCTTGTAAAAGTAGTGGCAGATCTGCTTTTTGTTGGACTAGAGGAGTTTGCTTGTAGTTAAAAAAACGATCCAGCCTGCGCCTCTTGCTTTGAGGACAACAACCCCTGTGCACAGGACGGGCAGTCAGAACCAATAGGCTACACATGCTCCCTTCTGAGCAATTTATGAGCAAACTGCAATTTCCCTTATTTCTAATTTATAAAACTTGCCCACAGTGATAAATTACAAACATTTTGAAAACTTATGACCAGAGCCAACATCAATTTGAGTCACTGTCTCTGTTGGGATATGGTTTGGTAGCAGCTTCAACTTGAAGAGTGAACTAAGTTTACCTCTTAGATTTTTCATACAATAGATTCTGACCACTTGGAGAGCGTTTTACAAGAACGTAACACATTTTGGTCTGCCTTTAAATGTCCCTGTGTGAATACTGACTAAACTTTTGGGCCTAAAATTCATTTTTGTAAAAGGAAGAAGGTTTCCCCCAGTCCTCCCACTCAACTTTTCAGTCAGGGGAATTTTAAACAAAGAGGTTTTCTTCTCTTTTTGTTTTCTTATTTCAGAAGCATAAACTCAATCCAAAGTTTAATTACGGCTTCTATTTGGTGATGAAATGTGATGTTCGTCACCCTGATGTGAGCCAGGCTTGATTTCATGAAACACAGCAAACAATCCAAAACATAACAGGGGGCAGAGGTTGTGTTTCAGATGCTTTTAGAAATACATGAAGGAGGGGTTCAGACAAAAAGGAGAAAACTAGCCACTGGTTTACTGATTACTGTCCTGGTAAAAGAAAAAAATAAATGAAAAGATTTGGCTGCTGTTACTGAGGCTCTCCACTTGCACAGGCACCCCAAGTTTGATTGTTGCCTGTGGCTTGTTTACTGTGTGTCTTCCCCTGTCCCACTATTTCTCCACCATTGGTCGGGGAAAAAAGCAAAAAAAAAAAGGTCAGCAGGAGGTAGCAATATCTCCTGGGTACACACACACACACTAACATTCACCAACACGACGTCTGACCCCACATTTTACCACAACTTCCTAAATACATCATTAATCTTCCTCTCTCTTCCCGTCTCCTGCATTTAAAATAAGTGAGAGGTCTGAGTTAGTCATCATCATCCATTATATGCTCCACAGCTCTGTGAGAACAACACACACACTCATAGACACAAACATGCACTCGTACACTCACAAGGACTAATCACACACTTGTGAGAGTATACTTCTCCTCAAATTTTAAATTTAGAAACACAAAAGCATAGATACATCCACATGAATACATTTTGAAACAGACTGCAGAGGCTGCTGTCTCATCCTCTGTGTGACTGAGGGCAAGGATGATAACCCTGACCCTCACTGAAGGCAAGAAACACATTTAGACATCAGAGAGGGATGATGTCGCATCTTGTTAACATAAAATAAAACTAAAACCACACAGTCCTGCTGGGGAGAATTTCCTTTGTTGATACTTTGTTGAGTTTTGATGTGAACAGCAGGGGTTTTATGACTAAACATAAGTCAGATCTAGAACTATTAGTCTGTTAACCACCTTGTTGGTCCGTACATGGGACATAGAGTTTGAGAAGACATTTATTTTTTTTAATCACAGACTACAGAAAGTAGAAAATTTGAGGATATTCTCCAAAGTATACAATTTCTGAACAGTGACAGTTCAGTGGCGGTTCAAGATGGAGGGTTGGAGTTGTTTTTGGGGTAGGTTTTGTGATTGTTTGATATCTTGTGTCTTCATATTTTGTATTCAGATTCAGAATATTTATTTATGAAGGACTGGGATTACACTGACCAACACCCTGCACTCCAAAGATCTAATCAGTTTACCCATGAGTACGACAGGACAGTCAAGCAAAGTTTGAAGAAAATCCCACACATTAAGCGCAATGACCTTGACATTAGACCCTAAAAATAATAATGAGATAATCCTGAAGTCAAAGTGGATATGTTTGAAAAGTTTAAAGGAAATACATCCAAATGTCCTTAAGATATCACAATCATGAACAAAGAATGCACATGTAAATACCAGGATATTTCCAGAGCATAAACAAGGTAGGTGGCTTTTCTTAACACCTATTTAATAAAGTTGTATATTCAATATGTTTCAGATTTCATTTTCACAATTCAGAGTCTCCAACAGAATGACAGGATATCTGTGGTGGCACTGGTGGGAGGAGACATTGTTTGAGCACTTATAACCACACAAACAACAAACACAAACTAGCTTAAAGAATTGATTTAATTCGCCTTTGCACTTTATGTTTCCCTTATCGATGCTCTTTTTATTTCTACGTGCCTTGCAAAAAAATGATGGTCTGCTCTTGCAAGACACAGTCAGCACTAAAACCACTAGCAGAGTCAGGGGAGTAAGGTGAGCCAAACTTTACCCAAAAGCATGCTTAAACTGCAGCATGCAATGTGCAATTACACCAATGACATGCTGTAACAGTTGTCAACACAGCAAAGCATTACATTTTAGGAGTGTCTGGTTGACATTGCTGGCCCAAAAATCATAACCTTGCTAAGCAGCTGAATCCACCTGATTCCTTGTATGTAATCAGGCGAGCAATGCCTCCAATCCACAGCGATTGTGCTCGGTCTTTTGGGCATGACCCAATCGGTGTCTGTTGAAGCAGGAAGAGGAGGGGGCTGTGAGCATGACAACAGCAGGAAGTGACTGCTTGTACAGAGATTAGCATAGATGCCAACAGCTTCAGGAACAGTTTTAGGTGGTGTTTACACGGCTCCGTTTTCGGCCGAATCCAAAGAGTTTTCTTTGCGTTTTAGCCTCCCATTTACATAAGAACGGTGCCTGGAGCGCCTGAATCCGCAAACTTTTTGAAAGCATAAAACTCTTCATTTTATGGATACACATATATGCATAGATACATATATACATATATAAAATACACATATACATATATATACAAATATATACATCCAACACCCAACATGAATCCATGTAGCCAATCATCAATCCCTTCAACATGGTGGCAAGAAAAAATCCCTCTGTTAAGCAGCAGGAAATCTTGAATTTGGATCCCAGTCTCATGATGAACAGCAAATCCACACGATGCTGAGGAATAAGTAAGGGGATTGGGCAGCATGTCCCACCCGAATCTGACTAATACTTCTTTGTTTCAAGTGTTTCACTCTCTCCTCGCTGAATATCAGGGACAGCTCACCCAATTGTTTATAAATCATAAATTGCAATTACATACAAACAAAATGCTACACTGAAAAACATTTTTAAAACTGGTATCATAAGTCTACCTATGTTGTCATTTAACTTGACTTACTCTAAGCCATTTTGTCCCTTGCCCTCATGTCTCCCCTGGTGTTTCAAACTGGTACTGCAGCTGTAAGAGACATACATCATGATTACATCTATGAGCAATAGGTCCATGATAAAGTTACCATCATAATATGACTCCTTGACTCTGAAAACCCACACCTAGCGGTCAGAATCATGTTGAAATTGTCATTAGTTAGACAGTTATTGAGCAAAAATGATCTAAACATTTTAAGTTGGGCCATTACCAACATCTCCGGAAAATTTTAGCAAAATCTGTCCAGTAGATTTTGCGTAATTTTGCTAACAAACAAACAGACAGACAAACATACGTTGGCAAATACATAACATAATAAGAAGCTTTGTCTGTTCTTGTGGACAGATTCTTTTCAGTCAAATGATTATTTGTTGTTGTAATTCAGGGTCACGTGCCCTCTCATGTTGTTCAACTGCATGGAAATAAACCAACACAATGAAAAGATGATCTCTCGAAGGAACAGCACAAGTAAGAGAGGCTGTTTTTGTTAGAAACTGCAAACAAATTCTATTTGCTTTACCTGCCGAGTAAAATACATCACAGAGACTCACATTTCAGTAGCATTTAAGACAGATGCGTATTTGGCAATCAAAAATCCAATCAGCTGTTTCTAAATCAAATTAAGAAAACCACACAGGATGTAGTTCTGAACACTGTTCTCTTAGTGATTTTTTTTTTTTTTTACCTTTTTTATCTTTTGACTGCCAAACCTAGTTTTGATATTTCAGACTGAAAGTGGTATTAACCAGATGACTTTGATTTTATTGTAATGTTTCTACATCTGGTCATAAGGACTCGGCATAAAATCAAACATACATACCTCTCCATAAGTCTATATGCAGTCATAAACACAGCAATATGCACTTTAAGACAACAGAGCTCACGATATTCCTCTAAAGTTTCCACTGGACACATCAGAAGAGCACAAAGGCAATTAGGCAACCAGAACTTTCTGTAGCTACATTTTGGTTGCTAAGTAGATATCTAGTAGACAGATGGCTCACAGCAACTGAATCAAATGCTCAAAATGCTTCATTTGAAGCAAAGAAATAAACCCAAAGAATCCAAACGATTGTATCTCTTTGTTGAAACTTTCGAAATTCAGAGGTGCATCAAAATCAGTTTCCTCTTCCTGAGGGACACCACACACACAACAGGTACACACTGTTAAACACACACACACTTTCCATCACTGTGCATCAGCTGAGTATCACTCCACAGCTGATGTGTTGTAGGGCGACAGCTCGCACTTTCTCACTTTGGAGGATGTGTCACACTCTTCAGCTTGCCTGTGAGTCTGTGGAGACACTCACAGGCATGCAGCAATCTGTGACCATATATTGTGTGTATGAGGTTACAGCTCACTATTTAAGAAGTATTTCATATATTATTTAGTTATACATATTTATCTAATTAAGCTACTGATACCTACCTCAAAGTAAATCTAATAAAAACAAAGAAGCCATTTTCTCTCTGTCTAAAGCCTAAAAGTCAACATTTCTCTCTCAGATTCCAACAAGGCCCCTTGAAAAATGTAAAATGTCCTAAAATATAAAACACCAATGTCACAATTAGAAGACCTTTAAGTACATTTGACACAACAGGGATGCTTGAACAAACAGCAAATGTTCTGCTTTGAGAATTTACACTGTCGTAGCTATGATTAATGAATGCTGAAATTCTAATTTACCTCAAGTTTGCATCATCTGTTCAATTAGGGATGCACAGAGGCCTTGATTAAACATCAGTAATGACATATTGGCCCTTTTAGGATCATCTGCCGTCATCAGATGAATGAGGTATGGACAGATATATGTTGCACATGTACTGTACATCTGTTATCTTATATCAACTGAATGCTAGCATCAAACACAGGTCTTGGTTTGCTTCCACGAGGGACAGAGTTTGGTTTGTGGTGAGTGTGAAAGCAATCTAAATCAAACAAGGACCAAACAGGGGAATTAAACCAAAAAGCAGCGTATTGTGGCCTGAATTCGGCCAAATATCACAACAAAGAGCAGGCTGACTTTGGGTTTATAAACAATATCCAGCAGAGAGTGGCTAATGTTAGCATTGCACACACGGCCACCCTCTGCTCTTCTTTATAGATAGATCTACTCCTTTTGCGGGACATGGTTACACATCGCTCTAAGTACTATGCATATCCATATTGCCATTTGTGTCAATAAACCTACAATGCCATCTTGAAGCTTTTGTTAGCCTTACAAAAATGCATCCCTCTTTAGGAGGCATTCCTCTAGTAAGGTGAAAGCTGGTTAAAAAGCACACAAATCTTCTTCTCTTCAGGTTTTGTTGACAGTGTAACAAGGGCACGCAAACAACAGAATATCTTTCATGAAACCCAGTTTTACAATTACACCTGCACAAGTGCCATAAAAGCAGTTACATCTGTTGTATGCTTGTTCTTTCAAGCATCCCTTTCTTTCTAGGAATCTTTTAATACTGAGTAACTCTTTTAACATTTTCAGGAGCAGCAGATGCAGTTTGACACAAACAACACAGGAAAATTGTTGTACACTGAGCAGAGAAAGCCACCAAGGCTGTTCAGCGTTCAGACAAAGAAAACCAGCTACAGAGACTCAGCCTACATAACACTCTGAAAAACTGTCATTCTGGACTATGGACAAACCAAACATATTGTTCAAAAGATATAAGAGGACAGAAATACAGTAACATGACTGTTTTTGCTGTAACAATGTCATCATTGGAAGTACATAAAAGTATATGACTGTAATAAAGTCATCCCTTTGGGTTACATGTGTGCAGACAGGCGTTCACACACAAAGGCTCAGAGATGAAAATTTCATCACTGGCTCCGTCTGGATTACATATTTATATTCACATCAATAGGAAAGAATGACTTTGAAGACTTGAGGCACAGGTGAGCACCCAGAGGAGACTGCAAGGATTGATTTTTCAGATATTCATTTATTCCTTTTTCTTTCTCCACGATAAAAGACCTTGATTTTGTGTGATTTTTCTTTTTATTTACAGTAAATGGATGCAATTGTGGGCTGCTTTGAATGATGTGGGCAGTTTGGAAACACAAGTGATAAACAGACTAATTGCACACACAAATGGATGCTAATATAAATGGTTTTCAGATTTGCAGAGGAGAATGGCTGCTAGAAGGGTGAGCTGCATTAGTACAGCTGCAGCGGATAATAACAAGGCAGCGTGGTTTGGGATGAGCACTGCTGAATTTATAACGAAAGTGAGTCATACAGGCGGTAAAATTGTTTTCTAGAGCTGTGAATACTACATTATTACCTGCTTTCTGATAGGAGGAATAACAGCTGAATAGGATTTGTTTTTACTTTAAAACGAATCCAGATCACATAAAACAAATGAGGTAGATCACTGATGACTGATATGCGGATAAAACTCAACTCACTGCAGAAGGGAATTTTTAATGTAAGAAGCAGGCAGAAGCTCCCCAGGCTGAAAAATGAGATGACTACGGAAAAAAATGCATTTCCTTGAGAGGACGCTCGGGGCCTCTTATTAAAAGCCTGACTTTTCATTAGTAACCAGAAAAATCATTTAGGTCATTATGACTGGGTCCTTTATTATTTTCCATCTTGTGTAACTGGGCAGGGTTGGCTGAGGTTAATAATTACATAACTGACTTGTTTTAATTATGTTTAAGGCTTGCAATGCAACTTTCTGAGTATTAGTATTAGTGATTTAAGTCAAGCTCTCTTTGAGTTTGTTATTCTCAGCTCTATGTTGACATGGATGAGACAGCACTTCCTTCCCAATTTTTGGTTTATCCATCAATCAATTTGTTTATTCACAAAATAAATTAAAATAAAGAACATACAATCATACTTTCTCATGAAATAATCATTTGAGAAAAGGGACTCCCCAAAAGCTAGCCAGAAGTTAAAAGCAGGGGCCCAGACATCAAATAAGTAGGGCCCCACGCATCAAATTTATCTTATTCAGAGTCTCATGAATGTTTTCTCCATGGGCCACTTCTTCTCTTAAAGTTAGCCTTGCCTCCATTTGGGGAAAGGAAGGTCTGACCCACTCTGACAGACAGTTTTCAAGAGCATAATGGCTGACTGTTGTCCGAATGGTACAACTGGATGATGAGGAAAGCTCACACAGACAACTTACTCTAGATGTTCATCTATTCTTGTTTGCCACACACTTGACAGACAAATGCAGGTGAAAAGGAGATAGCCAGGAGAAGAATGTGTAGAACAGCAAAATGCTTGCAAAGACTGCAAGGACATGGCTTCTTCTTGTGGCACCAAGCAAGTGCGTGCTCTCTTAACAGGGATTCTTGTGACAGGGCTGTGAGTCTGCTGCTTTTCTCCAAGCCCATTTGGCATCTGTAGAGTAATAATTAAACAAGTCATTCTGTGGAAAATGTGATGGGTACTTAGATCATTAGCCAGATAATGAACTAGCCTTGAATGGGGACTGATGTGATAGTTTTTAAGCTCAACAACCTCTTATTCCACTCTACCTCTCATCTAACCAAGGTCACTCCTGGCTCTAGAAAACCAGTGTGCTAAAAGTTTGAGGAGGCCACCAATAGTCTTATGCATGAGAAAGTTGTTTCTCCATGACAGAGTAGATCACTGTCTCTACCCAAAGGTCATTTCTTTCCCAAGCATGCCAGCAGTATCAGCTGACTGAGCACTACAGTATCATTATGACGTGTTGACCCCTCTGACAGTCTTCCCTCAGCCCTATGCACTGAATCCTTGGGTGTAATTAAGCAGCAAACTCACCCTGAGGTCTGTGCACGTGTCACTAAAAGAGCCATGTGGTGATAGTCCTCATGTGTGAATGTGTGTTTATGTGCCTATCTGTGAGTTCATGCCATGAGACAGCAGTGGGGGTGCCAGCCTAGTTGCCATAGCAGCATGAGATGTGCTCTGGACCCCTGCCTCAGGAGGGAACTCGCTCGCACATGTAATCACTTACACACAGAGAAACTGCACTTTTTAAACAATAAAACCTCTCACAGCCAGACACTGAATGCAGATATAAGAATGATAAAATAAATAAGCTGGAATCCTGGGGTTCTGGGTCTAATGTGCTGCTCATATGTCCCACGGTGGTAATGGATGGATCAGATAAGGTCAGCTCTGTTTATTTGCAGCACTTGACCAGGATTTGGTCAAGTCTTTTTCTACAGGGCAATACAAACAAGCACTGTAAGGCTCACTAAAGGAATGTTTTCTGTACAATTAATGGGAAAAATATAAACCCTCTCTGTCCCATCGAGCTTCACAGCTGCCGTGCCGTGCTGTGCCATGTCTCTGGAGAAGCAGTATTGCTGCAGAAATACAGTATAATCATAAAAGCTTAAAGATTCCTGCTGGCAGTGTGATGATGCGACGTTGAGAGCAGAAGCACAGAAGAGATCAACATGTACTCAGTGATAACAGCATTATGCAAATAAGCCTGTTGTATTACTCACAGCTTTCAAGTCCTGAAACTGGGTTTGACCTTTAAAGAGTCTTCTTCAAGGCTTTCAGTGTCTGAACTCAGAGGGAGAACAGCTCATTTCATTTTGTTTATTCACTTTGCTCTGTGTATTTATGTGCAATATTTGAGGAAAAAAAAAAAGTTTACATTTGCTTTACAGTGACCTTAAAGGATAAGTCTGGATACACTGAAAAGAAGGTAGAGGAGAAAAGCATTTAGACTGCCATTTTGTGCCCAAAGAGAATAAAAAACGGCCTGTAGAATGAGCTTGTCATGTTCCCCACTGTTTTCTGTGTCCTACACTTTTCTTTAGTCTTACAGAGAATGTTTATTTTTGGAAACAAAAATGACCATCCTTCAGGCCTTGTTAACACAAAGATGTTTTTTAATTTACAGCGTAGCTTCCTTTGTGTTTTGGCCATTCGTTTACATGCAAATGGTGTTTTGGGTCACGGAAATTGCACATTTTGGAAAAGTCCAGCCAAGGGGATTTTTTTTTAGAAACACTGTTGACAGTGTTCTTGTAAGACGTGGCAAAACATCACACCCCGTGTAGGTTTCTCCTTGAGTGTTGCAGAATTTCTGCAAGTTTAACATTGTCAACTGTGCGAATTATTTACTTACACGTACATTTAGAGTTGCTCTACCACTATGTTGCTGTTTAGACCACACTGCTACATTTCAAAACCTGCAGACATTTGGACAAGAACATTGTAGGTGGTGTTGAGTGGTCAGATGTGCTTTGGTTCATAACCAGATCATTCTTTAATGATGCAGGATGCAGCATTTGCAGAATTTGTGACTGGCTGTGCATCACAGATGAATAATATTTACTTTTATGCCTTTTTAGTTGATTTGATACTCTATAATTGTTTAAATTTTATTAATGCTGGAATAATCATCACATGGCTATTTTGAGAACTTTATTAAAATTTGCTCCCCATCCTTGTGGATTCAGTACTGAATAAATCATCATATAATTTAAATTCTTTAAGAAATCCATTAATACTAGATAAATCTTTGCATGATTTTACTTTTTCATTCAAATCACTTGAGGTAACGCCATTACCATCGTATTTTGCATAAACCTGCACTCTGTCAGCCATCTGACATATATCAGCCTGGTCTGACGTGTGTCCCATTGTTGCCAGTAAATGTCAAATATTCAGAATACATTGCAGCTGTATTTCTTGGTGTTGCAGTAGAATGCCTCCTAAAAATAGATATTTTCTGACATGTCTTTCCTGCAGTTGCACTTTCAAGCCATTGTTTAAGAGCAAGTAACTCTTCTCTGGACAGTGATCCTTGATATTTTATCAGCTGCATTTCACAAAAACAACAGGAAAAATCTGCCTCTGCTGTTCAAATCCAGCCTTTAAGTACATTTTAAAGTTGTTTCTTACAAACAGTATTGTAAGTTACTTATTTTTAACAAAACTTTTTGTTCATTATTCATACCAGACATAGAAAATAACACTAAAACACTGATTCTTCGACTGGGTCACTGAATAAGTCTGCAGAACCAACAGTCTGGGAAGAAAATGCTGAGGTTTGTGTGAAATAGTACTATATGGCAAACCACACTGTTAATGTGTGCTGAGTCTACTTTCTCCCCTGCCAAATTTGATCAAGTTTTGTGCATCAGTGGTACAATAAATACATTTTGTCATAGGACCCACAAGACTTGATAGCAGAATGAACAATGAGCAAGTGCCCAGAGAGACAATCCTCTGTCAAGGTATTTCCAACATTGCTGGGGAGTTATTGTCAAAAATGTGGAAAACAGCCCTATCTCGCACTGTTAAGAAATGCTTAAAAAAACCTGTATCCAAATCCTGATTTAGATTTCCACCAAAATTGTATCACTTCTTCCTTGTGCTGTGACCAACACTCCCTGAAAAATGTCATGAAAATCCATTGAGAACTTATTCAGTTACTTGCAAAAATGTGGAAAACCTGCCTTATCTCACAATGCTGAGAAATTATTAAAAAAAAATTCACATCCACAGTCACCGCTTCCCTGTTCTATGACAAACATTCCCTGAAAATGTCATCAAAATCTGTCCATAACTTTTGGAGTTATCCTGTTCACAAACTAACAAATATACAAACATATGCTGGCAAAAACATAACTTCCATGGCAGAAGTCATAAGATCAAATGTTTTTGGTTTTTCAGATTTAAAAAAAAATTGAAGAGCTGGGTCTGTTTGGACCCACATTTAGAAACCACGACCGTCTGAAAAAGAGACATTTTGTAAAGAATTAGTTGAGGCACTGAGGCACTGAAGCACTTCAGCGAGTAAATGCTATCATTTAGCATCAAGCTGACATACTACTCATACTAATTTTTGAAAGGTCAAACAGAAGCATTGTGTTGTTAAAACAATATGTTTGTCTTCAGTGTCATCTTTCTTTCTTTCAATGTCCATGTCTGTCCTACAGTGCAGTCAAATGCCAGTGTGTAGCCTACCATGCTTGTTAGCCAAGGAATCAGTCATAGTGACCACTGTAACCAAAATATTGTTTTGTCTGACCTTGGCACAGAGGACCTTTTGTCGACAAGCACTTGTCAGAGATATAACATGGTTAATCTCAAATATAATAAGACTTAGCTGGGCTACCTACCTTGGAAAGTAATTTTAGATAAAACCATTGGGAGAAATGGCATGTGTGGCTGCTTCCCTCAGTAGGAGTCACAGCCACAGCCCACTTCTACTGTATTAATGAACTTAAACTTAAGGTACTACAATCTCACAGACTACTCACTGAGCTGAATCACAAAGCAGATTTAGGGGCTTCATTCAGGCACTATTGACTACATTTTAGAGCCAAAGATGTAGGATCTAGTTACCTGAAGTTAGCTGGACCTAGTTAGCTGAAGTTAGCTGAAGTTAGCTGTTCAATGTTGCAATCCAGCTAAAGAAACAGATATTACAAGCAAGAAGCAGAAATGTCATGTTTTTTTTTTAACTGAACAATCTTTTTCTCTGTGATGTACTTCTCAAGGCATCAGTTTCAGTCTGTCCATGATTGCAGTGCTCCCTGTGCTCTCATTAGTAAATGTCTCTGACGTAAAGGAAAAAATCACAGGAGGCAAAACAAAAATTAAACATGCTAGACTTTGTGTCTTGGAGCTGTGAGGCATCTCAGATAGGTCTTTTGGCCGTCACCGTGACACACTACACAAGATAAAGTGACTTCATTAAGCGATTTCCGTGGCCAACTGGTCCCGAAACCCTTTTACTGTCAGGTCAGTCCATTATCGTGCATAAATCACATAGTCTGACTTCACCATTAGGCACCAGTACATTATAAAAAAATTGATTAAGTACTAAAAAAAAACAGCTATCAAGTCCTACTCAAGACAAAACTTTGAAAATAATCAGTTCAAGCATTATTGATAGACTCATGGCCTACTACAAACATCTGACTCTCTCTCTGACACAGGGAGGAGCCGTGTGGTCAGTGTAAGTACAGAACCATCAGACTCTGTTCATTAAATCAGAGAAGAACAAGCAGAAAGTCCACATTAGATCTAAGTTGTTTTCTGTTACACAAATCACTCTGCTATGTTATTTTTATTCACCCACTCCTGTGGCCAGTGGGGGTAAGGAGCTTTGCCAAAAACACCCACATGTGGAAAGTTGTGAGTACTAATTTCAAACACTAATAATGACGTTCATATGCGAAACAAACAACTTTAGTAAAGAAGGGGATGGCAGTCCTTTACAGCTATTTTGTCTGAGTATGAAAATAATTTGACATTGATATAGGGATTTGTTCAAATGCTTTAACGGTACTAAGTAGAGCACCCAGAGACGTCCGCAGCTCATTACGCACAGATACACACACAGATGTACACACTGACGGTGACAGCACCAGGTGAGTCACCAGTGAGGTTTTCCATCTGCTCTATATTCCTCTCTAAATACAGTCTCAGTCTCTCAGTTTCTCCCCATCAGATTCTTTCCTCCCTTGTGGTCTTTCTATCCCCCCACGCTCTGTCACCACCTTCATCAGCTGGTGTCCACTCCTCCTCTCTGCCTTTCAGAGTCTATTTCCTCTCTTGCCATGCCTGTCTTCATCCTACTCATGTATTCTCCTGTATTTCTCTTCTCTTCTTCCTCTTCTGTTCCTCTCTTATCCCCTCCTCCCCCCCCCATACACTGGTATCCTCTGTCTCTGTACTCTCCATTTCCCTACGTTTGTAAGAACATTACAGGAGAGAGCGCCGACATGAACTAGGAGCTGTGAGGCAGGCTATGATAATGTTTCACAGCGAGCGCTGCTCCAACTTGCAGGTGTAAAGAGAGCTTCTAATGAGAGAGCTGTTAAGAGATTACAATGGTGCAAATGAGAGAAACAGATGAAACTGTCAGAGCTGTGCTGGTTCAATTATTCATAGCTCATGATAGAGAACCTTCTTGTTGCTCCTCTTAGATACTCCATGAACAACTGCAATAAAATCCGTATTTGAATACAGATAGCTTATTTAAAGAGAAATGCATGTGAGGAAATGTGATTTTCATATTTTTACAAAAGTACCGGAACTTATCACCCACACATCTCACCTATATATTTTCTTGGGTGAGTCTTTCCTCATTTAGGCCAATTTCGTCATGGCTTATCTTCCCTTGTTAGTCACACATAAACTTCAGATTAAAAATAAGACATACATTTAGGTCACTGTAATTTTCATACCAGTGGCTACCAATACAATGACATCTGGGGCTTTAACACAGCAATGCACTGGCATAGATGATCTTGGTTTGTCTGGCACAGTGCAGAAGGGTTTTACATCTGAAAAAAAGTCATATTTTGCCTAAAATCAGGTTCATGCCTTCATTTTGATGACTTCTAGAGTATGTTCACAATCGCTAATGTTCATAAAACAACTAGTTTCATAATTAGAGTACCCTAACAGAGCTGTATTCTCTTGTCTCTCTGAGATGCTCTGTCAGAGCTCCTGGCCCTTTAAAGGCCCCCTCCCCACAAGGGCCCAGTCTGTTCTGATTGGTTTACAGATCTACTATGTGATCATTGGTCATTTCAGTGCTGCTCTGCACCATGTTGTCAACAACTCTGCATTAATTCTAACATCTACACTCTGCAAAGGGCTTGCTCCCATGACGCAATGGGCTTAAATTTTAAACTGACGATGGAGGACTAGTAGGATCCACACTGGTAGGCACTGGTGTAGCCAAGGAAACAAATCATTTTAGGCAGCTGCTGGTGCTGCAGAGAGGGGGGACAGGGAGAAGCCTTCAGCACAGAGCTTATTATCATAGCCTCCCTGCCCTAACCTCTAATGCCACAGATTATGTTTTGTTCACAGAGGTGATCTATCATGCAGGGGAGACATGTTAAACACACTACAAGGCATATGAAACTAGCGTGATTTAACCTCTTAAACTGCAGCAACCTGCAGTCCGTCTTAAGCCCAGGATGATTTAAAAAGTCGACTGCGGCTTTGACTCGTAGTCAAATCAGCTGTAAACACTGCAGCTTCAAACACTTGACAAGCTGTACTCCATTAAAATGAAGCTAATTCAATGTTAACTCCAAGGTGTAAGTTCTTTACAGTAAAAGCCCCCAGTTGTTATAATGTTCAAATGTATTAATTTTTAATCTAAAGTTGTGACAGAAATTCTGCTGCTTTAGCGACAGCTTATACAACCAATAGGACAAATGAAACTTAACACACAGAGGCTGTTAAAGCCGTCTTTTTTATATTTTGTTCACATCAATGAAATGTTTTTAATGATCAATAAGTACTACCAGAAAACCAAATTTTGTCTTTTACCTTTAAGTGTTTGTACATTTCTTTGTGAATGTAAATGTTGAGCTCACATATAAAGCAATATTTAGACCAACTGAGAGTCTGCCAAGGCAAAGGTTTATCTGACCAGAGTAGCCTGTCAGTGGTTAGAATGAGTGGGAGCTGTTTGATTGGTTGGTCAATGGACCAATCAGAAAGCTAACTAAGGGGAATTTCTTTGATTGTAATGTCCACTGTGATATTGGCTCAAAGTCACTGTTTTGAGACGTGGCCAGTTACACTCACAAATTGCGCTCAGCTGCCAAACTTTGTGGTAGCATTAGAGTCTGCATATTATAAGTGCAAACACATCTGTGGAAATCAGGCTGAGGTTACTGACACTGCACTAATCATGGTGCTGTTGCAGGTTCAGAATTTTATATTTTGGTTTTGAACCTTGGTTTGTTTTATGACTTCAGTGTTTGATAACTATGCTCATGTCAACAAGCAGTTTGAGTGACCTCAGGGACAGCAGTTGAAGCATTATAAAACTTGTTTATGGTGTAAAGACTTCAGACACTAATGCGGTTATGAAACAGCCTTGGACTTATTTTTGATCCAAATGTCAGACTATTCCTGGTCAACAAGTTAAATGCACACTGAACTCAACCTCTTCCTGCCACTCAGCAAAAGCCTTTAAAACTGTTTCCAGTACAAAACTGAAAACATGAGCACTGCAGTATTTTTTAGCTCCTGACAAAAGGACAAAACTGCAATTTCAGACCATCTAATTTCACAGACTAAGAACAAATTACACGCTTTCAAAAAAGATGACAAATGTGCTTTTTTATAGCAGATGTAGAGGCTTGTGCTTGTGATTAAATATGCATACCAAGATATGGTTCCCTCAGGCTGTAAACAAGGATAAAATTACAGAGATTATCATTAGGGATAAACAGACACAACATCAGTCTGAAATACCAAACACATTTTTCTTCTTATAATCAATCATACGCACAGAAACATTTATTATTTCTTCCTTTTCAAATCAGATCATAATTAATATGATCAGCATAGTGTGATATCAGAGGGTTCAAACTGCATGGTGTGATGATTTTAATTACAAATTTAAATTAACTTAGTGCCTCATATATGGGATGGCAGGCTCATGTTTTTTAATCTCTTACTTCTTTGGTACA
Organism: Cetoscarus ocellatus; assembly: GCA_037902135.1. NCBI lineage: Eukaryota > Metazoa > Chordata > Actinopteri > Labriformes > Labridae > Cetoscarus > Cetoscarus ocellatus. The sequence continues at coordinate 1,005,942 of JBAMNC010000529.1, read as the reverse complement.
AGTAGGAATTTCATCGGTTTGAACTAAATTTTAGCAAGATTTTTTTAATAGAAATGCTTTGGTGCATGGAGACCTGCCCTTGATACAGCATTTCTGAGGTCTCCTTGAGTTGTTTGTGTAAACACACATTAGTTTTAATGGAGCATACGTGACTACAAATATTAAATAATCAGGGGCAGAAATAGAGGCACATTTGATTGCATTAGTTATTCAAGAGTCTGCAAGCTGTGAAAAACTTGAAACAGTGGGGACCTAAAGAGCTGAATGATGGACAGAAAGAAAAGGAGGCTCATGGGAAATTAAGACAATCTGCAGGTTTGTGGACGGATGCATCCAGTGTGTGAGCGTGGGTGGATTGACAGAGAGGTCACAGATCTAGCCATGTCTCTTACTTGTGTGTGTGTTAATGGTTAGAATGTGTCTTATTTGACTCCAAGGATCTTTTTCCTCCACACACATTTGTTTCTGCCTTTATAATGGCATACATTGTACATATTGTAAGGACAATGAGGACATTGACATAATCACATGAAGCCACGGACAGGAACTGATTTTACACATGGGCAAACATCATTTTGTAAAATCCTTGTTTGAATGTTGTTGTCAATATTCTTTCCACAAGAACTTGGCATGAACCTTGTGGCCTTATTTTAACTAGACTGGACTTGTCTTAAATATGCATAAGTGCATTTTCAGCACAAGATGAATAAAACCAAGAAGAAAGTAATTCCCTTAAATTTAGCATGTGCACGCTGGTGGGCATAATGTGATTTACTTGACTGATTTCACTGTTTGAGCAGAACTCTGGTCAGACCATCTGATTACTGTCTTTTATTGTGCCTCTGAATACATACACAGGACAAGGTGTGAAATATGCCAATGTTCAGCATTAAGTTATTTTTCACTGAGGCATTCCCACAACATCAAAAACAATCAGAATGACACACTGGACATTTCTGCTTCACACACTAAAGAATAGCCTTATTATCAGTTCTCTACGGCATCAAACTGACTGACTGTATGCATGCAAGTTATCTTCTCTGCTGGAACCTTCAGGTGTATTCTAAAATGCATAAAACAAGCTTTATAAATCTGTTAATTGTCTATAGGAACAATTATTGGTGGCAGGTATTAAAAAATATTTTAAATACAACTCCTTGTTGCACAAGAGCATTTAAATGTGTGTGTGCTTTGTGTGTACCTGGATGAACAGACTTTTGCTGGTGGTGCTCTTTTGATGTTCTCATTGATGCTGTGCAGCAAAATATGGGCATGTACCTAGATTACATCAACTTGTGCTGTTTTGGCTTTCAATTTTGTATTGGGTTAGTGTAAGGCTGTCTTTGAAATGGACAGTTTTTTACAGTCAAACACCAATTGCATGATGGTCTGTATATAGAAATGAAATTGAGCTTGGAGAGCGCCTTTCTAGTCTTTTCGACTACTCAGAGCATTTTTACTCTGCAGGTAATACTTACCCATTCACTCTCACATTCACTCTCTCATGTTTGAAGTTCTTTGTACATTGTCCATCCGTAGCCTATCAACTATCACTTCAATCAGCTCCAGTCCAAATAACCCTGAATCAAAAGCAGTAATGGATGGATGAATGGATAAACAAAATAAAACAGGATCAAATGGTTATCAAGCAAAAACCTATCAAATTTTCATTCCTATAACTAAATCTAAATAAAATAACACAGACAATATTGTTTACATGACTATTTGGGTTAACAAGTAACTTCAGAAGTAAGATTAATGGTTGGTATATTCTTATGCATGTATTTTCCTTCAGTAGTTCCCATTTAGTATCCTTCTATCTCTCTGTTTTTCCATCTATAAATTATCTGTTTATCTATTTGTCTGATGACCTGCCTATCTATCTATCTGTAACTATCTTTCTGTCTATCTACATGGTCACTGTTGCACTCTGCACACTAAAAATGTACGCATGCACACAATCATTGTTATACCTGCTGCAGAAAGATGTTTGGTCTTTGTCCTCATTAATAAACTAGTGTGCACGCATGGAGGAGCTAATCTGTCCCAGTAAAGGATGGGTTTAAAATAAAATATGAGTGTGTGTGTGCTTAGCGTGTCTTTCTGTGTCTTTCTGTAATGTACATGTGCACTAACTATGAAAATCAAACACATGTTTTCTGTGTGATGAACTGTTCACAAATGTGGAGCTTCTCCATGATGGACTAGTACAACTGAGTGTGCATGTCCGTCTGTGTGGCTGCTCGGGTGTGTTGAAAGTTTAAACGCCCCCTCCTGAGTCTGTGTCTTTTCTCTGCAGGCCTCATCTGCCTACTCGACCAATCAGGAGGAAGTATCTCGCATCTTTCTTAACGAGGCAATTAAATTAGTGCTGCTAAAAGTAGCAGCCTCGGGGCAAAAATCTCTCCTCTCCTTCATCAGTTTCTCTGTTCTTCTGTTTTTTTTATTTGCTCCCTCATCATAAACTCGGCTGTGGTTCATTTACTCTTGTCTTTCCTCTCTCTCTCATGATCTTCATCCTTCTGTCACTCCTCCTCTTGACTCACCATGTTTCCCACCCCTTCCTCATTTGACACTCTGCCCCTGTGTCCCTTGCTCATTCGGACTTAAACCGCCTTAATTGGTCCTGTCACTCATTTGTCTCATTTAAAAGCTGGAGTACATGGATTTAACAATGTGCTCCTCACTCTAATTGAAGTTAAAGGCTCCTCAGGTCCCATATCAGTTATTACAGTTTCACAGCAGCTCTGAAGAACCTTCTGCAATGAATGGTAAATCAAATGAAATGTCTAATGTGAAAAGGGGCCCTTGTTGTGTCAAACCCACATAGATATATCATTCATCCCTGTGGTTTTCTCTGATATACGGAGCTTTTCAACACTGTGCAGCTAATTGCTTTTGTTGTACGGTAACTTTGCTGTTTCGTGTCATTCTCCCTGTTCTCATTAGCATCATTCCCTGAGGGAGTTTTCAGCAAAAATATCTCTGAAAACACTCTAAAAACATTCCCAACATCAAACACGCTGATAAGATGAAGCAAGAGGAATGATAGAGCATTCTAAGTCCAAGATACTTTTCACACAAGATTCTAGTATTCAGAACAGAGCTGACAGGACAGAGATAAGGTAGATGTAAGTATATTGTATGTAAGAACACAATCTGCATTATAGGCAGAATAAAAGTGACTTAACTAAGAATTGTTTCTTATAAATCATTGATCATCAACTGGCAGCCAAGGGGCCACATTAGACCCCCCACAGCTTCCCATCTGCCCCCCAGAGTATTATCAAATCCTAAAAATGCGAAGGGTTAAAATGTGTTGTGGTTTTAAGGATATCTTTTTGTTGTCTCGTCCCTCCAAGTGTTTACACCACCCCAAAAACAACGTCTAAAAATAGATAATGTAACATAACACTGCAAAAAAATGAGTCATAACAAGCACACAGGACCGTTTAGGATTGCTGAAGACTTTATCTGATGACTGTAGGCAGAAGCAGGCAAACACTACCCATTGACTCCCAGTGTTTGATCTAAGCTAATTCGCGTCAGGGGAGCTCTGCCTCTCTCCTCCTTGTTACTGCACGCACAGTCGAAAGAATGGTGACTATCTGCTTGTCATAGACTCGGGAGTGAGGCAAGACAAGAAAAAAAAAAAAATATTGGTGTATCCCTTTAAACCCCTTACTCTGGTTCTCTGCCAGATTGTCTTTGTCCTCTGTGTCATCACTTTTCAGCAGTCTTCCTCGAGTGTCCCTCCATGTTTTTAATTTCGATAAGTATATTACTGACTTATCTTTTGCCTGTCAATATTGTTATCTCTGCCTACCTCCTGACTGATCTTCTGTGTACAAACTTGTTTTTTGATTAAATGGAGATTCTGATGAGAATGAGGTCCTGTGTTTTTGTTTACCAGGCAAAAAAGTGGGACCAGGAGGCAGCGGGAAAGATGCAGTCATATTAAAGGTTTTTAAAGAACTGCCACAGACTTACACTGACTCGTGAATTTTAAAAATCAACCAGTGGACTTTAATACAGAGCTGTGGGAACCCTTACATGGTGCTTAGGCAGCTTTTAAATCTTCTAATTAAGTTGGGCATAGTAATTCAAAATTGAAAAGACTTAATGATGTTATTTTAATGTTATCTTAGCCAACAGTACGTGACCACAACTTTTTCATATACAGTGTAACCAGAGTTTACCTGCCTATTTGTGACTTCATTATTTGCTCAATTAGCCCTTCAGAGTAGTTTTCTTCCTGACCTTGCTGTATTAGCCATCCAAGCCACAGTGTTCCTGATTGTGCAGGAAGAGAGGCAAAACTCTCCACTTAGCTGCCACCATGACTGCAATAATGATTTGATAATGAGGGGGGATAACAGTGAGATTTATACCATACAGCAGGCGGGAATACGCCTACAAACGACAATACTGAAGCAGATGGCCAGCTGTAAAAGATGAGCTTGTATGCTATGAATAACACAAGATAAATAACACATGAGCAATGCAATCAGTCCACAATCCACACTGACTGAAAGATTCTGATTCTTACTCATGGTTGGTTAAGAATCTCAATTACAATGAGAGGGGACATTTACTCCAAAACCACCGTTTATCCAAGTGTTAGGAGGGGAAAGCAACTAACACAATAGTGCTTTAAACATCAGCACTCAGTGAAGAATCCTCTTGACCATATTATGTCCTTTTGCAGCAACAACTAGCAGCTCAGGTCGTCAGATGGGAAGCTCGCTTCACTTGTGGTCCTACATCTCAGGCAGACTGAATAATGAGTTTCGATTGTCAAAGAGTCACTCCCTCAAGGCTACCTCTCACTGCCACCAATGCCAACCTAAAGACTTGCCTTACCATACTACAAATTTAAAAGTAAACTTCATCTCAAAAATCTATTTTAGCATTAATCTTGACCTTTGCCTGACAATTACACTTTTTTCTTTAATAGCCTATTTAAACATCATTCTTGACATTTCATTTGGAATGTTTCCTAAAAATCGTGTGCCAAAGTTTTTCTGGACATTTCAAATTTATTCCTAACAATTCAACTTTTTCTCAAAGTGTATTATTAAGAAAAAAAAACTTCCTAAACTTTCTATTTTCCTCATGTCTGACCCCAATACTCCACCGCTCCTGTTGGCTAAACTCTCTGACCTGATTTGTTCATACTACACTGGTTAACCAAACATGGGGCAGTTTATTGTTTTTTGATGTGACATTACTGTTTCACTCATGCAGAGCTAAGAATACGAGCAAAGTGTCGATTCTGAAATAAATGATCCTGTTAATAACTACATCACAGTAACAAAGTTCTACATTTCAATAAGTGAAATATCTGCATTTTTGTCCTCAAAGTTCAAAGGGAAAAAGGGAACAGATTTGAGTTATAATCACTTTTGTCACCGTCTCCTAGACCAGATTATTAGAGGCAGGCAAGCAACACTTCAAAATTATAGGATATTGTTTTTCCACAAAGATCAGAGGGACATTCAATACATCCTGATTAGTGTGACCACAATGAATTTGTTCTGCTAGAAAATATAAATAATGAATATGTGATATGATTTAGTATGGATTTAGAGCTGGGGCCAAGTTTGTCTTTGTAGTATAAGAAGAAAGTCAGCAAGAGCATGAGGATGAGACTGAAATGAATTTGTATCAATTAGTCAGAGGGAGAAGGAGAGAGAGTTAGAGAGAGATCAGTAATGTCTCCAGCTGTCTGAAATAATTGGATCATTTGGGACAATAACTGTTCGCGCACACATATAAGCACGCACACTCTATAATAACTACAAATGCCTCAAAACGTTAACAAAGATGCCCTCAGGTTGACAGCCACACTCGGCTCTCTCACACAAATGCATTATAAGAAGCGTGTGCTTCCTCTGCACTCATTGATCCCTATTGTTACTACAGCAACAGCATTATCCATGAAGAAACAACATATGCCTAATTCAACTGTTACACAAAAGAAAAGAAATCATGATAACTTCACAAAAACTGCTGGGTCTGTATCTTTTTATCTCCACTGGAGTAACAACAAATCAGATGCAGATGTGGAACATACAGCCAAACAGAAAACATATGTGATGCATTATACTGTTACATGTCAGGGAACAAAACATGTGGTGCGTTCTGTTTACCTCAGAAAGCAGACGTAGGAAAAGGGAATTACAGCACATCCCAGTTAATCATGTTCCAGCTGCAAGCTGGTAAAGTTGGGTTGGGTTAAAGGGGGTCACTCTGGCAGAGGTCAAATGGAGCGCACAAACAGAGCTGGCAATATTTCTCATCAAAATAGAGTCAACATCCTTTTAAAGGCTCAGTTTTGACCCTTGAGAACACAAGATAATCTTTACGTTTAAAACCGAGAGGTAGATATAAGTTCACACTTTCATTCACACTTCATTTAAGTTGTCTGAGGCTCAGAGATCAATTGGAGAGTTTTTAGCTGTTCATGAAACAGACTGAGGTTTAAAGTAATGTATCCTAATGAGTTATAAAAGCTAGAAGGACCACAAGACCAGAAAAGATTATTTCAAATTCAAAGTCTTGCCTTAATCATGTAAATATATCATCCTTCCATCTTACATGCACCAGTTCACTCTGTCACTAACTTTAGTTCTTACTTTAGTCCACTTGTCTCCACTTACCTCCCTTCCTTTGCCCACACACCCAACACAGCATCGTGTGGATTTGCTGTTCATCATGAGACTGGGGTCCACATTCAAGATTTCCTGCTGCTTAACAGAAGGTTTTTTCTTGCCGCCATGATGGAGGGATTCATGATTGGCTATATGGATTCATGTTGGGTGTTGGATGTATATATTTGTATATATATGTATATGTGTATTTTTATATGTATATATGTATCCATGCATATATGTGTATCCATAATATGAAGAGCTTTGTGCTCTATTGTAAAGTGTCTTGAGATAACACTTGTTATGAATTGGTGCTATACAAATAAAGATTGATTGATTGATTGATTGATAATGTAAATTCTGCCCCACCGTGCTTGTAAGAGATTTATTTTCATTTAAGAGTCACTTCTTTAAACAAGCTACACTCCTGAACCAAATTTTAAGACCAGCCTATTTCAGTTTAATGGTTGTTTGCAATAAATTGCTAGCTCAAATTTTTATTAGTCTCACTCGCATTTCTTCTTTTAGCATTTAGAAGCTCTACTTAGAATCTTCTTAAGATCCAACAGTGCAAAATGTAAATTCTTACAATTTTTTAACTGGTCTTAAAATTTTGATCAGGAGTGTAATATTATCCTCTCATACTACAGATCCTTTTACATTGTTATTGGTCAGTTCGGTTTATTCTGCCTACTTCATGTAAAACCAGTCCTGCTGTTATTGCTTTATTTAATAGTGCATCTATTTAAGCATTCCTTGCACTCCTCAGCCCTGCACTACTGTCTATGCAGGCTTGTTTATATTATTAACTACATACTAACTTCTTACTTTAGTATTAGCTTGTACATATTCTAATTCTTATTTTTATTCTAAAATTGAATTCATATTTTTTGTCTTCGATGTGTATGTATATGTCCTCTAGGTTCTATGTTTTGTTGTGAAAAACCTGTAACTGCTGCCACCAGCTACAACGTGTCGTGGTACAGTACAGAAATGGTGAATGAACTTGGGCTTGTTTAGGAGGGTTCTTGTCATCACTCATAGATTTGTTAGTCATAGCTGTCAAATTTCTAAACACCATTTGATTAACAAACCCCAACACACACACACACACACTCACACATTATAAATAGACACACTGTGATGCAGCACAAAGAAAGAGGGACAAAAAGAAAAGAAAAGTTGCTGCAAAGTCAGGGATTGTATGCTTCAACAATCAAAACTAGAAGTGCTCAGACAGCAAAAACCTCTGGCAAGGCATCTCTGACATTGTTAGCTGAGTTATTATCAAAACTGTAGAAAACTGCCCTATTGTACAAAATTCCTGAATCACCAAAATCTAATAACAGCTTCCTTGTACCATGGCCAAAATTCCCTGAAATTATCATCAAAATCAGAAGAGAACTTTTTGAGTTATCCAGCTCATCAACGAACAAACAGACGGACAATCAATCAAACAAATGAACAATCAAACAATAACATAACCTCCATGGTGGAGATAAAAATGTCCTGCAAAATCCTGGGGCATCTGTACAATGTAAACCCATGAGCAAAGTGGTTCTTTTTTATTTCTAACTTTTTAGGAATTAACCATAAGTTGCCCAGCAGCTGTTTAATTGTGAGTTCAGGCAAGAAAGTGATGTTTCGTTTTTGAACCCTAATTTTAGCTACTGCAACCTCAGGAGTGATCCTTGACCAAGCCAGCTAGCTAGTTTTTAGGTCAGGCTCATAGTGTGTACTTCAGAACTTCTATTGACACTTTTGTGATACTTTCCCTTTGACTTACAGAAATCCTCACCCCCCCTAACCTAATTTCTGCTGTTGTTTTCATGGGCCTGTATCTTCAATGTTTCTATGAATGGTAAATTATTAATACTTCCATGTGGTAGAGCATACTTCACCACTCTTAACCCACTCTATCGTTAGTGCAAATTGTGGACCAGTACAGCAAAGCTTTGTATCTTAGAATGTTCTTAGAATACTATAAATCACAACTGAGAGAGTCCCGGTTCTTTAAAACTACAAATGCATGAAAACAGAGGACACACCAAGGACATATAACTACATGTTAGCTCTCCCTTTGAATCCCTTTTAAGCTCACATACAAGGAATACACCACTTCACTTTTACTGGGGAAATAATGCATATTTGATCTGCAGTCACTGGGTTATGAATAATAAACAGTGCAGCCTACATGCAGCTCAAAAGCTGCTCCGTCTTTGTGGGTGCCTATATACACAGCAGGATACAGAGATACTCAAAGTGAGGGACAGTTTGTGTCCTGTCAAACACAGGGTCCAAATTCAATGTCTTCACTCCTCTGCTTTCTGAAAAAAAAGGTGTAAATGTTGTTATAAGACCTCTTACAAGGACAATCTGAACAAACATAAGCCCCTTTGAATGAGAGCTAAAGTTTATGAAAATCAATGTGCAGATTTTGTCAGTGCTTCTCCACTGAGGACAATGACAAAGTAGAAAAATCCAATATGATGTGAAAATAAGCAAAACACTGCTTAATCAGCGATTACAAAACAGCTTAGTGAGGTTAACAGTAAAAAGGTTCAGAGTAACTGGCTTTTATATTTTACAAAAACGACAATCCTCTCATTATTCGGTTTAACTTTTCCTCCTGCGTCTTCAGTAAAAAGTAATAACACGAAAATGAGAGCACCAGTGACATGATGATGATGGACAATTCTGACAAACCTGAGGAGTGCAGAAGGCACAGAGGAGCAAAATGATCCTCAATAAAATCTAATGCAGGACGAGTGGAGGTTTTCTTTGTACAAACACAATGAGGTTTCAGCAGGATGCTGATTTTATTAGCCAGTTGGATGAAACACAGGTTCAGGAGCGAGTTTAGGCAATAAAAACCGAAGGCAATAAAAAGATGGTAATATTTTCTTCTGGGTGGATGTGTAGACGTGAAAACTGAATGAAGAGATCAGCAGACAAATAACCTCCAGTACAAGTAACAAAGCACTATCTAGGAGCCTAACAGTATGCTGGAAGTTGAGCTGCAGCAGTTGCAGCAGCCAAGCATGAGGTTAAGCTTAAAATTCAGCATAAAAAGATGCACACATTACAAATTTCAAATAAGGTTGAAAGGCAAAGTACCTGTAGTCTGATTGTCTGTGTTCACAAAAAGCCTTTAAATATTATATTGTAAAAAACACATTATTCTCCTAAAAAGTGTTTCACTGCTAATTCCAGCTCATTGTTACTGTTTCTCAGTAGCAGATATTATTGTAGTGGTTTGAAGGCACTCTGAAGGACATTAAATTTTGTGCTATAAGCCTCTGCTTGCACCATAACTGTCCCAAACAGGTTTGGACAGTCTGATTTTATTTCTGATGCTTTTTGGATCAGTAATCCAATAATTAAGGACATTTGACCCTGTATCAGCAAAATCTTACCAACGTGTCCTTGAGAAAAAGTGGACATTTGTGCAAAATTAATTGAAAAGCAGCTGGTGGTGCTGTAAACCAGGGGAGAGGAGGATGTCCCAATGACAGACTTTTTGTCTTGTGCATAGAAGTACTCCATTAAATGAAGGGGGCATGTAAAACACAATAAAATGCATATTAAATCCAAAACAAGCATTATATGACCTCTTTAAGGATATAGTTATCTTAGAATGATATGAAATTTGCATTACTCACACTTAAATGGTCTCATAAATGTGTTCTTGAGAATTTTTAGGGCAGAACTTCTAATAACTCTCCCACTTCCTTAACATTTTTCAGCTGCAGTATCACTAGCTCAGTTTGCCAGCTTTCATCTCACCCCTGTCCTTTTTCTGTCCTCTTTGAGAATAAATTCCCCTTCAAAGAATTTCTTCTTCTTTTAGGTTCTTTTCATAGACATAATCTCTGCCCCACTTCTTCTCTCCTCTCATCTCCTCTTAAAAATCCTTCATCTTACATCCTCCTCTAAATCAGTAATAAATCAAACTGAGGATCAGACACTCTGATTTTCTCTTTAAGTGTCCTAAACGTACCTTTAGTAATCAAGCGATCACACATAGGGTGAAATGTTTAGATCTTTGGGTAAATCCAACCGAGAGGTTTCATAAAGTCTCAGGCCACATGAAAACTAAACAAAATGGCACAAGTGCACTTTTCACACATGCTAATGCTGTTTAGCATAGCAGTGTTTTAAAAAGCTTCGAAAAGTTTCTGGTCTGTGGTGATTTAAAGACAGCAGATAGATGAAAGAAGAAAGAAAGACGTTAGGAAGAGAGGAGAGGCCAGATGATACATGCGCTCTTAAAGGATGGATGGCATTGATTTCTCTTTTTAATTAATTTATCAAACAGTTATTAGAAAGGGTAAATGAAATTGGCAGAAGTTTTATTTGGCAGCTTGATCTTTACATCACAGATCTCCATTTACGAAAAGCTTTCTTGTGTTTTTTCAACAGTTATGAATTAAAACCAGCAAGAGACTGCTTTAGTGCATTTATGTCACATCAGCTGTCTCAATTTAAAATGCCACATCTGGTTTAAAAACAAAAAGGCTAATATTATAAAGACTTTAACAAATAATCATGGATGAGTAGTTTCATTATACTTAATATAGAAACTTTGTAAAAACACTAAAATCCCTCTTGACAAAGTTTTTAGAGCATGGTGCTTTTTCCATCCTGCTTTCACTTACTGCTGTTTCAGAGACACTGTATTATATCACTATTAAATTATTAGCTCTACAGATTGCCATATGACTGTTTGCTGGCTCACCAGGTTGCTGCACACTGAGCTGAACAGAGCACAGAAATGACCTTTACAACAGATGACCTTTTCTGCACAGCTCAACAAGGATGAGCTCCTGTCACTCATCAATGACAAAACGTGTCCAAAACACCCCCAAGCTGATGCCAAGCTGATGCTATTTCCTTTGAGACAAAGCTAAAGAATACTTTCTAAAGAAAAGGATATAAGTTTCTATGTCGTCAAAGCGAACTGTGTTGGAAACAGACTACAGCAGTCTTAAATATGAAAGGCTACACAGGGTATGTATTAATGCACTGACTTTAATATTAATGAGAGGCCTGGGTTCTGTGAATGTGATACTTTTATACTCCCCAGAATAAGTTTTGAAACCTTATTTCGGTTGATTATTTCTCCCCTGTAATAATGCCAATATTGTATTGTATTTTACAGTATATCACCAGAAAATCTGATAAATCATCTTTACAACAAGGTGCAACTTCACAGCTAAACATGTGGCTAATAAATGCCAAATTTCCTGCAACTGGAAGCTGGTGTTCCTGTATGCAGAGTGGCAGCATTAGTTGGTGTCAGCCCTGGTCCCATTTCCAAACTTAGGATCAAGTTGTGTGAGACTGGTGACGTCAAAGACAGACCCTAAAGTGAGCATCCCTGGAGGACACTGCCCCAAAAAGACCAGTTCCTTACAATTGCTTTTCTGAATATCTGAGGCTTTTTGCTATTTTTTGGGGGCACTATCCACACGTTTAGCTTTGTTGCCTGTTCCACAAATGCACAATCCTTACAAGGTGTACCATGTTGTAAAGGTTAATAATCAGGCTTTCCACAATAATACTAATTGGTGTTATTAAAAGGGAGAAATAGTCAACGGAAATAACGTTTCCAATCCTTTCTTGAGGGGTATATTTTGTAAGAATTTTTTGTGTTTTGTGTTTTTAAGCCTTATGCAGATAACTGGGGGCTGAGTTTTTAATGACTCTATTCTTCTGTATTTTACAAACACATTTTCTTTTGTTGTGAGTTTGTTTGCATGTTGCTGTTTTTGCTCCTCAAAGGCCAGGCTCAGTGAAAACATTCAGATGTGACAAATCTTGGTAATTGTTGAACCGGGTGTTATTTGTCTAAAGTTCTGTAACATTCACATTAAGTTTAAATCTTATATTTTGTCTCTATGGTCAAGAATTGTACAACTTTGATCTGACATCATTGGACCATTAATATTCTGATAGCCCAGCCAGTCCTGAGAAAACATGGCTCTAACTTGATTGTGCTTGAAGGATACAGGTTCTGCCTGTATTATTAAAAAATACAATTATTAAAGAAAAAAAAACAGCTTGGAGTTACAAGTATTAAAGTGCAGGTTTAATGTTGCAATGTGGTTTCAGTTTCCAAATGTTTGCACTGGGCTGGGTTAAAAAAACAAAGCAGTTTGATCCCTGGACCTTGAATAACCTGCAGTACACCATATCTGAAAAATCTAGTCTTACTGGGTCATTTATAAGCCATGTCAACAGTAAACTAATGTGAAAAAATGTGACTCCGTGTCCAACATCTTGTTATCGCTACATTACAGAGGTCATTTACTTTGGGGATTTTTTATTCTTTTCAGTAGATTTTACAAGTCTTCTGTGCATTAGAGAGTAGCACTGCAGTCAAATTACCAAAGCATGGACTCGTCAACCAGTCGGGACCAACAGAGTTTAAAACAGTGCTTTCACGCTGTCTGGTGTCACAAGTCAGTTTCTTTTGTCTGGACTTAAGGGTAACATGTTGCACTTTTTGCATAATTAGCTCAAGTTTGGCCCATGTTCACACTGGAGCATTTATAAATGCTTTGATAGGAAGAAAAATGCTCCCTCCCTGACTCCTCCCCGGCTGAGGCTGCTCTTACATGTTGCAATAAAGTCTCAATATTTAAAATACTTATTCTTTAGCTATACTGACAATCGGTCATGTCCCCATTTGAGTGTACAAATTGTTTGTATAAAAAGAAGCTATTTTAACAGACCATTTTTATTGTTTACCCCATTTATTATATTCTGTTTTTATTCTTTTCTTCATCAAACGGAACCATAAATCTTTGCAGTTTTCATTCATATCACAGCAGCTGAGTCTTGTGAGGACCAAGCTTTATGTTCAGCATGTCAGGCATAGAATGATTAAAACTGGCGTCATAGTGTTGACAAATTGCATTGTGTACGTATAACTGCAATATTTATACAACAGCAAAAGATGGCATTTAGAAGTACAGATCCAAAACAGCAAGTTTATTTAAATATATATTAAAAGCATCCTCCACAGTAAGACATGTTTCAGAACCAAAGATAAATAAACACCAAAGGCCAACACAAATGCACACACACACACACACACAGGAACTATCAAACATAAATGGCATCCACCACACCAAAGGGTTAACATCTAATCTAGAGAAACAATGAAATGATACAGAATCTATAAACATGGAGGTGTCTGTGGTGCTGGAGTTACTAAACCTAAACTTCTTTATACATAAAAATAAATGCCTGTTATTAATAATCACTGAGAGGCCTTTAATTAGACAGAAGTAGTTTTAAAAATGGACTACAAACAAAAAAATAAAGGCCTAATGTTGCAGACAGCTCTCACTTATGGAAGAAGCTGCTTTGTATGTATGCATGCTAATTTTAAACCACTATGTAAACACTCTATCAATCTGCTCATCAGTGCTTATTATTTATACACCACTGGGTAATTTGGGCTTTAATGTGTTACCCAAGCACAGGCAGTTATTTTCTGTGACACAAACACATAAAAATACTACAAATAATCATACTTTAGCTGAGTCCTATGTTTAATTCATATTGATTTCCGTATGTAAGCCAGGTGGACTGTTTCTCTATGGCTCAGCCTTTGAACTTGAACATCACTTAACTAGAAAGCACTCAGTTTGCAAACCTCCGCCAAGGTGGCACACATATTGCTGTTACATCTATAAGCAATAGTTCCATGATAAAGTTACCATCATAATATGATTCCTTGACCCTGAAAACCCACACCTAGCACTCTGAATCATGTTGATATCATTATTAGTTAGACAGTTATTGAGCAAAAACGATTGTTTGCTAATGGCGGTTATCTGGATCACCACCAAAATCTAATAATTTTTAAGTTGGGCAATTACCAACATCTCCTGAAAATTTCAGCAAAATCCATCCAGTAGTTTTTGTGTAACCTTGCTAACAAACAAACAGACAAACAAACAAACATACACCGGCAAAAACACAACCTCCTTGGTGGAGGTGGTTAAACGCAGTACGAAACATAATCCATCCTATAGACAGAGTTGTCTATAGGTAGGATGTATGAAAAAGTATATGCCTTTTCGTACATTGATGTGCTGATGTCAGAAAAAAGCCTAAATATTCACTGTACATAAATGCTGACTGAAAAAGATGCTTGCATGGCAGTTATGGCTTGTCAAAAGCCTAAATGTTGTAGCTTTAACTTGACATCACAAGAACATAACAACTCAGCTGTTACATTTAAAGTGTCATGCAGTCTGTTGAGATGAAGGGACTGAAAAAAGGGGAGGAGGGAGGACTCAGAGCATAGATATGAAGAGTAAAGATGAAGCAACACATAACAGAGTGAAACTAAGCCAGGCAAGACTAATCCTATTTTCCATCCTCCTCTTCCTCACTTTTTTTTTTTTTTATCTCTCCTCTCGGTCACTGTAACCTTTCAGACGTTAGGCTTCCCTCCCCCTCTTAACACCCCCGCCTTTCTTCTCTTTTGTCTGGGGTTAAATGACCCTGCTTGGTACAAGAGCATCATCCAGGGGAATAGATAACCTTTGAGTCAATCCTTTTAATCTTTCTCACACACACATCCTCCTTCTGTCTCTCCCAATATCCCCTCCATCCATCTCTAAAGTCTGTGCCTATGCGTAAATGTGCGGAGGACTTAAATTTCAAAGTAACTAATAAAAGAGACTTCATTTACAGGCCGCACTTTCACATCTCTGCTCTCTCCTCTTGATTAATGTTTTACATCAAACTTGTATGTAAGAACTTTCTTCCTTCCCCTCCTCTTCTTCAGAGATCACGTCCACCAATCAGGCAGGTGCAGGGTGCTTTAGCAAAGTGCTGGTGTCGGGGAAATATCTGAATGATTGTGACCCTTGCAGGAGCTCATCATCTGCTCGTCTCTGGGCAGCAGTACAAGGCTGACTCTGTACTGACCCATGTTGGATCAGCTCCCTGGTGTGAGGCAGTGTGTGCATATTTTACCGCCCCCTCTACCTTGCAGACACATATTTATACTTCTAATCTGCTGCTACTTCTCCTCTCATGAAAACATCATGTAAACAGGATGAATCTGTATTTTCACCAAAAATAAATTACAGGTGTCAATTTATTTTAATGCAGCGCAAAAGGACAGAAGACAGGAGTATGAGTATGGAAGAGATGTCTTAAAACAAAGGATAGCACTGTCCAGGGGTGATGCAAATTTAAAGTTATGTGCTACTGGGGATTTGGCCTCTTGGAGAATTTTCTTTGAGCTTCCAAAGTAGCAAGAAGTTATTTTGATCATTGAATTACTTGCCTATGTCTACTATAAACAATATGACATGCACGTAGAGATATGAATGCATTTGCAGCCCAGAGATCAAGTCCAAAACCATATTCTCAGTTAAATGGGCATGACTATTTAAAGTAAATGGTTAAATTCAAAATCGTTGTCAACCAGCTGCCGATGGGTACCCCGACAGGATAACAGCTGATGGATCCCCCCCTCTTTTGCCCTCCACATGAACTGTTTCTTCAATAAATCCAAAGCCTGCTGAAATGCTACTGGCAATAATGCTTGGACTATTACCAAAGCGCTTCAAACACCCAATGTTTTGGCCTCAATCCACAGACTTTTGCATTAATATACAGAGTCTGTTTTTAAATGATGATTTTAGAAACAAAAACAGCCCCTGAGTCAGCACCCTAAATAAAGGAGTGACGGATGACTAAAAGTTAAATGTTAAGGGTGAAGATACAAGGATCTTATTATAACAACAGAAATTGTTGCAATCAAAATTATAATAATAACATATAATAATAACACTGGGAGAGTGGTTTCAGCTTATTGTGTGATAGTGTGTTGTCCTATATGTATACCTATGTTGTAACCCACTGAGGAAAAATACAAACATAAAATTTTCATTACACACTTGTTAAAAACTATTTTCAGTTTTCACTGCACAGCTCACAGAACTATGAATCAAGAACGGTTTGATTTAAAATATAAAACCTAAAATAGACTGCACCCACTTTGAAATACACAAAAAAAAGGGAAAAAAAGAGATCATGGGCACTGATTGGATTTGATATGAAAAAAAAAAGGAAAAACGTGAAAAGTACTTTTTTAATAGTGAGTTAGCTTTCCTTTAACATCATCTGAATCAAAATATCTATATACAGGATTACTGCATTATGAACTTAATCTAATGGATTATGCAGAAAGAAAAATCCCTTCTGGTAATTTAATCTATGAATAGCCCTCAGTTTAAATGCATCATATCATAGCCTATGTACTGATGCCACGATTGCATAGACTGACAGAAACAAAAAAATGATCCATATCACTATTTTTAGAGTTAGGAAAATCCTTGGAAGTGCTTCTTTCTATAATTTGTTCTTTTGGATTTCTTATTTGTGAATGATACACTCACAAACCTTACAATAAACACTTCTGAGCTGATAGATTTTTTCTGTTCATTGTTTTATCAACAGGCCTCATGACAGTCATCTTTAATTAAATTTTTGTTTCTCATATCACATCATGTTACTCCATCTTAGTCACCGGCTCATTCTCATCCCTGCTGTTGGCGATATTGTGCACTTGATATATTTTGATATTTGCAGCCAGAATATTATTACTGTTTATCTCCTGCTCAGCTGTAATTAATCAGAGGGATTACTGCTGCACATCTGTGTCTGGGTGGAGATTAAAGGATGAAACCTGTGTTATGATAATATTTTATGTTTATCTGTGATGAGAGGAAGCGTGTCTTTAAATGCCACAAACACACACACACACACACAGAAGTCGTTGGGTGATGGGGGACCTGTACTGTGTGTAAACGAACTGAAGGACGCCACTGGCCACTGTTATGCAACAGCCCTGATGCTCAACCGTTGTCATGACAACAGAATAAGCTGCTTCCTCTGTCTCTGTTCTACTTCTCTGTCCTCACCTCTGTTCATCACATTGTCTTACCCCACTCTTTGTTTCTGTTCATTATATATGAGCTCGGCTGAAAATGAAATATGCAAACCCACTCTCTCCTTTTTTTTCCCTTTTACTCCCCTCGGGTTTACTTTCTCTCTCTCTCACCTCATCCGTCCTCCCCCATGTCTCGTTCCCCCGAGGTCCCTTTCACCACATCTCTCTTTCTCACGTTCGCTCACATTTCCCTTCACCTGTCAATCAATCACAGCTTATTAAAGAACAGCTTAATTAACAGATTTATCATTTCTCTCAGTCAATACCTCTCTCAAACTCTTTGACCGACAATGTGATACACTTTTTTAACTCAATTAACAGAAGATTAACTGCAAACATTTTTTTCTCCTTTGCCACATTTTGTCCCTCTACCCGTGTCTCACACTACCACCCACCATTGTTTTTGGGTCTTACAGCAGCTCAAGTCACACTTTCTCGCGTTTTGCCACTTCTTTGCCATGAAAACAGACTCATCATGTGACTCCTGACTAATATATGAGAGATGATTCCCTCTTCATGATGAATTCCTCCTCCTCCCACACTAAGACCTGCCAGTCACACATCTGAATAATGTCAGGCTTATTACCGTATAACGTAATGTGTCTAATCTCTCAGTCTTTTGTCCGTCTCCTTCATGCCAGCTTTACATTCAAGCACTAGCCTCGTCTGTCAGAGAGAGGGTAACAGAGCTGTAATGATCAACGTGTACTGATTTTCTGCTTTCCGTCACCCTGCTCTCTCTGCTAGTCTCGGACTCCCTGCTTATCCTGCTTGATGTTTTTCCCAGCTCGCTCTTTTCCGTCCTGTAATTTACTCTTTTTCACCTCTGCTCTTTCCTTATTTTTGCACTAAAGAATTTAAGCACCTGCAACAGAAAATAAGACTGTATACTTGGGTATAGTGATATTCTGCAATGGCAGCTACCATACATGGTTCATTTTACAAGGACAAAAGAGGCTTGTGTTTATTGTGTTTACAATTTGAGTCATAACATGAAACAAGAAATGAAGTGTTAAAAAAGCTTGATATTTGTGTCTGAATCTACCTGCAGGAAATAAAACAGGAATTAGAGATGCTTTAAACAAGTTACAGAAATCTAAAAATAGACCAAAGGATCTAGGAAAGTCTCCAGATTACTTATTTATGTTTAAAACTTGGAGGCATGAAGTCAAAAGCTGGAGGTGCTCTTTACTACTTCAAAAGTCCAGTCCTTAATAGGGCTCAGTGATACTGGAAAAATATGAAAGCAATATTTTTTTTACTTCTACCTTATACTGAAACTTTGATCTTGATAATAAAATAAATAGCTTATTTTCATCATTAACATGATGGTATTTGTTCCTATTTAGGCCTTTGACTATTTTCAATTTTACATCTAATTTTCCCTCCTAGTTTCATCATCACAGCATCCCGCAATGTTAGAGAGTCACAGTAATTTCTCTGTTGGTTGATTCTGCTGTAATCAGCAAACTTTGACAATTGGCTGCCATGAGATAGCAGATTTCACTCTTGAGCTCTGTGGTGTTGTGGTTGGTCATCAGGCTCCAGATATCAGCAAATAGTAATATTTTCTTATGGTGACTGGAGGTCAGAATCTGGAGAGAACAGTCCTCATAAATATTAAAACAGTACGCAGAATTTCAGTAATTTGGACAGAAATGCCAAGAATTTGTCCATAATCAGGGTAGTAAATCAACTTCTTTGCCTACCTGCAGCGCAGGGTGGCGCACCCCACGCACTGGTAATTTTGTCCGGCGCACCACCGTGCACAGCCAATTTGGGGGGGAGGTGTCGACAGACTTAGCTTGGCGCAGTGACATAGTGCCAAAACACTACGCGGAATGTGCGCTGAAAGCTCGCCAGTTTGCCAGCTCCAACCTGGTCTATTCTCGGTGCAGGCCAGGTGCAGTGGTAACTTGGCTGACAGGCGTGCAGTGCGCACACGTCACTAAAACTTCACAGGCAGGTATCCAGAGTGTCAGGCACATTTCAATGCAATAAACAATCACAGCAACCACTATTTAATGTAACCAGCTGACTGTCAGATCAGAGACGTTTGTCATAATGGAAACTCAACCTGACGGCAGCTGGAAGAGTGACGCAAACAAAAGAAGTTCACATCTCCCAGCCAACCACAAACAGCCACATCATCTGATATGGAGTATCCGGCTTCTGTCATCTCATGAAAGTCAAAAGAAAAGAAAAAGAGAGAGACGCTGGCTGAATAAATGTAAGTCACTCGGTGTCTTAAGGATTTACCTGTGATTGCCCATATTTCTCTGTTTTAATCTTTATTCTTAACGTGATCTAAAAAGATGGAGTACATTATAGCAAGGAGGATGAGGAGGAGATACCGGAAGAGAGTATTTCACCAAAGGTTCTGCTATTTGACGATGACAGACCAGTAATGCAGGTGAATCACAAGCATGATAAATGGATTAGCCTGCTGCTGTGTTTAAATGTAATTGTCACTTAATTGTGTACTCCTATTCATGACACAGGAACAGACTACATCTGTCCCACGAGGTGGTCCACATGGTGATGCACATCATGGCCTCCGATGCACAGCCCGGTGGCCCCTGCGCTCTCCCAGTTGCTGTAAAAGTGACAGCAGCTCTAGCCTTCTTCGCCACCGGGTCTTTCCAGCACACCACGGTGGCGAGGATCAGTCGGACCGCTGTCGGTTCGGCCAATAAATAGTTAATCAAATGTATTCACACCTTCGGTTTTGTGTAATCAGGAGTTACATGCCAAAACGATCATGATTCAATAGGGTAAAACAAGCTAATTTCACATGCACAAAATGAAAATGCATCATTTCAGCACAGGTGCTTCTAATTTCATTGCCATTACACAATTTATTCATGTTGTGATCCGTCCACACCACTCATCTTTATATTATATTATTTATTATATCAGTAACTTCCTCCCAGGCTCTTTTTGCATCATCAGCCCATAGAGGTCTGTTCGCATTAGCACATATTCTGGTACTGCGAGCTTGGACCTCTCGGACCAGCACATCAGTTTCCTCCTGGGAGAAGTTTGGCCGCCTGGAGCTGCTGCTGTCGTCGTCCATCGTGAGGTGAAACTGTCACTGCACCTCGCCCGCAGCTCATTCAAAGGCAAGGAGAGGCGTTCATTTGATTGGCTGTGTTAAACCCACTCACACCTTCTCTCCTCCCTTGTTGCCACTTGCGCCGGTGGGAGGGACAGAGGCTTGGGTGCGCCTCGCTGCACCGGAGGAAAAATGCAGGAAAATTACAAAATGCCCTGGACACACCCTGTTGGCGCGGAGCACCTGCGCTTGCGCCTGGTCTATGAAATTAGAGCCCAGAGTCTTAAAGTGACTTGATATGTTATGATGTAAAATGTTTAAACCACTTAATAAAACAATGACGTTCTCTTTGTACTGCTCATCTGTCACAAACCACTCGGTTACTTATGTCTGACCTGCCACAGCACAAAACACCTGCACTTGGCAGATGGCTGGTGCTAAATTTCAAACCTGGCCATAAATTAAAATTCCATTAACATGAACATTAACAACATCAGACTTAATATTCCCATATAGTTTCATGGTTTGACTACAGGAAAAATTGTCATGATCCAGCTGTCACATTAATCAAGTTCCTTGTTATGTTCTTGTTTCATGTCTTGTCTCTATGTTTCCAATTTTATTTTGAAAGCTCACCTGTCTTTCCTTGTTTCTCTTTCTTTTTCTGTCTTTCAGGTTTTGCTTCCTGTCTGGCGTTGTCACACCTGATCCCTGATTGTGCTTCCCCAGCTGTGTCTCATTACCCTCAATCACCTCATGTATTTAACCCTTGTGTCTTCCCCTGTCTTGCTGTCAGATTGTCTGTACTATTAGCATCACTTTCCAGCACTTCCTTATAGCCTAGTATTGTCTCGACCATTTTTGCTTGGACCACGTCTTTTTGCCTGTTGCCTGTCTGTACCTTTGCCTGGAATGTTAGCTTATTAGTGTACCAGATATGGACCGCCAAACCAAGCCTCTTTGCCTTTATTTCTACTCTGTCTGTACTTTTGCCTGGAGTGTTTTGCCTGACTGTGTATCGAACCTGGACTGTAAATAAACCATGTTCTTTGGATCACTGTCTGCAGTTGAGTTCGTTTGTGCCACGAGGGTTCTGAAACCATGGCAAAGATAAATCCTGATGATAAAAATTTAGAACATTTCATAAATCATCTATTGTTACATAATGCCTCTGGGGCTCTTTTTAACTTAAAAAGTTATAAATGATTGAGTATTCTGATGAGAAAACAGGTACTTTGATTGATCAGGCTGAGCTATGTCACTTACATAAAGCAAGACAAGTGGATAAATGGAAACTATCTGAGGCCTTGATATTGAATTGACCATATTTTGCCTTAACTCTGGTTAAAATGTTTGGTTCTGATGACTTTTAAAGAATGTTCAAATCACTATTAAAAAGCATTGTAGTTTTCACATACCGAGTACCCCTGATCTAGCTGTATTCTCTCTTTCTGTCTGAAATGCACTGCTGGAGCTTTTGCCCCTTTAAGGCCCCCTTCCCCATGTGGGCCCAGTATGCTCTGATCGGTCAACTGACCTATTCTGTGGTAAATGGGCAGTTCAACGCTGCCCAGCACTGTGATTTTCATGGCTCTGCATTTTGTCTGCTGTCCATGCTGTGCACTGGGCTTGCTACCCCGTCTTAAACTGCAGATGAAACAATGGTAGGAAGTCAAAGTGGTAGGTCTATTCAAGGGGGCCAGGGGAAGGAGGCATTTTCAGCAGCACTGTAGACAGGGGGAAAGGAAGAAGACCCAATGCAGTGGACTTCTTGTCTTGTGTAAAGTACTCGATCACATGTAAAAGACATGTAAAACATACTTGAGGGTATATTGTGCTCAAAAGCACAATATGGGCTGATGTACAGTAAGCATGTAATGTAGAATTTCCCTGAAACAAAAAAAACAAGATTTGCTGATGAAAATAATAAATAGAAATGATAGTGAATGCATTTAAACTTCAGAAGTCAGACCATCTGATATCCTGAAAAATACCCCAATACATAGGCGCAAATTCCGGGGGGTGACACAGGGGACATGTCCCCCCCAAAAATCCGGTTCAAATAAGATTTTTCCAGTAGTACAGTAACATGTTTTGATGGTAAAATACATGTAACGCTACTTGAAAACACACTGTCAGACAATTTTAACTGTTAAAGATTACACCCCACCCCACCCCACCCCCCACATTGGTTTGGTCCAAACTGTTTCTCCCGGCGACCGGTATAGCTGCTGCTGCAGAGCTGTGTACACACAAAGGCAGGCGGACAAAGCGGTGGTGATCGGACGAAGTAAGTATATTAAAACACAGAATGATAAGTTGTTTATCACGCCACCTGTTCAACAAGCACAACATGAAAAGCATGTTTTAAATTAACACAGCACGCAGCTAATAGGGTGTTTAATTTTAAGCTAAAACTAAATTTGTACTGTATGTAGCACATCTTTTCATCTTAGTTTGTAATGAGTCTGTGAATTGTCCAGAGTTTTTCTCTGCTGCTGGCTGCAAACAGCCTCTCCTCTCTGCCTCTTGCAACAGACTGTGACAGAGAGGACAGACGTCCTCATCCTCTCATATATGACACAAATATCACACTATATATTAGAATTCTCTTTAAACATGTATTTACTTTACTTCTATTCCAGATTTATGTCTTTAAAAAGACAGTAGTTATAACTTGGACTTAGATGTTCGCATTAACACATCCAGTTTCTGATTACGTTCTGACTGTTAATTTCCACTCCTTATATTCCTCCAATTAAAAGACTTTTTACATTATTTTTTTAAGTCATGTGATTTTACACTGGATATTTAGTTTATAGGGTTGTGGACTTGCAGCCTACACATTTAGGCCAAAACATTTTTCATTGATTGATCTGATCTATTGTGTAGGCCTATAACAATGCAAGACATTTGAGAAAGTATCAAAACAACACAGCAAAAATATAGCATTTATTTTAATGTCCGCCCCAAGAATTACTCTCTGAAATTTTACTGTTTATTGTCCCCCCCAACATTGAAGAGGGATTTTCGCCACTGCCCCCATAAATATAAAACTTGATCCCACAAAATTTAATATGAGAGAGAGAGCTTCATAATCTACTTCATCATCTCTGAGGTAAGAAATAAATTACTCCAAATGATTCTGCAGTCAACAGGTTAAATCCCACTCTGAGTTTAAAATCAATTCAATCACTAGACGCTCCTGATGAGAGACCACCACAACACCAACAACAGGAGCCGAAATCAACCTCAAACTCCTGAGGCTCTCACTGACAGCACTGTAGGTATTTAGAGTTGTTGGTGTTGGCGTGTTTACTCGTCTCCGGCTTTTCTTTCAGGGCATCAATTCTCATCAATATCTCAGTGAAAGCACCCTGCGGTTGTAGGTAAATGTCATACGTCTTACATAATCTTGGATGCACCAAATCTCATTAAGAAAGCAATGGTAACTATGGCAATGAGCATGATCGTCGACCCCCAACGTAACTTATGCTAAAAAGGCCAAGAGGTTGCTATGACAACAGGGAAGAAAACAAGGGGAGAAAGTTGGAGCTGCATACGTTCACAAACACCTCCAGGCATGCAAACAAAAACAACACGTTAATTTTTGGTAAAAAATGGCAATTTACACGCTAATATTCAACTCCCAGTCTCTCTCTCTATTATCATCATACCCGGCTGTAAGTCCAGCATGTGTCCTCTCACACTCACACTCACAACCACAAAACGTGAGAGTGTGGTGAAGTGACAGCCGGCTCGTTAGTGCGAGTTCACATGAATGCTGATGAGGAAAAATAACTGAACGTTGTGTTCTGATGCTTTATCCTGTCAGAGGAGGTTTAAGTCCCCAGTTATCTCTATTTTATAAGTCTTCACTCCACCATCTCTCGTGCCATCCTAATGTTTGATGTTTCACACTCAATGCAACATGTGATTTGTTCTTTGCTTTTACTATTTGGATGAATGATTCACCATAAAGGAGGATGTATTTTTTCCCTACGGCCTGTCTAAACCTAAACATCCGACAACCTCCTGCCAACTGTGCATGCTAATTATAAGACAAGAACAAGAAGGGCCTGCTTTTATCTTTGAGTAATGGGCCCCAGTAGAGCAAGCCAGTCACAGCCAGGCAGATTATTGATTGCAACACCTTTCCAATAAACCTAGGAGTATTCAGCTATAGAGAAAAATGACAAGCTGCAGGGGACAAAAGACAGACCCAGGCCGAAGTCCGGCAGAGGCTCCTCTGATGATAACAAGCTATTTTAAATTATGAAATGTAGATAGATTAAGATTAATGAATATTGAAAATGAATGGAAAGATGAAACTGACTTATTCAGTCTCAAATAATGGAACATATGAATGAATTAGAGAGATATTATATGAGACAAAATATAATCATTTAGCTGAATTGCATTGAGACATATCTGCACTTTGTCCTGTAATTTTATTAGATGCAATAAATAGATGCATGTAGGGTGGCTCAAATATGGAAAAAAAAGACCACTATTAATCTAATGGATAATGAGATCACGACAATTTCACACAATTACTCGCTGATTTTAAAACATCTATGCAAAAAATGTTAAATGATTAAATAATGATAATACAACACTGAGGGGCTGCCACTGCTGTATAATTCTACAAATGATTTCGCATTGTCTTAAAAAGTGTTTGAATATAATGGGACATACAAAGATAAACATTAAAAGCAATTTTATCTACTTAATCACAATTTATATATGAATTAACCACAGTAAGTCAATTTTTAACCAACAGGCTGTAAAATGAATGACAAAGAGCTTTGTCATATTTGTGCAGTGGTGGCTGAAGTTTTTTTGAAGGTTTTTTTCAATTCAGGCATTCATTTAAAAAAAAAATATATATATATATCATCTGGGTTAAGGACAACTGTAAGAATGACACAAAATGTCCTTTACATAATGCTGTGGGTTTTTCCTTAAAGAACATAGCATAATGTAACCAGCCTTAGAGATCCCTCGTATCAACGGCCTCCTTAGTTTGATGTCGTAAGGTGCGTCAAATTACTAAAAGGTGACCAGAACTTTACTGCCAAAACACATGCAAATTATTCATTCTCAGGTGCAGAGTATATTTCAAGTAAACAAGTCAATCCCATGAATCTGGGGATCTTGATCAGGAATAGCGAAGGCAGAAAACTAATTATGAGCCGGAGTTTCTCAAAGTTTAATGATGAGATGCTTGATAAAAATCACAAATTGTAAAATGTACACTTTGAAGGGGAGGACATGATACTATTGTCATGGTATAGATAGACTTCCAAAATCTCAAAAATAACCAATTTCATTTCCCTTTTTCGGATAATTGAAAACAAAGGGTGTTTTATTTTGAAAGGATAAACAGATCCTTGCACATCTGCCTGTGCAGCTTGACGGCATAGAGTTAATAGACTTTAGGGACGTTCATGGTTCAGCCTGGTAGTGCGTTCTACAGGTGATCAGAAGGTCAATCAAATCTTGAACTCATTGCATCTTCGCCTGTGCTCTAGACATGGATGTAAATACTGTATATTTGACTTTACACTATGTGTGTAACTGTAAGACAGCTGAGGTACGCAAGAGTGTCCAACTTCCTGATGTGGTGGGATTCAATCCAGAGGTATGAACTAATACAATACATATCAGTAATCAATAAAGCATTAGATCAGCTCAGACTGAAGACCAATGGATAAAACACAACATCATCCCCAAATGAATACTGTTTTACAGTAGAAGAGAATAGAAGTTTAACTAGTTACTGTGTTAAGTGGTGACTTCCAGCTGACTGTGTCCCTAAATGTCACCGTTAAGCAGCTGATAAAAACAGAGTGAGTCCTCATGAATGTCTTTTTTGGGGTTTAGAAACAAGCCCATGGCTCCCTCTGATCAAGCATTATGGGGAGTTATACTATGCACATGTGATTGTTTGTCGCCCGTCCCATGTGATAGCTGGTCTGCGACTATATCATGTTACATAAAACCAGGTCATAGTACAAAAAAAGCCGTGGGACACTGATTTTTAACACTAAAACAATGACAGAAAAGAAACAGATCAGAAAGATCTGTAAACTCTGCAATCTTTTGACTTATAAGACCTGCAACAAACCTTCCTCCACAATAAAAACAAGAGAAGTTAATTGTCTCATTCCCCATGGTTTTTTCATTGTTTCCTACCTGCTTGCTTTCAGCTTAGCGTACAATCAATGCTACACAGATCTGTTTCCCACAGTACTGATGACACACAGACAACCAGCCACCCACACATCAGACCACACACACACACACACACACACACTCACAAGGACAGAAACATTATCAAAGAGGATGCACCCTATTAAACACAGCAGACAGACAGACAGACAGACAAAGAGGAGGATTTCTGCAACAAAAACAGGAGAGAATAAAGAAAAATACACGAGTTTGACGTCAAAGTATAACGTGATAAAAATATAACAACACATCCAAAGGGTCTGTGCTAAAAAGAGGACAATCTCTGTCTGAATAACAAACAAAACTCAGCTTATACTGCCTCTGTCTGTCTGCTGTGTTGATTCATTTTGTTCTGCAGAACTTTGCAGGACTAATAGATTTGTGCATTATTTGGTTATATCAGTACACACTGTAATTTTAACCAATATCCAAAAAAAAATCCAAATGACAGACAAGAGAGAAGGAGACATAAAGACAAAGCAAACTGACTTAAGAGCTTGTTAGTGTGATATAAATGCTGACGCTGACAGAACCTTAAACAGCTCTATTTTTCTTTATTTCCTTGTTGTCCGGGGACGAGGGAAGGCTTGCAAAAATGATCCAAACTCCTCCTTAGCATCGAGGGAGTGGGCTAATCTGATCTGGGGGAAACATTTAGCCTGAGTTATGGCTGCTCAGAGGATTCTGGAGCAGACTTTAAAGTCAGTGTTGCACTTCCTCTCCCTAAAAGAGCCATTTAAATGTTTCATAATCAGTCATGTATAATAAATAACGAACACGGACGCACGGCTATTCTCCTCTGTGTGTGTTTTTTCTGTTTGTTATCTTACTTTTATGCACTATTAATCCAGGTAAACAAGGCATTTGGAACAGAAAGTAAACTCCATGAATAAATTAGATCAGTATATGACTTGCAGAAACCCTATGATGACTTCAACACTGCTGCTGATTTTCTCACAAGCCCACACAAACTGATCAATACAACACACATACACACACACAATGAGCACTGATCCCTGGCTAATTATTTCCTTGTCCATTAATGTAAATAAAACAACTTCTATTTTTAAAAATGAATGGCAAAACCTCAGAAAAACAGCTCCACACTGACCAAATCAATTAATAAAACCAACTATTTAGAAACAAAAACAAAACTTCAAAAATTAAATCACAAAACCCTTTTTTCTTAAAATAGACCCATTATCTCTGGATCAATCATAGAAACAACAGAGCCAGTCAATTCTATTGATGAGGACGACAGCAGAGCTCAATTAGCCAGCGCTTTTCACCAGCCAGAGTCAAGGTACGCCCATGATTGTATCACCTTAAGCCTGATTTTACTCCCATGGGAGAAGAATAACCCTGTGTATAAACAAGTTCCCTCATGGTAGGAGTACTGATGTAATCTGAGGAAGCCGGAGTCAAACAGCAGTGAAGGCTGGAGTATTTGGTTACTGTTCTGAGCAAGAGGAAGGTTTGTTTGACCTCAGAGAAAACACAACCTGTTTTTGGTTTAATAGCTGCTTGTTAGCTTCTTATGATGTGGTTAAATAAAACCACAGGTGAAGACATCTGGTCTGCTTAACAGTGCCCCAGTGTTTAGAGACTTAGAATTATATTTTGGTCTCACATTAAGGTGGTTAACTTTTTAAAGAGGCTTTCCTATTTAAAAAATCTTGACAATAAAATGGGAATATAATTTAAAAGTCAGGTAACAAAAGTTGGTTTCATGAAATTTCTGTGTTTTTACCCTTGGAAAAAAATCCCTTATACTCTTAAAGATAAACAAGATATTTTCCACAGTATTTGGGAGCTTTTTATTCAATATCTCAGGGAAAGTGACTTGTCTAGTTTGTTGGTGGAGGATGGAGGAAAATAATATATATCTGTAATGCTAGACTTCTCTGCAGAAGGAAATGTTGAACATGTACTCTTGAAGTGTAAATATCTACAATATTAGATTCACTACTACTGTTTTTTGGTTATTTATGTATATTACTTAATCTTATTTTAATTTTACTCTAATGTATCATCACAGGGTGCCCTTTCGTCTTTGGAATAACTGGATAAAAACTGAATATTTTTGTCTTTTTTTTATTTGTCATTTTTTTTGTAATTGAATATATTATTTGAACTTGAGGTCATGCAAAGGATCCAATTTCTAAGGGTGCTCTTAAACACAATTTTTTAACATTTATTTAATTGTATTATTATTTTTTTTTTTCTCTTATGTAGTGAATGTTTTACAATTTAAATCACAAAACTCAATAAACAGTGTTAAAAAAAAGGGAGGTATCAAAAACTTTAATACCAATGTTCAATAAAGAACCAGGACCCCTGCAATATAAATATCTATATAAAATGTGAATAGGAATGTAACAGTTACTGATAAATTGGTAAACGGTGGTATTACTGTTTCCTATTTTAATCACTGTTAAAACGGTGTCTGATCACCTCACTTTGTCAATAACTCACGGTGATGCTACTCATTGCCTGGAAAAGCCAGAACTATGTGACTGCTCCTCTGCAGAGCAGCAGCAGTACCTCATACGCAGCGCAGGCACATACGCATACGTAGTTTGCAACTTTTGGCCTCAGAAAGTGAAAGTATGGTGGTTAGTGCACGCACAAACACTGTACCAGAGATTTTTTCCCCCTTGAAACAGACAAGTCTGAAGTCTGGTCATATTTTGGATTTTACAAGGATGCTGAGAGGAAACTAACTGAAGACGGTCACCCCGTCTGCAGAAAATGCAGAAAAAAAGTCTCCGGGACAGGAGGCAGGAGGAACCACAAAGCACCAGCAGCACCTCCACCACAAACACCCCTACAGCGGCATCAGAGGGGAGAGGCCTGGCTGGATTGTTAAGAAAGACCTCAGCAAGAAACCAGAGACGTGGAGAGGGTCAGGTTCTGACCACTGCAGATCGTTCTTAAATTCACATTATTTTTTAACTCAATAAAACTTTGAGTGTGTAAGTGCTTTTTGAACATTTGAGCACAGTGCAACAATACCGCGATAATAATGATAACCGTGAAAATGTCTGTCATAATAACTGTGATATTGAAATTTGACTTTGAAATTTTCATACTGTTATATCCCTAAATGTGTATATGTAATGATAATCAGTATAACTACCTTACAGATAATATATTTTAATATTTATACACTATGAAGTTTCCCTCAGTTCAGTGCAGCCTCATAGCGTTCTAAGCCAATAGTTTTGGTTTTAGAGCATGGGATGGCGACTGAGAATCAGTTCAATTTGAGAGATGTGCCCAGAAAGTGAACTGAACGGTTGAATATTAATAACAAAATAGCCAAATGTCAAATGTTCTGGCACAACTTCACCAACTTTCAAGGTGCTTAGAGAATAAAGAGTCTTGATGAAATCAAAGAGCTTCACCAACACTTGCAGCTCAGGAAACAACTTTGATAGGGACAAAACAAATCAGTCCCTCCACCGTCAATAAAGGCCGAAAATGCCCCAAAAATAAAAAATACAAAAAGAAAAAAAAAGCTCATCCAGCTTAACTCTGAGGATATCTGTCCTTGACCAGAAGGTCAACTTTGATCTCAGTACTCCAAGGTTATAGCAGTTTAGATTTTTTACAGATTTCCATTTTAATTTCGGCGTAACCTTTTGTTTCCAATTTCAGTTTAGTAAAGTTTTATTTTGTTAGAGTACTTAGTTTTAGTCCAATTTTCATTCATTCTAGTGTTGATTTTCTTTTTGTAATGAGGGATAGGCTTTCTTTTGAGAAGAAAAGCCCTAAAAGATACAGAAAAGTAAACATTATATGATTTTTAAACAATGCTATTTATTTGTAATTATATTTATTCCTATTTTACATTTCAATACAGCTCTAGTCCTAACACACCTTTGCATAAAAATTTGAAAGTTATGGGCATTACCTTAGTTTGAGTGGTCAGGTGTGGGGTCAAGTAGTCTTAAATCTTGTCTTTAGACACCAGAGGTTGGATAATAATTGAATCACATAAATCCATGCCCCCATTGAACACATTCACAATAACGTAATACATGGAAGAAGATATGCATTGACGTGACTAAAACAGACACAAGCCTCTTTTTAAATTTGAGGTTTTAATGTTTGACCTTTAGTTTTAAATCTTGCCAGTAGTCTGGTTGTGACGATATCAATTCTGTTTGATTTTAACGTGATCAGTACAGCTACTAATCAAAGACAGATAAAGATAGAAAAAGGAGACGAGGGTGGAGATAGGACAAAAGAGCAGAAAGTAGGTGTGTGTCTGCATGTGTTTTATGAAGCACTGAGCACAAAGGTCTAAGGTTCAATGATCAAAAGGTTACTCAGTGATCGACAATGTGCACACACAGAGTAAAAGTATCAGCTTTTCACAGTTTTCATGTTTTGAAGACACTACAAGCTTGACTACTCTTCATTCTGTGTAATATCTAACACGCATACACAGTTCCAGCATGTACTTCTAATCTTCTTAGCAATCACAAGGTTTGACTGTTTGAACAGAACAAAGTTCACTTGGACAACAAAAACAGAGGGGGTGTTTACACCAATGGTTAAGAGAGGCAGGAGGGCAAGACTACAACAGAGAAGACAGGACAGAAAGAATCACAACCTGTGCCCTGGACTGAACCCATCATCTTTCTGTCCCTGTGGAGCTATTTCTGGATTATCCCGCTCGGCTCTGATGTGACACACTAACAGAACTTAAATTTTAATGCTTTAAAGTTATGTGACAGGTATCGATAAAGCCTCACCTTGACCTCCACTTAGATCTTGGCAACTGAACAAAACTTCACTTCAGCAGAGATGGCTGTCAGGATGGATTAGCTGGCGTGTTTGGCAGGTCTCTGACAGTCACTTCAACCTGCAGTCTTTCTGTGGCACCTGAAAAACCGTGAGTAACACTTTGAAACACGCTAAGTGTATCCTCTTGTTTCCTCATTTGTATTGCACTTTTATTAGAAGTTGCTGGCATTAAAAAGATCAGCAAAAGCAAAGAGTACAAAAATGTTATACTTAAGTAAATAAAAGTGATGGGACATTTTCCCTCCATGTACAATGTCAGGACAGAACGATTAGGTTTATGAACCAGGCTGTAAGTGTGTGTGCTTCTGCTGTAAATATGAGCACTTTAACCTCAGGTGTGTTTGTATGTTTGGCAAACTAATTTCACAACTTCTGATCTTATAGTTACAAAATTAATGATCAGTTTTGATTCTGCTCTTTGTACTTTATCAACTTCAGACTAATCTTACAAACCTGGTTAAAATTTGTGGTAACTTAGATTTAAAATCACGAGCCTGGGAACATACTTAGTTTACTCAAAAAATGGTAACTGCTATGCTGTTTAAACAACTTTCCGAGTGTATTACAGAAGACTTCGTGACTTTTGATCTCATTATCATCGAATTAATTAAAGAAAAAAAAGAAATGACTACAGAAAACATTTATAAATTAAACTACCATCCATTCATGTCTAAAGTTTTACTTCAATACATTTCATTAATCAAAGCATGTTTTTTTTTCAGTTATTCAGCTTTAGAGCATTTCTGTGTGGAGTTTGCATGTTCTCCCTGTGCATGTGTGGGGTCTCTCCTGGCACTCCAGCTTCCTCACACAGACCTAAAAACATTCTTTTTTGGGTAAATTGGTGACTTGCCCTTAGGCGTGGGTGAGAGTGTGAATGGTTTTTCGTCTCTCTTTGTGGCCCTACGATCAGCTGGCCAACAAGTTCTGGATGTAACTGCCCCTCACCTGTTGTTAGCTGTGATAGGCTCAGTGCCCCACGACCCCAAAATGGATGAGTGATATAGATAATGGATGGATGGATATTGGCAATAATGTGGCAAAACAATACATATCCTGATACAGGGCTGACATTATAATATACTGCAAAATTGTTGTAATAATAAGTGGCTGTATATGCTCAAGTAAGAAGTGACCATAGGGTGGCAGTATAGCATCAGCTGATACATGTTAATGACAGAGAGCAAGAGAGCACTTGGCGAGAGACATAAACTGGTTATAAAGTTGGTCAACTGGCATGTACCCCCAAACAAAGTGCTTCTATTGAGATAATAAGAACATTACACCTTTAACATAGCTATATATCTTTTTTCCCTAATTGGCATTTTTTATATAGTTTTCTGCACTTACAACATTACATGCTTAAATTTCAGTTTGTAATCACTGTTGTTTATTAAAAAAGCATGGTCCCAGCACTATGGATAAACTTTAGTGTATTTTTGGTTACAGGAATAACAATAACTATAATTGATTGAAAGATAAATGGCTGAATGTCAACCGCCAACTAGCAGTTGAAGGCTGAACTATGTACAAAAAAATGTCCTGAATTTCTGTACGTTAGTAACTAAAAAATATCAGTAATGTAGAAATATCAGCAGAGAACTGCACCACAAAAAATATATAAGAATATGTTTTCTTACACCCCTACTATTAATCCATTATGGCTATTGTTACTCTACCCTACCTTTTAATTCATTTTTATTTGTCTTAATAATACTTTGTTTTTGTATTAATTTCTTCAAATGAATACCTCAATTTATGTCTAATTTCTGTGACCCTCAGTCAAATAAGATTATTTGTTAAATTTCTTCGTTAGTGTTTTCTAAGATTCGTTAACTTTTCAATGTTTTTCTTTGTTTTAAAACTCTTGTTTTGCTTTTCCATACATTTCCTGTACTTTGCTGGTTTTAGCATTTATCTTCATGTTATTGAGTTGATTTAAGTATGAAGTTGGTCTCTAAACCTTTTCAATATCTTACTTTTTATCTCATTTGTAAAGCACTATGAGCTGCAGCTGAATTGACAAAATAGATGATATTTTAATTAACCCTGAATTTCTCTCCTCTCTCTGCTTCCTGTTACTCAGGCGCATCATGGAGATCCTGAGTGGTCCCTGGGCTGATCTGGTTTTGCTGTTTCGACAGACAGTCCTGGAGACGGACAGAGGGACAGACAGCATTTTTCCTCTCTGGCTGTTCGGCCTGCTGATGTTCATGTCCGTCTGTGTGCTGCTGCTGCAGCTGATCGTCTACTTCAGCTGGAAACTCAGACAGGGTAGGCGAGTTATTAACTTTTCATGTGAAGCCCTGTCCAGACCTCTTTCTACCATATGTTATGTTTACTGTGCTGCTGTTAATCTAAATGGATACTGTAGGGAGACGCTATAAATATATACACCCCTCACTTCATTGTACACCGGAGGAGGGATTACACTTCATGTCACACTCACTATAGCTGCCACCACTGACTATGTATGTCAGTTATTGTGTAAAAACTCCCACAGCAGCCAGTAGAGTCGTGTTGAGTCTTTTTCTCACATAGATTTTAAAACAACACCTGACAGCTCCAGCCGCATCCAGGTAGAAAAATACCTGCAGGCCCCGAAGCTAAGCTGCACTTTAAATAATGGAAGACATCCAAAATAAGCTACAAGAACAACACAAAAACTGAGAAGTAGGCAAAGTGACGTAGGATGTAACCAAACTTGAATTATGAGTCAGCTATTACTAAGATTTTTATGCAAGATTTGTAGTTTTTGTTTTAATCTGAATGGTGGTGTTAGAGGAGGCTACCAAGAGCTTTGTCTCCTTGAGTGTGGACCCCTCGCTAACATGGCTTTTCTTTTATCTGCTTGTTTGTGTCATGTGAACAAATGTTCTTTGGGGTGACCCTGACTCCTTTGTGCTGTGCATTGACATATAAAAGACACACAAACACACTGTCAGGTACACTTACAGCAAAGTTCAAGGGTCCACTGTCACCAGCTGCTCCCTCTGGATGTGTTTCAAAAAGAGGAAAAGACTCACCTTACAAACAGCATAAATCTGTGATGCTGTCGTTTGCACTGATGTGTTTTGCGTGTAGCGTTATTGCTTAGGTTGTCCAAAACACTAAGTCTTTGAAAAGAAATGTAATGCCAGTGAAATTATTGAAAAAGAAACTGAGATTTGTATAGCTTTTAGTGTATATACCATATTGCAGTTTGAAAAATACAAAATATCAAGCATGATATCTGCAATATGATTTTCTAAAATACACATTAAACCTGTTTAACGCTGGAAGACTGCATGAGGTGTGATGTCATAGTTAAATATTTCAGCAGAGAAAAAAGCGCTGTGAACTATAGCTAAGCAATATTGGGAAAAAATGATGATAGAGAAAAAACTTAAATTGAAATCATACTTTAATTATTGGGGGGATCTTTTAATTTTTTTTAAGATTTAGCTGACAACATGCCACAATGTACTAGCTCTTTTTAATAGAGCTGTGCATCTTCACTCATCTCACAGTTTCATTCCATTATGATTATTAAGTTATCAGTTCAGCTCGATTTGCTATCACGATGCATCACGATGCAACACACACATAATTCTGCACCTGGCTGGCTTTTGAGATCAACTGCAGCAAAAATGTCTTTTAATTGTAAACCAAAATAGATATACTTCATAGGTCTCATCTTCCAACGCTTGTTTTTTTTCTGCTTCAGAAAAAAAACTGATAATGCAGTCTAGCATGAGCCTCTGCAGTATTAAACATTATTGACTGTCTCTGCATTGATGCATCTTTATCTACGTCCACATCAATTGAAAGATTTTTCACACCCCTACTTTTAACCATGTTGAAATTTAAATTACTCATCTGTACATGGTCACTGGCATGTGGAATTCTCTCATGTCATACCTTCAACTGAGACACTGCCTCAAGCATCAGACCAGTGTGTAGTAATACAAGTGATGAAAACTTTTGTATAAAAGCGAAAAACTCTAACTATGATGCTTCGTTTGGACATTAAGAATATACTGTATGAAACAAGTACCTTTGACGTACATTTTAAGGGAATACCTGTTAACAAAGAGGAATATCTCCAGTTACCAGGGATTCTTTGAGTCTGAACATCAGTTTATCGATGACAGAAGCAGCACTGCCGGCAGCCTATACATTTCTACCTGCCAATTCTGCATCCACAGAGTTCAGTTCTCTGGTTACTGTTGGTTGGGGATGGAAATTGATAAGATTAAATTGATACCGTTGTCCATTAGCTACTCTGCCTTTCAATCAATTTTTTTCCATTCCTGTGGATTTTCAGTACAGACAAAATAGCTTTGTACAGGTTTTCTGAGTCAACAACATCAAATTCCTGACAGCCATGATGTATAACCTCGTGCTACATAAATAAATGCATCTGAATATTCCCAGTGCTTCACACGTACACAAACACTGGATGCTGTGCAGTCAGTAGAGATGTCCAAAAAAACATTTTGCATTTGTGTCAAATTGTTTTCATAAAAACTCAGAATCGATTCCCAACATGTATATGAATCAATTTTTTTACACTTATTCTTCAACATCCTTCATGTTACAGCAATGTTCACAGTGCTCCATCACAGCAATATCAAATAATATCATCCAGCCTCTGAGCCTACTGCATACCAAAGCAGATTCTGAAATAAACACCTTTTCATAACAAAGAGGGAATGTACTGTGAATTGTCTGAAATCTGAAATTGATTTAAAATCAAATTGTGACCCCAGGGCTGGGAGATATGACCTAAAAATAAAATCTCCATTTTTTTCCCCCACAAATTCGATTTAAGATTTTATTCAACATTTTCCCTCTCAAGAAAAATAACATCCTCCAAGTGACAAAAAAATTATATGGATCAAGTTTTGCCTTTATGTTATCAAAATATGTTCCAAAACTAAACAGACTTTCCCACTTTCAGTTACAATGCATGCTGTAATTTTGTCATAAAATGTTGATTATGTAGTTTGAACTTAGGCAGGCTTGTCTCCCTGAACACTGAAGGCTGAGCTATTTTCACAGTATACTAATATTGAGCTCTCAGATCAAGATATAATCCATTTTAAGAACAAATAAAGGCATGTGCTTGTGCAAAACCTGAAAAGGCCTACTGCCATGAAAACTGTAAATTTTTAGTATTTACATTTTCAAACATTGCAACAACTTATGATTGGAGTAAAAGTAAGTCTTTAAATCTTCTGCAGAAAATAATTGGAATTAATGGATTTAATGCTCAGCCCTTATTAATTAGGAAAGGTTTATTGCAAAACATCCCACTGTAATTACAATAAAACTGATTGATTGTGCAGCCCAACATGCAATAATGTATTTGAGACAATCACTAGTACATATTGGAAAATAGTATCAAAGTATGTGCCCAAAATCTGCTTCTTTAAATCTTGTTTAAATTTCAGATAGATAGATAGATAAATAGATAGATAAATAGATAGACAGATAGACAGATAGATAGATAGATAGATAGATAGATTCTTTATTGACACTTAAGGACATTCAGTCAGCTTCCCTCTGACTGAAATTCATGAGGGGGTTGTGGTCTGTTTGTCTTTTTATGTGAGTGTAGGTGTGTTTCTGTGTTAGTCAGTGCACTCTGTCATCTGTAGTGATGTATTCTGAGGACTCTTGTAATCAGTCATGTCTTACCTCCACCTGCAGCTCACTGTTTGTCTCTGGTACTCAAACCTCAGTGTAGCACCCTCTCAGTTGAAGTGAAGTGCTTCATTGCTGAGGTCAAAAGTACTTCCCTCTGCCCCTACGATTTAATCACCAGAGGCTAATCATGAGCTGGTGGGTAGTTTGAGTGCTTGAGACCACTGAATCACATTTTTCATGTAAACTTACTCAGAGATGCAGAAGTCTTTCGTGTTGTCTTTCCTGGGTGATTTTATGAGGAGACACAACCACTTTCCACCAAACCACAGCTCCATCTCCACAGCTATTTTTAGAAACAAAAAACAGTCAAATGTCATGTAAGATATGGACGAACAAAACTGCGAGATACAAATTGACAATTATTTTGAATTATGTTTTGTTTTAATGTTTATTGGCTCGCCTCCACTTAGCTGACCAGAAATGTTAG
Organism: Cetoscarus ocellatus; assembly: GCA_037902135.1. Classification (NCBI taxonomy): domain Eukaryota; kingdom Metazoa; phylum Chordata; class Actinopteri; order Labriformes; family Labridae; genus Cetoscarus; species Cetoscarus ocellatus. The sequence goes on along the minus strand of JBAMNC010000529.1, from coordinate 968,080 downwards.
CAAAACGGATGACGTCATCAGGCCTTATATTTTGTCACTTTGTAAGTTAGATCAGTTAATGTGCTTACTGTCGACTATTAACCTTTCCTGCCTCAAAAACTTTTGCTTCCTTAAAAAATCTTACGCCACAAACATTATCCACCCCACAGCACCTGCTTCTGGGGAGCCAGGAGACAACTGGTTCCACCTCGGCTCTCTGCGCATGCGTACACTGCAGTTTTCGCAGTGAGAAAATGTGTATCGAATTGAATTGAACCTTATTTATTCTTATTTATTTCGAGTACATTCAAAAGAGAGATTAAAAACAGAAATAGAAGAAAAAATATAGTGTGGTCGTTACATACAGTATATTCGAAAAGGCGTGGGAGGAAGTAAAACTTAAGTCCCACCCCTTCTCCATCAGTTAATTAAACATAAATGCTTCCATATTTCACAAAATATGTATAAATAAACGACCTCATTAACACTTCATTTTGAAGATCATTAATACCTTCACATACGTTCACATAACACTATTGCCAGGGCATTTCATTGCAAAATAAAAACATGGAATAATAATAAAAATAAGAAGCAGCAAAAGGGAAACAGTTAATTATAATGATAAATCTACAAGTATGTTGGGGGAAAGAGGAGGCACAAAGCTATTTTGTTCACCATCATTTTTCAAAGCTCACTAAAGTTGATTGTTGAAAATCCTATTTCCCCTCTAAATCATTCACATATCCCTGGCTGTAATAATCCAGAACAAAAAAACATATACTTTGCATAAAGTGTAAAAATAATTCTTTTATTTTTTGACAAAAACCTGATATTCAAAGGGTTTAAGTCTTTGAAAATTAATTAGTATTTAATATCAATAATTAGGTCAGGTGTAAGTGAAACAAATATGTATTCTACTCACTGGGAGCAGAGTATAATATTGGTGTACAACATTTTTTAAGACATTGCTCGGTAAAAGCAGATTTTTGTGGTGAACAGTATGAGTGTGACTAATATTAGAGCTGCCCTCAGGGTTTAACTGGATTTTTCTGTGTCACCCACAGCCGACACAGAGCTGTCGAGGTACCCAGAGGACAGGAGCGCCATCTACAGGCATCTGCGGAGAGGTACCCACCTGAGGAGGAGGAGGAGTGTTGGATAGTCATTCCTGCCAGGAGTCTGAAGAAGAATGAACTGTAATCTTTGGATTAACAAGATTAAAAAACTAAGAGGGACACATCTCACAAAATGGAGGGGGGTTACGATGAATACTCATGCAGCCTGCAGAGATCTTCTACAACTTGAAGAGAGCTGTGCAGTCAGCACGGAGCTTGATCCTGTGTAAAACTCCCAGGGATGTCCAGAGGTGTTTCAGTTGGAAAGTATGGAAACATTTAGCAATCATGAATCTATATATTTCTCATAATAATGTACATTTTGGCTGGGTGTTTTTGAGAGCTTGCTTTGATAAAATCATCATCCTAATGTAACAGGGTCAGCCAAAATGTTGTCTTCACGACTTTTAAGTACTTCACTGGTTAGTTTTTTACAACACCAGTCAGTATGTCAAGACAAACTTCAGTTTATACAAGGGCAACACAATGTGCTTATTTAGATGTCACAGATATCACTCTTTTGCAACAAGTTTACACTGAATGATCCCAGTGGAAAAATTTTTCAAAAAGGCACACATCTACAGAAATATATCAGCCTCACATAGGAGCTGAATGTACAAATAAATTACAATGAGTCACTGCCTGATGTGATGCATTTGCTTTGCTGAGTTTTATAAGCAGGTCAATTTAAATTGTGAGGTTTCATTGGTGACTTTATGAACCTTTGACAACGTTATCTCAGGAAGCTGGGTATATAAAATGTTTGGATTCATATCCTCTTAGGGCGTCAATAGAAAACTTTCAGTGCTGTGTTTTACGTATTAAAGGTCCCATGTCCTGCAAAATCAATTTTCTTTCATTTTTAATGTTGGGAGCTTGATGAGCAAAACGGCATGACACCTTTCACTAAACTCTAAATGCATGATGCTTCTCTAAAATAAATGACCCTTGAAACACTGTGTTTTTACTTCCTGGGGTTTATGATGTCATAGCTATACGGCAGGGGTGGGCAACTTTGATTACCAAGAGGGCCACATAACTAAAGCCAGTTTAAGCTTATTTTTAATGCGATAAATGAAAGGACATTTCTCATTTTTTAAGGACAAATATATTACCTTTCCTACTGTTTACAAACATGGTTATCTCAAATACTACACATTTTATTTTAATGCCTCATAAAAGATATTTAGGGATACAATCATTGCATTGTAAAAAAAACAAAGTAACAACAATCTAAGGTTAGTAGAAATATTTTATCACTTATCTTTACTTGTGCATTATGTAGCACTAGTTGTGCATGACGAATCATATTTAGCAGGTGTTGTTATGCTTTCTTCATACTTTCAATTTGTGTTTTTTTTTCTGGAAATGATTCTTGGGCCACATTGAGTGAGGTGTAGGGCTGCATGTGGCCACCAGGCCGCCAGTTGCCCACCCCTGCTATACAGCCTCCACCTCCATGTTTTCAGCACATCACAGGCAAAGGCTATGACTGTTTTGAAAGTCCGCTCTGTGACCTATAACCCCTCCTATCAGCCATCATTTGGGCAGCCAATCTGCAAAGAGCTCATTACCATAACCTCTTGACCTCTCAGATCTGAGGGTTCCCAAAGGGGAGGGAAAAAGAGCTGTATCTGATCCTCTACAGAGATTTTTTTTTTTTTTTTTTTTCTTAGTTAAACTTAAACTAAATCCTTTCTCAATAGACACTTAAGACATGTCAATGGTCAAACACACCAGGACATGGGACCTTTAAGTATCTTTATGTTTAAACTGTGAAACTTCCATCAGCTTGATTTTTTTGACAATTCGGTTCTGTCTCGTCTATTACTGCTTTACAAGCTTGAAACAGCTGCGCTAAAGACTTCAGGTTTTTATGAAGAATTAAAATATGAATGAAAGAAGACAGAATCAACAGATGTCAGAGTATAACAATCCTTTATTTAAACAGTGTTACACAGGGGGAGGAGTGACTGCGTGTGGGGGGAGACACAAGACATTCAAGCTGCTAGATAGAAAAAACGTACAGTGATCATTGGTTGGCTAAGAAAGGAACCATGTGGTAGCTGTGGAGGATTTTCCAAATCGTTTCTCAATTAAGTTTTATGCAGCTTAAATACAAAATTGTGCTGGTATTGGCAAACCTTTACTGTCTGAGCTGTAACAAAGCCTGAGATAGTACTGTCAAAGTGTTGTCCAATCATTGGTTGTCTGTGATGAAGTTATTGTACAAGTAAGATTGAATTTACTGGCAGTATGTAGTTGCTCTTTTTGTAACTTTGTCCTCAAAAATCCTAACATTTAATATCCCTGATAGCTTGAAAATCAGCTGGCTTTGAATCATAATAGGTTTGACTGAGTGACACTGTTTAAACTTTTTGTGTAGCTTTTTTATCATGTTTAATGACTTATTGAGAAACATTCATGTTGATTTTTCTGTCAACATTTTGGAAAACCTAAACCTCACTGCCCCAAAGCTCCTGTGACGGGTTAAAACCAGCACCCATGACCCCCTGAAGAGGTTAAACGTGGGGCCTTTACGTACAAAAAAAAGGAATCAGTGGTGGAAATGATCTGTAGTGGTGTTCCTCCAAAGTCAAAACCACGGTGACAGTATTACAAATATCCAAGAGAGCGCACAATAAACCCCATCTTTTGACAACTAAACCAGCTTCACAGAGAAAAAGACAAAATTATGAGAAAATCTACAAATATCGCTACAGATCTGACTTTTAAAGGAGCAAACGCTTCCAAAGCTGCCTAGAGACTGTATTTAAAATGTTTTTCTGCTGCTTCATTTCTTTGTAAGAGGGTAAGGATTTAAAGCATCACCCTCATCTGGAATGTAATTTAACTGCATAGTAGAGGTCAGACCAGTGCTTCCCGAGGAAAGCCGCGACTGTCAATACCACTCTGTCACTTTTGTTACAAAAAAGGGGACTGAGCTATCTGTTGACCCCATATCAGATTGAAATCAGACTGGTATTTCAGACAAATCTAGGCAGTTACAGGTGGAATGTTTTTGTAATAGACTGTGGCACTCTTTGCTTACAATCAGTTCAATGTCATGAAAAACATTTCTGTTTGTTGTAAATGCTTCAGACCAAGCACCGTCTTGTTACCGATTAATCCATCCATATTTACACAGAGCTGCATTGAGTGATTTTTTTCAGCTTGACATTTGAAGTAAGAAAAATATAATGAATAAAACAAGTCAAGAATCCATTTAGGTGTTTCAAGAACCCCTTCAAACCCTCTGATACATTTCCCTTTAAGCTGTGTTTACAGTTCTGCTGTGACCGTTTCAATGTATTTGTAGTGTACCGACTGTCCCACGGATCAGTTTGATGTCTGACTAATGTAAAAGACAACTGAATATCATTTTCAAATGAAAAAGAAGTAACATTAAAGCTCCTGTGAGTAACTTTATCGACTGTGTCAGGTCACCCTGGTGGCAAGAAAAGCATATTATCTTATCTGGAACATGTAAGGGGAGTGTTAAACTAAACAACAAAATAATCCTGTTTTGATTACTGCCTAGGTCAGACTACACCATGATTTTTGTCCAACCCAACAGTCTTAGGATTTGAGGATCTGTTGGTCATGAGAATTAGTCGTCTCATCTCATGTAGTGTGTCACAGTGCACGACAATCAAACTCTTGGATGTGTGACTACTTCCCAACAATAAGTCTACCATGTTTTTGCCACATACAACTTGTTCAGTCACATCAGACATTAACCAATTAGAGCGTAATGTGCCATGATCACGGATGTAAACAAATCAAAGATGAAATCAACAGACTGAAAAAGAGAAAGATTGGAGAGAAATGGCAGAGACACATCAGTGAGTAACTGCTGTCATTCAGCATTAAGCTAACACATCATAACTTTTGGAAAGTCAAACAAAAGTTTAATGAACGAAAGTGTTGATTATCGGCTGCCCCTCCTTCCAGTTATCACCTAAGTTGTTATATGCAGTCAGGTCCACGTGCTTGTCGGCCAAGTAACGATTTATTGTCCATGTCACCTAACGGAGCACAATGACAATCCTAACAGACCAACAGAAATAGCGTAGTCTGACCTCTGTGTATCTCTAGTTGTACATGTTGACACTGAAAAGTCTAAAAGGCTGCTTTCAGCATGCTGTGTATTGTCTTGACTGACACCTACCCCGTGGCAGTGGTTAGTCATTTAAAATGACACTAAAGGAATAACCCATCTTCATGTAGATTAACAGTTTTGATTTTCAGGTCATTAAGAAGCATCTCTATAGATGTCAGTCTGTACCCACCATTATAAAAACTCCTCACTAGAGCTTTAGAATCAACCCTGCATATGAACACGTTGACTTTAATAGACAGATTTAGTGAGTTCATGTTGCACAGATTTATTTAAAATGAATTTTGAGTAATAAATTAACATGGAGCTCCCGTTATTGTGCTATGACGTCAAATAGTTCTTTTTTTTTTTTAATGGCGGCCTGCATAGAAATGTTCTCAAGTCTTCTTAGAATACAGAAATGTAGTGTTTCTTATTACATTGCAAATAAAATCGACACTAATATCAATCTAATAAGGTCTATGTTCCTTAATATGCAGGATTGCCTTTAATGCTATAGAATATTTGGTTGAAACAGTCTCAGCTCTGCCAGCGTTGGGCCAAAGTTCAACTAGCCATTCAGAATAATCTGTCATCTATACACTCTCAAACCAATCATCACAGTAGCCTTCTATCTAGACTCACTATTGCAAGATAAAAACATGTGAAGACATGCTGAGCTTGATCCCAGACTTTATTTTTAGCCAGGTTCATTGGGATTTTCTAGTCTTGTATGAATAAAGCTGGGAGTAAATTAAGTGCTGAACTATGACAAAGAACAGGCTGTGATGCAGAGTTACAAAACTCTGGTTTCAAGTTGTTTTTATTTTGGTACCTGTGCCTGTTTGAGCGCTTTCTGAATAGCAGATTTAGGATTTAAAAAATTCTTAAAATATAAAAAACTGCTTTATTAACTCACTGCAGGATGCAAGTTAAATAAAAACATGCATCATTATTCAAATTTCTCCTTTCACTTCTAGATTGTAAGTTTTTACTGCACGCCACCTCCATCTCCCAGTTGAGCTTCAGTTTACTGGTCCTCTCTCCCAATGTAAAATCTGCTCCCTTGCCTCCCTGTGGCCCAACAGGAATGGCTAATGTCGTACGGTGGGCGGGCCCAGGGAGAGCATTCCTCTAATAAAAAAGCTGCATAACTGCTCATTCCTAATAACCTTCATTTGAACTGTACACATCGTTGATACACCAGCTTTAAATCAGTTCATCTTCAGTTCAATTAAAATACAGTATCAAAAAGCAAATAAATCCCAGCTGCTTCAATTCTTCAGCTTCAATCAAGTCGAACCCACAAACCCAATTATAAAACCATTTTATTCAAATTTCCAGTAAAAAAAGGCTAAAATGTCTGTCTTAAAGCGGGTAAAATGTGAATTGAACTGAACATGGACTAACAAAGCAGTGAGTTAACACACAGGGAATGTGGCTGAATAACTATACACAGAAAATCAACGACAGAATCATACAAATTCATAAACCTGGTTGATTGTGTCTTACTGCAATATTTCAAATTACAGCTCCCAGTATCCCATTTTCTTTAACAATTAAACATGAGGATGCAACGTGACTGATGCTTTCGTTCATTTGACTGTGAATGTGTAAATTCTCAGCCACACTTCTTGTGAAATATAAAATGGCTTACTTACAAAACTTTCAGTTTGCAGAACAATAAATGACATGGGAGCTGTAATTTGTATGTTTGTTTCAGGAATGCACCAATACAATCTTTTCACCGCTGATACATATTCCAAGTATAAAACTTTAATCAAACCTTCTTGACACTTTTTAAAGCCTTCTTTGTGAGGAAAAGGCTGATTTTGCTTTAACTTCTAATAGAGCCACAATAATGATGACACATTCTCAACTTTAGCCATGTATTGCATCAGAATTGATTATCAGTGCATCCCTATGAGTTTGTTTTCTTGCATTAACTGACCAACATGCTATCTGCTCTCTTTGTACAACAAACAGTTAAGAAAAAAAAGCACTATTAAAAAAATAAAAACAAGCTACAAATGTTAAACTAACAAAGTGGTTCTATTTGTCTCCCTCAGAAAGATTTTTCTTTTTCTTGTATTTTGGAGTAAGGGGGTTTAGATGCACCAAAGACGTGTAACAAAGACCGACTGGGAAGAGAATTTCAAATTGTTTACAACTGATCCTCCTGTTTGTCAGCTCTTCTTCTTTGTTTCAGTCGGTCATGGTAGGTTGTTGCAGGGTGATGGAGGTCGTTTGACATCAACAAAGAAAACAGTCACAATGGGCCCTTCAGCTCTGGGAAAAAGAGAGGAAGTGGTATTCAGCCGAGGTGGTGTGATGATGCTGATTGGCACGCAGCAGAAAATATAATTCCTTTTACTCCATAGACACATATACACATTTTTCCATCAGTCACTGCCTACCTTCTTTACGTCAATGTTCTTTTCATTTCCTCATGTGTAATGATTGTTTCAACAGCTGAGTTTCATCTCATTAATTTTCCCTTTCAGAGATTAATACACCATACACAATTCCATAGGAGGTCCTTCATCATCTCCCATATTACTCCTGCTCATGAATAATAATAATAATAATGATGAGTTACTATTATTATTATTACCTGCGTTCTGTCAATCCTCCTCCTCAGCCAGCTCAGTTTCTTTATGAACCACCACTCTGGTAACAGACATGTCAGGATGTTGCTCTTTGGCCTCCTTAATGGCCTGGGCCAGTGCCTGCAGTACCAAGGGGCGACCACACAGTGGCAGCACCGAGCACGGCAGGCATTGGGGGAAAAGGAAGGGGGAGACGGATTGAGGGAGGAGGGGGAGTTAAATGAAAAATTAAATAAGAAGCATAACGAAAAAGAGACAAGAACGCTGGATTTAACCACAACATTGCCATTTTACTTCTTTGGGTTAGCTTTAAGTTTATTAAGTCCCTCCAGGATTTGACGGGTGCTTTTGGTCTGTTTTAGCCTCAAATACCTGATTTTACAACTGCCTTTCAAAATTCACAACAAAAGCTGCGATGGTTTGAAGTTTCAGTTTTCAATTGCAAGTAATTTTGCAAAAAAAAAAAAAACAATAGGCAGAGTTTAAATTTTAGCCTTAAAAAGGCTCAAGAAAATTCAAACAAAAGGGTGATGTGCTAAAAACAGGATGTGATAAAACTGAAACATCCTTAATAATAATTAAAAAAATATATATATATATATATATATATATATTTTTTTTTTTTTTTTTTTTTTTTTTTTTGGCTGAGATGGCTATCTGATTCAAAATCTTGGGTGCAATGTCATACTATATAGTTACAAGTAACTCATACAAACTCAAAATTAAACAGGTTTACTTGTATTAAAAAAAGAAAATAAGACAAATGTTTTTTTATAAGCTTGTTAGAGAATGAAAATTAATAAAAGATTGTCTTTAAACATGCCTTTCTTGATTAGATTATGGAAGCTGAAGTCTTAAAAACTAGAAAATCCTTTAAAAAAGTCACATTAAAATTCAACCTCATTAAATTTCAGTTTTTTAATTACTCTGTCCAGTAAAATCAAATGTAAAACCAAATCAAACCAAGGTGATTGGTCCAAAATTGCAGCAATTTTTTTCTACTAATTGTTGTTACTGAGACATCCTGAAGGGACCGTCTATCAGTACAAACTACTCAAAGTAAAATGGCAGAAGGTTGTCACATTAAGTGGTCAAAGATTTATTCAATCTAAGTCTTATAACCAACTTAATGAGAATGTAAATTGAAATCCAGCTTATCAAATCAGACAGGCAACTTAAATAAAACAGTGGAGCAGGCATCATGCAGAAAAGTTCTGACCTGATCTAATATGCTTTTTTTTCAATAGTCAAAAGTTGTATTTATATTTAAATATTTTAAAAGGCAACACAGGCTTTATCAACACATATTTCTCTACACATTACCATGCTGCAGATATGTTGCATATATTGAAGCCATCTGAGCTAAAAGCCCTTCCAAATATCTGTGCTGCCTTTGACTTTATTCCATCGGGTCTTGAACAAATTGAACTGCTTCCTGTTGCATAACAACCAATGATATAATAATACTGTTTTGAGAAAGTCTGGATGAACAGTGCAACAACAGTAGCCCACTGTGGGGCTACTCTCCCAACCTCAGGATAGTCCTTGAGTGTTAGGGGTTGCAGAAAAGATGAATAAAAAACATTAAGCTATTTTTAATTCCAAAAAAATTAGGGAACCAGAGAGCCTATAAGGCCTTGTGGGTAATCTAAGATAATAGAAAAACCTGAGGACACATGTTCTAAGTGACATAATCCAAAAAGCTGGTTAACAACAGGACAAATACAAAATTAAAATGAAACTAACCAAAAATAGCAACAAATGATCAGGCATAGCATGTAGAAAAAAAAAATATTAAGACACTTCTTCCTGGATGCATGAATGAATGATGGGGCTAATGACGTATGGGCGTCTCTAACCAGAGGTTAATAAATCAAAGTGTGCATTCAGACTGTGAGCAACATGATGGACATGTCACCAGAAGTCTATTTGTTGTTGCTTTTATAAATTTTAGCAATTGCGAGCTACAGTCAGCTCAATCTTAAGATTTAAACCTTTATTGCAACCAAAACTGATCTCTGAAAGCCTTTTTCAATGTGTAGGTTGTTGAGAAACCAGATACGAAACAGGTATGAGCTATGTGACTAAACCTTGACTGACCTGGTCGTGGTCGATGTCACAGTCACCTGTGATGACGATGCGTTTCTCAATCCTTGTCTCTGATAGGCCACCCTTTAGCGTCTGCAACAAAATGCACAATAAGGATGTCTTGGTATTTGTGATGGGTCAAGTATAGGCTAAGATATATGTCAACTGTCAGGTTTGTCCAAATACTGAAGCAAATCAGACCCATTTTAACAGCAAATATTCATGGTGGTCATAATATAAAGAACAGCAGTGAGTGATTACTGCAAAACTTTAAATAACAACCCATCCCTATTACAAGCCCTTTACCTTTTACTTAGCCAGACAATTTGACAAAGACAAAGTTAAGTAGGTGACCCAGCTTCATCTAAAGTTAAAGTTGTTTAGGGACAAAATGTGAATATGCAGAATAATCTAAAGGATATAAAACATAAAGATGGACTTCAACAACTATCCAAAAAAAACAGTGTCCATAGCTGTTTTTTTTGTTTTGTTTTTGTTTGTGTTTTTTTTTTTTTGGGGGGGGGGGGGGGGGGGGACTAGCAGTCCTTATTTTCAGTATAAAACCAATGAAGTCCAGCGTTTTCAGCGCTCAGAGCCAGCACACAACATCCCAAATGTCAGTAGTGTTTTTTGCTTTTCCTGTAACAGCACTCCTCACTGAACAAAGTTCAATTATTTTGGTGCTCGTCAATAGCCTACTTTATAGTGCTTTTCCATGCTGTGATACACAAGCCCCTGTATTGTTCAGCCTTCACCGTGAATGTCCTCTCTATTCTGTCTCCTAAGGTAGAATTACAGGCGAAAACAGAGGCGAGATGGGAGCAGATGGAGCCTGCGAGGGAGTGAGGCACTTTGTGTGTATGAGTGTGTGTGTCTGCCTTTGTGTTGGTGTAAAACTTGCACTGTGCCATGGACTCGGTCGCGTAAATGTGTCTCTTACCTTGGTAATGTGTGTGGTTGTAGTTGTACACAGAGATTCAGAAGTGATTGTCTGAGCTGTCATCAACACTCCGGGCTCACCGTCACCATTACCATCCAGCTGACAACAGAGGACACAAAAAAAATCCTCACAATTACCCTATGTTGCCACGTAAAAACCCTTTGGATTTTTGATCTTTGAAAGACTATTTTTGTCTTTAAAAGTATGACTTCCCTGAGGGGAGAAGAAATCAGTCACGTTGGCATGCACTTGGTAAAAGATACTTCCAAACAATGCATTAACATTAAAAACCTCGGAATAACGGTAAAGACTAAAGGGATGTTAACAGCAGGAAGGGAGAAAATAAAACCCCTGGTTTTCCTAAGTGTGCACCTGTGCGGCCTCGTATGTGATGGTCTTGGTTTCCGTATGCACGATAGGAACTTCTTTTGTAGCTATCTCAGTTTTCTGGGCTGCAAACGTGTCTGATATAGTCACCATTTCTGTCTTTACCACAGGCGGCTGGAAGAGGAAGGAGAGAGAGGTGGAAGTGGGGGGCAAAGAGAGGTGAGGGGGGAACGAGGAAGAGAAGTGGAAGGAAAGGACGGAGAGGAGTGAGGGGAGAGAAAAAAGGGTTAATATGTTAAACTTAGAAGTTAGTCGAACAATTAAAAAGATTTATCTACACTAGTTGTAGTCATTAGCTTTGGAGTCAGTGTATTAGAGGTTTATATGTTAACCTTTAAAAAAATGAATATCAATGTGTTTGTATTTAATACAAATAAATCCACATTATAATGAAAATAATGATTAAGTGTTGAGCCTGTTCAACACACAGAGTATGTATGAACACAACATATGTATGAGCAAATGAAGCAAAATTCATGCAGCGAATGAAGAGCTCCCAAAGTCATGCATGTAAAACACCACAAAATGCAGAATATGCCAACTTCTAAGTTCAGCAAAGTACCAGCCACAATTACAACAACATCTTTAGCATCAACGTAAAACTCAATGGAAGACACACCACAAACATGCATAAAACATGAGCCCATGCAACACTCAAAATGCCTGGCAAACAGAATGGCACTGATGTGTAAATGGCATGCTATGATGACATTCAGATGAGCGGATGGCATTTCCAAAATGATTGGCAGTGATGAATTCTACAAAGCTGTTTCTAGGGCAACCATGACAAGCCAATCAAACTCTTAAATTGAAGAGAGACATCAGTGCCAAACACATGGAGGACACACAAACATGCAAATATGAACACAACGGAGATGAAGTGCTGCATGCGGAGCGAGAAAGGCATGATGTAATCCCCAGTTAGGCCCCATTTACTTCACAACACTGTAACACAACAGAGTGGGAGCAACACAAACACTAGGTGGTACAATGAAGTTCAAACCCGAACTCCAAAAGAGCTGGAACGTTGTGTAAAATGTGAATAAAAAGAATATTTGCAAATCCTTCTTAAAAAAATATCCATTAAAGCACATAGAAATGATATGATATGCTCAAAATAATTGACTTTAACTATCCTGAAGTTGACACCTGTAACACATTTCAGCAGCAGAAGCATGTCTGGCACGACCTTTTCTATTGACAAACCTTACCAATCTGGGTACCAAACTTGACACTTGATTTGGGTTTTAAAAATGATACCCCCCTATACTTGCTTGATGTTTGTCTTGAGTCTATCACCAGGGCTTGATTTCTGCTCTTGCGTTTTATAAAGTGCTTTACATTATTGATGGTCGACTGGTGTGGACTGCATACAGGCCAGTCTGATACCTGCACTCTGTCACTGCAAAGTAATACTGCTGTAACTTATCCAGAATGTGTACTGTAAGCAAAGATGTCCCAGAAAAGACGTTGTCTGGATTGAAGCACATTCTGTTTTAAAAATGGTATGAAACTCACAGTATTAATGGTTCAAACAGAAGTGCTATTTACCCATACCATGGGCACTAATACAACCCACACCATCACTGATGCTAGCTTTCAACTTGGCTGATAACAATCTGCACGTCCTCCTCTTGAGTCCTGAGGACTCAATGAACATTATTTTCAAAAGTAGTCTGAAATGATGGTTCATCAGACCACTGCACATTTTTCCACTCTACTTTAAGTTGATCTCAGATGAGCTCAGGCCGAGAGAAGTTGGTGGTGCTCCTAGATGTTATGGCGTTCAATCTACATGCTAGAGCCTTATTTCACAATTGTTAATGCAGTAAGTACTGTGTTGACAGACACAAGTATTCTTCAGTGTTCCTGAGCCCAAATTGTGATATCAATCACAATGACATGCCAGTTTTTAAGAGCCCTGAGAGCACAAACCTCTGACAAGGCTTTTCCTACATGGTCAAAAATGCAGGAAATGCCAGATCTCCCACTGTTAAGAAATCCTGTAAAAAATTCTTGGATCCGAATCCTGGTTCAGATCACCAAAATCTCATTGCTTCTTAATTGTGCAATGAACATTATTTTCTGATAATGTCCTGAAAATATATTTAGGACTTACTGAGTTATTGAAAATGTCAAAATCTGCTCTCTCTCGCAAAGTTAACAAATACTTCAAAAAATTCCTGGATCCACATCTACATTCGGATCACGACCAAAATCATATCACTTCTTTGTGTCATCGCCAACATTTCATAAAGATCTGGTGAGAGCTTATTGAATTATTAGAGAAAATGAAGAAAACTGCCCAATTTCTCAAAGTTAGCAAGTATTGTGCCATGACTAACATTCCCTGAAAATTAAAAAAAATCTGCTGATAACTTCCTGAGTTATGCTGTTTACAAACTAACAAATGCCAAGAAAACATAATCTCCTTGGCAAAGGTAATGCGGTACTACATGATGAATTGCAGGTCAAAGGCATTAAATGTTTGTTTTTGGCCTTGCCCCCTAATTCTCTGAATATTTTCATGACATCGTGGATTGTAGCTGGTGAAATCTCTTATCCTTTGCAACTGCGCATTGAGGACATTGCTCATAATAGTCTTCCGTTAAGTATGAATGACGGAGCCTTTCAGGAGTGCCTCTTTCATACCCAGTTGTGGTGCTATCACCTGTTACCAGCAAATGTACTCACCTGTGAAATGTTCAAGGTGTGTTAGAGCATTTCACAACTTTCCCATGTTTTGGAAACATGTTGCAGGCAACAAATTCACAACGTCTGTATGTTGCCCAAAAGAACATTTAAGTTAATCAGTTTGAAATAAAACATTTCATCTTTGTGCTGTATATGGATGAATATAGGTTGAAGAGGATTTGCAAATTACTCCTATGTTTTTATTTACACACTGCCACACCCTTTTTGGAACTGGGGTCTGTATATGAATGTAATAAAAATATAAATAAACTGATTCAAATTAATCATATAAGGGATGGTAACTTGACACCAAACACTGGTGATTTCAGAGAATTTAAACTGTACTTTTAACAGGTTTTGAAGGTGGAACTTGAGTGTGAGGATGTATATGGGGCTTAAACATTCACACAAGCACAAAAGGAAGGAAACGACCACTGAGGTAAGCAGGAAGGAAGAAAAATGTGGGTGTTTCTACGGTTGGCAGGAAGGATCCAAGCTCCGCAGTTGGCCCAGAGAAGACTTTACCTCAGAGCAACAAATAACCTGCGGCCGAGCCTCTGCTTCAGCTAGAGAGGCTTCTCCGTTCACTTTCGGCTCATCTTCTTCTTCTGCCATGACTACAGGAGCAACCATCACGCTAACCGTCTCCTCAGGCAGGGCAATACCATTGGGAGCTTCTTCAGGTGTCATCATTGGGTCGTCAGTGCTAGTCTCAGTCTCCTTCTCGCTCTCTTTCTCCTCCTTCTTCTTCTCTTCTTCTTCTTCTTCTTCTTTCTTGGACTCCTCTACCTCTTTAGTGGTGGCCTCTTCAGGTTTGCTAACCCCTGCAGACAGAGAGGGAACATCTGGAACTGACTTGTCCTCCTCTTTCTTCTCCTGCTCCTCCTCCTCCTCCTCCTCCTCCTCCTCTTCCAGGATTCGCGAATTAGAGAAAGATACAGACACATTTGGATGGTACTCGGCTTCTTCTTCACTCTCGCTCTCGGATGAAACGCTCTCCTGCTTCACCGCCACTACTGTAGCTTCCTCCGCGATAACCGCCGCTGCCTCTTCTTCAGATTTCACCTCCTCCTCTTTTACTGCAGGGGAGCTGACTGTAACAGTAACAAGTCCTGGTTTGGGGGCTTTGGTAACTTCTTGGACGACAACGGTTTCTTCAATTTCAACTTCGGTTGTCTAAACACATGCACATACACACACGCACCATGTACACGGGAGTGCACAAACACACACAATGAGGTGCACGCACATACACAACAAACAGCATGGGGGACAGAAAAAACATAACATGATCATTGAACTTAAAGAAAAAAATGCAACATCCATGAGTCAAAATTAAGTCACATGAGAAAAAAATCAGGTTAAAAAGAAGATGAAGGTGTTGAACTGTGGACACAAGATGTAAAAGTGAGACGAACGATGAAGAAAACAGATGAAGGAACAGTGTGAAAGTGATGGTGGGGGAATATTGAGCCGCAGGAATGAAGGAAATGAAGGATGAAAAGAGCCATGAATTAAAGTCTGGATGTGTTTATAGAGGAGTGTTAGGACCACCTTTGCAGGTTCTTTGGTTTCAGAGATCGTGTTATCAGTGGCACCTGCTTCTGTTTTGGGCACACTCGCCTGCGTGAAAGAGAGTTAACCATGACAGTCATCAATCATACACTATTAGTGACATCAACACTGTTAGAAACTATAGATTCCTTTGAACATTACAAGGGGGTGACAGGGTCACATTAGTGGTACTACTTCTTGCTGGTTTCCACTAAGGACATTTTCTTCATGCATAACAAACTTTTCATTAAAGGACAAGAAGTGAAAGATTTAAAAGAATGACAAAAAATTAAGTAGGCATCCATAGAAGATGGATTATAGAGAATATCCTATTAGTGGAAACTGGAGCTTGTCTTTGCTTGAAATAAAGGAAAAAAGGAAACAAGATATTGAAGAAGCAGTTTGTATTAGGAACAGGGATGGGAATCTGAAACCAATTCCAACTGAGAATCAATAACTCCCTCAAAGAATTAATATCAGTGTTTTTGCTTAGAAATTCCTTTGTCATTTCCTTCCACTTTGTCCTGCATGCCTTACAAATTTAAGGAGGTCAGACTCTTTTCAGAGGCAGTCAACAGAAATTCTAACAAATAGGTCAAATATGTAATCATGGCTAACAGGGGGTAGAAGTGTTCATTATGACTTGGTTTTTGACAAAAGACACTCACTGCAGTGGGTGGAAATTAGAAAACTGCAGAGACATTCATCTATGCAGCATGGCATTGACTTTCTGGAGTGCCATGTGTTAGACATTGTTGCCACTGAAAAACTGTGGAGGTTGACTTTTGTCCAACCAGAAATTCCAAAGGAATTGATAAGGGAATTGTTAAAGAATCAGATCATTGAGCAGAATTGATAATGGCATCAGCATCAATAAAATCTTAGCAATTCCCATGCCTAATTAGGGAAAAAAGGATATTCTTTTAGGCCACACAACCACCTTTGGAGGACTGGTAACATATTATTTAAAAATATTAACAATAATATTTTTTCTCAAAACGTGAAAATAACATGAGGAAATATCAGACAAAAGGACAGTTCTGCCATAAAACATTCATTGAAAGCCCAGCTCTAGTGGCTTTCAATTAATGTTTTATATTTTTTAAGGCTTTTATTCTATAAAATGCTATTTGCAGTTTTGTGTTGAAGTAAAATTTCCTTTTTTTATTATACATAATACAACATTTATACCTACTTCATAAAATACTTCCATATTGATTTTTTTGTTTGCAGAAACAGTTTTCTGGGTTATAACAAGATGTGTGAAAAAAATGAAACGCAAACAACTTCATTTTCATTTTCTCTAAAGAGCACTTATGTCTTATATTTGAGTTGTGTTTTAAGTGGAATAACCCTGCTTAAAGATGACAGCTTTTAAAAATATTAGGATGATCTTCGCCAGTCTTTCACATCACTGTTGGGTAATGCTGAGGGCCTGACACTTTCATGCAGCTGCACTTTGTTGGACTTTGGGGAGAAATAAGTCCCTTTTTCTTACTGCACTCATCACACAGGATTAAAATGGCTTCCATACAAAAAGAGGCCATGAAGAATAGTGTCTAAATGTAACTATGTGAATTAAAAGCGGCATCTCACTATTTCCAGTTCTTCTTTATCCAAAAGTAATCACAGAATTATCTGTGACTCTTAATTAAAATTTACAAATACAAACAAGCAATCTATTTGAGATGCAATGAACGTAGAAAACATAGCATATGATTAAAGCATCTAGATTTAAAATCTTTAAGGCAGGAACATAAACTAAAATGCTTCTATTGGTTGTTTTTATGCAAACTGCTGCTCCAATATCAGCCCCTTTTTAGAGTTATTTCCCCCAAAGGAGCTTAAAGATCAGACTGTTACATTAGCATTCAATCCACACACATAATCAGCATCACAGCTAACAGATGTCATCATGACATCCATGGTTAGTTCCTTCTTGATTAGATTTCTCATGCCCATCATTCAGGATGAATGGTCCCTGTTAAGAAATAAAGGGTTATTTGACCATTCATCCAGCATCCACAACAGGCATAACGGGGAGCTTGCATGTCTAAAGTGAAGGGTTGGCAAGTATCTTTAACCATCTTAGACATCAAGGGAAGTCAATTTTATTTTAGGGCAAAAACTGCCCCAACTTCCTTTAAGTCCATCAATCACTGCAAAAAACGAATAGTGCATGGACCAAATTGAGAGTAAAATGACTCTTTAAAGGCAGCAGCACCTCGGGAGCAGAGAGTGGAGCAGTTGAGGGAATAAGACTCTCGTGTTTTGTTGTAGTTTTGCAGACAGCAGAGGAAGTAGTAGGAGTGGATGAGAATGTGGTTATGACAGCATCTAGTGTCGGCGCAGGAATGCTGCAGGCAGACGCAGCAGCCGAACAAAAGCCGGTGCCAGAGTGTCTGCTGAAAAGTACAGAGGCTATTTCTTCTTCCAGGCTCTACAGCAACACAAACACACACACACATACAATGCAGAGACAGACAGAGGCATTTCAGAGAGGACAGAGAATTCCTAGACACTAAAAGAAACAGAAATGTTAAGCTAAACCAGCAGAGTATTACATTATAGTCAAAATAGAGTCCTTCTACTGTGAAAGCAAGTCAAAGATGTGAACGGTGAGATGAGTCCAGCTGGAAAGGGATACAGAGGAGCAGAAAACATTCTTTCTGCCCCTTAAATGACTGAGGTGCAAACAACAGTTCATGCAATCCACACCATCACAAGAGCAACAAAACACCCATTTCTGACAAAATAAGAGGAGAAGACTAAACAAACAAACACGTAATAACATTAGAACCACATTGTTTTGTCTTTGCAGCAAAATTGCAAGGAAACTGTTCAGAAGCACTGCAATGATCTGCAAAAACGTCTCAACTTCAATGATTTTGTTCCTGAAATTCCCTGATATTCACGTTTTGTTTCTCAAGTTTCGGACACAGAAACATCCATCAGACGTACCACTTGTTGCTGCTGAATACGTATCGATGTAGCAGGGGAGGAGGTGAGGCGTTTCTCCCACTGGTTGGGCTGAGGAGGAGAGGGAGGTGGCGCCTCCATAAAGGAGCGTTTTAGCTGGCTAATGCTAGCTTGGTGTTTCAGGACCTCCTCTTGGGTCTTATCATGATCCTAATGAGGGGAAGGGGAGGGAAGGGAAGGACAGGAGGGTGAATAGGAAGTGTAAAAAGGATGATGGGAAGTAGGAAGGAAGAATATGGGTAAAAATGTGAGATGTGGGGCAGCAATGGGAGGAAAAGGAGGTGGGTACGTTCAAGAGGAGATGATGTGAGGAAGGGAAAAATGAGAAAATCAGGTATGCACAGAACAAAATACAGGATGAAAGAAAAATGAGAGAAACAAAAAGGAAACCGGAAAATGAAGGAAAGGAGGGATATATAATAGGAAAAAGATAGGGAAGGAGGAGAGGAGAGGGGTGGGGAGAAGGGGAAAATTTGGTTCAATAGGGCACAGGAACATTAGTCTGTCAACCAGGAGGAAGACAAGATGGATGCCCCTTCTCACTAAAGCCTTATATTTAAGATTTAGATATCTTTGTATGTTTGTGTGTCTATGTGTTTGAAAACAGAGTAAAGTCCTGACAGGGGGGTTAGCTGGAGGCAAAACAGTCCACCAGACATGTTAGCAAGTTATTACCTCCGCCATGGAGGTTAAGTTTTTGCCAGCGTTTATCTGTCTGTTTGTCTGTGTTCAAAATAACTTGAAAAGTTATGAAAAGATTTGGATGAAATTTTCAGGAATTGTCAGAAATGGGATATGGAAGAACTGATTAAATTTTGGGGGTGACCCGGATCACCGTCTGGATCCAGGAATTTTTTTGGTGTGAATCACAATATGGAGGGAACTGTGGTGCTTGGCAGAGGTCTGCGCTCTCAGAGTGCTTTTCTAGTTTTTGGCTTGTTTTGAACAATGGCATAAAATCACATTACTCTCTAAATGTGCAAGGCCACCTATCTTCTGAGGCCCTGTTTATCCAACACATTACCATGATTTTAATACCAAGCTCACTGGGTGTGAGCTATGCACATCCAGAGACCACCTGCAATCAGAACTGTGCAGTAAAATGAAGTGAATTGGGACAAATAGCCTTGAGCTATGAGGCAAGCACTCTTTAACAACATTCCTCCCTCCTATTGTAATAAAGTACGCTTTAAAATGCAACAGTGATACTTGATATGCTAGTTAACCTTGTGGAGTTCTAGATAGACAGAAATGAGGATAATTACTTAGTGTTTCAATACAAAAAAACTGATGTAAATAGTGTGCATAAACCGGGCAAAAGTCAAATTTGTCAAATTTAAGCTTTGTGTCATTACTATTACCTATTTTATTCTTGCACCGTTTACATTTAGACTTCTGTGCTGCCTACTAGCCTGTGATGTTAAGTCATGTCTTCCTCCAGGTATGCTTTGTCTTGCCTCCAACTAATGCAGTCGACATTCCTTGAGATTTAGGTTGTACAGGGTCTATTGGCAGGCTACAGTGAAATGGGGCCTCTCCATCTTGTTGGGGAGTGCTTTTCTTTATAAATCTTGCCAGGAAAAGCAAAACATGGAGCTGATAGTGATGATCACACACAGCTTCTTCTTTTTCCATTTATATTGTTATTTTAGTTCAACTGCCTTTCTCTTTCATAAACAGCAATACATCACTATCAGCCCCATGTTGCATTGACATATGTTCTTGTTGTTGTTTTAGTATGTTATGAAACCACGCATCACTCAAGGTTGTAAGCCAACCACCAGAAAACAGAGGGAATGCATCTCTTGTGGGTTAAGGAGGCAGGGTTAGTCTGGTTAGAGGCAGCTGTCTGCCAGTAATCAAAATCAACTTTAAATCAAGGATTTGGAATACAATTACATGTAAAAGTCCACAACAGCTTTTATCATGCACAAGACATGCTCATAACACATCAGCATTAAGCCTTCTCTCAAAGCAGCCAGTGTGAGCGCTCAGTTTGGGAAATTTTCTGAAAAGCACATCTTAATTTCTGTATTTATTTTAGTAACTTACATATCAAATGCATTTTATGTGTTGCAAAAAACTTTGTCTGTATGTACACTTTGGCACTCTGAGACAGCAAATCAGCATTCGATTTTTTTTGTTTGATACCATACTTTAAGACTCCAAATAACACAACACAAGCTGAAAAGCTTTAAACACTTTTTTAAAGCCAATGGCTACTGCAGAAAAGAAAAGCTATATCTGGAGTACTTACACAAACTTAACCAATGACTATAAAAGTAATATTCTGATCTTAGTCCGCAGGAGGATACTGATTAGTGCAGCTTTAAATTACAACTCTATTCTTTATGATTCACAGAATGAACAAATAGTGATTCCCAACTTAAATGTTCAAAATGGCTGCCATGGGAGTTAAATAAAACAGGCACTAAAAACTCTTAATATAAAAACATTTTCAATCAAACTGGAAACAGAAGCATGAAACAGATGTTGACTTAAAATCCAAACATCCACAAACAGAATCACACGCGGGCATGCACACAGAGCCTGAGAGTGCGAGAGGGCAGCAGTCTTGTACAGTTCAGAGGAAGTTGTAGTTCTGATGGCGTCAGAGTACACAGAAACATGTAGTTCTTTTTGTGTCGGCCATCAGGCGAACGCCAGTACCAACCTCCAACATTAAATTACTGTGCCTCACATAAATATTGTCCCCATGCACTCTCATTGGACTCTGGAAGGCAGACATACAGTAAAACAAATAAAAAGGAGAAACTTGATTAAAAATGTAAAATTTAGATAAATAAACAAAGCAAAATAAAACAAATGTATTAACTTAACTTAACAGCAAATGAAACATAATGAAACATCTTAAATATTTGGCAAAATTAACCTAAAAAATAAATAATTAAATAAGGGAAATTTCCAAAAAAATAAAATGTAGTGACACAGCCAAAAAGGTCCAAAACTGTGATGACAACTTTAAGATGGGTACAAGTACAACTGTTACCTTTTTCTCAATGAATCTGATGGCCTTAGCAGCGCTCATACCCATGTTAACATTTCATTCAAAATTCAGAGTATCAAAAAAAAACAAAAAAAAATAAAGCCACATCTCATGCAACACAAAACAACAAACCCAAATGTGCTTTTAGTGAATCCCAGTGATAGTCATGAACCACTGAAATGAATAAGACGCCAGAGTGAAACTGTGAAACCATAAACCACACAAGCAGCAGAGCAACTGAAAGTGATGATTTTGAGCGAAAGTGCCCAGAACAGGATCAGTTTCAGAACTCAAGTCCAAATTGAGAACAAAAGTTGTAAATGTAGACCAGCAGCTACTTCAATTTCAAATTGACTGTTTTCATTTTTTTAGATCCAGACAGGGTCTATGGGACCTTACAAATTCAAAAACTCACCCTGTATCATCATGCTTTGGCTACTTCACCATCAAAGAACAGACCACACCACCAATCCAACCCGAGCAAACAGACTGACAGACCAAATACACCAACAAATGATCAATGACAGTATGAACCTGAGAGGGAGCAAGCTCACTGGCTTCTGGTGACTGCTACAGGGGGTAAAGTCAAGGAGAAAGTGAGGACAGGTTAGGTTTACTGCTAACACTCTCAAATTAACATCAAAATATCCCAAATTTGAGGAATTTGCAAAGCATGCTGGGTAAACACAGGCCCTACAGACCTGGGTGGGCATTGCATCTGCATCACCAGGGCTTAGGTCGACCTCCTTGACCTTCTGTGCCGTAGTAAAGGAACAGCAGTCATGATAAAATGAGGAGGTTGGAGGCATGAAGAAAGAAAAATGTGAAATGGATGATGGGAAAAGTTTGGTTCTTCTCCAGATGTCAGAGAGAAGAACTGATGGTCATGTGACCTCTGCACTTAGAGCCACAGGAGCAGAGACATGAAAGAAGTCTGACACAGCTGATAATGCGAAACAGGTGGTGCTACTGGCTGCTCTTGACAGACGTTTAGGAAAGATTCACAACCTGTGTTAAAGTTAATAACAATCATATGATACAGTTAAGGTTCTCCTTTATGTACAACCTTCATTTCTCCAAAAACTGCCATACTGCTGACATTAATGTGCTCAAAGTGTGTTTAAAACCACACCAGATTTACTGCATTTACAATAAGTTGAATTCTACAGCTACTACAGATCTCATTCAGGTTTAAAATACACAAACCCAACTTCAGTTTCAATAAACTTTCAGCTAGTCAAACTGCCAAATATATCCTTTCCAGCCTGGTTCTCCGTAATACATTCTTCCTGTCTGATATAAGACTGTAAGACAAAGCCAAACAGCCAACGCCAGATTATCTACATCTAATTTGACTGAAACACAGCACACTTACAGCAGGTACATTATTGAGGGGGATCCTGATAATAAGACTTTCTATATGTGTAACACTGTTTAATATTTATTAACATTAAAACACAAACCAAAGGAGAGGGAGTTACTATTTCTTTTATAATATCAAACTATATCTACAGTTAAAGCTCATCATCTAAAACTAATATGTTACAGATGTGGTTTCTCTACTCTAAAAGGCATGATGCAGCAACTGAGTGCTGGTTTATTATTGCATTAAAAGCAACAAGTGCTGATGTACCTCGCATATTTTAATTTTCTATATTAGGTCCCTTTATTTAGAGTGTTAAACACAGAGAGGGGATGCCTTTTTAAAGTGATATCCACTCATTTCAAAGACTTTAAAGCTCCTGTGAGAAACTGTGGGTGTATTCTGGTGCCCCTGTGAACAAACAAGGACAAGTTATCTCCACCTGATCTTGTCCTGAACATTTGTAATGGGAAATTTTCCCCAAAAAAACATTTTTGTTTTCAGTAACTTCAATGTAAGCAGTGGCAGCTAGTGAATACAGAGCTCCTGAGTCACTCTGCTTTTAAATTTCACATGCACATTTGCCCTTCTCCAATACAAGAAATGGAGCCATTCAGAGGAATATCAGAGTCCTCTGCTCTCAAAAGGGGATAGAGGCTCAGGCATGACAGAGAGTATACATGTACGCAGACAGAAAACCCTTAAATGCTTTTCACAAGCATAAAATTTCTTCAACATTTATTCTTTTCCAGTTTCTGCCAAAGCCCTTACAGTAGTCAAAAATAGTTTTGAAATGACAGCCAGAGTCAACTTTACATCTAAAATTTAAGCGCCGTCACTGTTAAAATTAAAAACTATAAAATATTTGTATTCCTGCTTCAAGCTTAAACACTAAAATGTTCCTCTACCAGAAACTGCAACCCCTCTGGAAAATCACACACCAGCTGCCATTGTACACAAGTCAATCTTTCTTTTCTTTTTTGTTTTTTTTTAAGGCTGTTGTTCATTTCCGTCCCGACACTTAACCATCAGCATTATGATAGAAATACATAAAATATATAAGAAATAATCAACCCTCTCTTTGATGGTCTCGTTTGAGTTCAAAGTCTATGAAAGACCTAAGTATCAGGGCTTTCCCCAAGCGCCACCTGCCAGCCAAACATCCAACAACTCACTCAGGTATAGATGGCCACTTTTTCCTGATTTGGGCATTAAATGGGCAAAAAGTGTATGGATATTTTGGAAAAACAATTCTTTGCTTTTTTAAATGCAGCTTAGGCTGGTAAAACAATATTTAATTATCATTTCTACAGCATGACATTTTTCCCCATTAATTTCTTTGGCTTTCTTTGGTGTTGTTTATTTATGCTTTGGATAAAGACGTTTGTTTAAACAGGAAAATAACTTAATAGCAATAAGAAAATCATCAAAATGTAAGACGTAAAAATAAATAAATAAATAAATAAACAACTCAGCAGCAATGAAATCCAAAAATATACTTCCAAAGGTGAATTAATGAACTTGACCTGTTTGATTTCATGAAGGAGACCACTTGACCCCAAGGCTGGGTACTTTTTCAACTGGCTGACTATTCCATGTGTCTATAGAAAGCCATTTTAGTATCAGTTTAGGTCTGTTTGATCAACATCTAAAAGTCTCTCACAGGAGCTTTAACATAACTTCTATAGTGTGCTCTGAAAATCACTAAATGTTAGTGTTTAGACACTTTTTCCATCCCTGATAGTCCTCGTACGGTTTAAATAAATCTTCTAATATACCTCTTGTGTCTAAATGATCTATTATATAATATTCTTATCTTTTGTAATCATTTATCTTAAACAAACTCTCTTTATTTGCAAGTATTTGATTTGTTTACTTGTTCTAATCTCTGTTCTTTCATATACAATGCAGTGGGATAGGAGGGGCACAGAAGGAGATCGAGGGGGTTAAGCATAGGGGGTGACCAGCTTGTACATTTAAACACAAAGGAGGACAGAAGGAGAGAGTTGTGGGGTTGTGTATATTGTGTATTTTATGCAGCAGGATCGCACATCTCCTGTGTCCAAGATGTGCTTGTGTGCCTGCTGCGTGGAGGTGTGAGAGGAGACGCCTGCTTGCTGAAACCAGAGCTGCTGAACTGAACTTCACACTGCTCACTTGAAGTTTCAGAGACAAACATCGGCAAAACGGCCTTCCTCTGACTTGAGACCATGTTCTCCAGGTAACAAAGGGTCAGACCGAGGGGTGTGGCTAAGATCAGTGCCAAGATCAATGACTGGCTCGCTGTCAGCATGACAACCAAGAGGAAGGTGACCAGAAGGAAAGGCAGGAAGAACGGGGATGGATTGAGGAGGTAGCGATGTAAGGATGGGGTTAGATTGGAAAAGGAAGAGGGGATAGATGAAGACGATGGAACAGAGAGGAAGTGAGAAGGCAAAGAAGTGAAGGATGAGAAGATTTGAGGACAAGTAAGCGAGGAAATGGAGGGCAGATGAAGTCGTGTTGGGCGCCACAGAACAGCCGGAACCAAAGTCATGCATGAAGCAGGGAGGTAACTTGTAATAAACTCCAGGAAAAGGCTCAATTTTGGCACAAGAATATTCAGTAGTTGACAAAATTTCAATGTTGTTAAGCTGGAAATAATACATTTGGGCAAAGTGACTGTCAACATCTTTAATTTACCAGCTGATTTTGTGAAGAGTTTGGAAACAGGGGAAATAAAACAGCCCAATCTCTTCGTAAATCCTGAAATCAGCTTCATGGGCAGATGCCTCTTTCCATTCATCTCCAAAATGGGAAGAAAACTAAGTATAAACGAAACGTATTTAACCACGCCCCTCAGAGAGAACCAGGGCCACCGTTTTGATAATCCAACTGCTGCTCTAGTTTCAGCAAGGCAGCCCTCCTCAACACCTGAAATGTCTGAATTTGATGTCTGTGAGGTTGTGATTGAAGGGTTTTCAGGGTCAGGAGACAGCTGTTCAGAGGAAGTGTTGGAGGGGAGGGTCCAAGGAGTGTGGGAGGCAGCTGTGTCGTCAAGGTGGTCGTCATCTTCGGAAATGTCCGAGAGGCCGTGGTCAAGCTCAGAGATTGAATCAAGGGAGGGAGGGATGGAGGAGAGTGAGGATGATGAGGAAAAGGAGAGAGGGAACATGAAGATGGACTGGTGAGGGAATACACAAACAGAAAGGAGGAAATGGAAAGGGAGACATGACAGCACAGAGGGAGACGGAATATCCACATAGTGACAAAGCAAACAATGACGAAAAAAAAAAGACGCAATGTGTATTAGAAATATCATTTCATTGTTGATATTATGAAATGATGATCAGAGTGGAAGCATGCATATAGTGGAGTGATTAAAAAAGCCAGTGAAGGAAAAAGAGAGAGGAAGAGAGACACAACATTAGTCAGTGAACATCACACCAACAACTGGTTAGATAGTGAACACAGCAGGGTTCGAGCTCAGTGCGGAGTAAAGGTTTGTGCAGAGAACAGTTTTAGCATTGAACACAGGCTTAGAAACAGAGGTCTTTGTGACAGTGCTGGGGTGAGTGAGGGTTTAAGGGATAAAGAGGGAAAGTGGGGAGAGTGAGGAAAAGCTGGACACATGCATAACATACTGAAATACACTGTCTGTCGTTCCTATTAGGATCAACACTACAGCATTAGTAAAACTGTATGTTTGTTTTCATTTTGCCTTACATATTTAGAGAATGAATCCACTAAATCTTCACATTAGGCGCTTTTGATACTATTATCACTCCCAATTTTCTAATTTCCTTAATTTTCTACAATAAAAGATGTCCGTTATCTGGTGACTCAGACAACGAACCACAGTGCGAGCAGAGTTTGAGTGTTTCCTACACAAAGAATGTAAAAGCTGAAGCTTCTCTGCTTATACATTGGTGTTACAGAGTGACAATGTTAAATATGGACTTTCAGCTGTTTTTGTTTCTTTGGCTTTCCCTTGATTACATAAATACTCAACATATGTGTTATTGGTAAATATAATAAAAAGAAACATTTGTAAGAAGACTCGAGAACTTCCTTAAAAGATGTCCAAACTACGGCAATGTAGACCTTTCAAAAGTTAAAACCATTGGGTTGCTCAGGAGGAAATCACTTTGAACATTGTCAAAAATGTACATAAAATGACACAGCATTTATCAGTAAAGTTCTTTTAAAAATGCAATAGTTATTGCAGGAGGAAAAACACCACAATTTAAGTTTCTCACAATATCTTTCAGCCCTGGTTGGAAAGCAGAAACACTCATGTATTGAGAGTTAAATAAACAGAATTACCATTTAAGCTCATGTTGCAGCGACTTGTGGCTTCTGCAATCAACTGTTCACTTACAACCTTGTTTTTTGAAATTAGTTTCTTCGAGTCATTTTAACCAGCACTGTTGCAATCTTTCCTGGTTAAAGGCAGCAACATTATGGACCTTTTCCCCCCATTTGCCAAGACTTCTTTTTCTAATACCCATCTGCTACAGATCTTGGGAGCATGAAAGAAAGACACTGATGACAGAAAAAGAATTGATAACCATTAAGGCATGATGACAGAAACAGCTCACACACTGTAGAGCAATAATTTTCACTTATTTATTACAATATAAATGGTGCATTAAATAATCTGAATATTGGAGCTCTGCAGTGCGACAGCCATTTTTGTCTTCCTGTTACTGTGCCTCTTGACCTCTTGACTAAGTACCTACTTATTTTGGTTTGGATGTGTTTTCTACGTTTTATGGCATACAGTTTGAACTAACAGAAATCTTTCTCATTTACATTTTCTACCAAGCAAGGTCAAATCTAAAAATACGCTTTTTATGTGGTGATTTTTGAAACCTGCAATGTCTAATTTTTACACTCTGAATGGAGAAAAGTTTGGTTTCAGGAATATAATTATTATCCATTCTGGAGATGATGAGCCTCTTCAGTTCTAAAAAACAGTTTTCAATAAATTCGTCCCAACAAAAAGCAATTTAGAAAAAAATTAAAACAAGGTCTTGTCTTGATAGTGGTGGATAATCAGCTTTGTCTCTTGTCTTTCATTTTGGTTCTGTTGACAGTCCTTTATGATCGTTTCTGAAGAAGTACCCACACTTGTCCTAACATATGTAGAAACAACATAGAACAATTATAGTCTCTGATATGTATCTTCTTTCAGTAGTGTATGTAAACCCTTTGAAAGTGCTTGATATTATATGACTACTGCAACATTAAGCCAACTAATACTTCTGAAAACCAAAGGCAAGCTTAAACTGCCAAAAGTCATTTTTCCATCACCCATCGACACAATGTTCCACTTTTGGAAACACAAACACAGAAACAACCCTCTGTGATATTATAGATTCCAAATGATCATAGTGACAACAAACATGACACGAAGACTTGCATTCTTTCAATAATGTAACTTTTTCTATCGTATTGTTTTCTTTCAGTTTTTGCTCTACAATTAAACCCACAAAAAGGTATCTGACTGGACAGAAACACAACATAAACACACCTTATTGTCAGAGTGGAGCTCCAGGTGGGGATCGCGTCCATTCTCAGCTGTGTCCCTGCTTGTGTCTGTTATGCTGATCACAGGTGCTATAAAACAAGAGGGAATAAAGACAAAAACCTTTAACACAATATAGAAAAGATGCACTTTGCTGTACTTATTCTGTATGTACCTGGTCAGAGACCTTTGTTTTCAGTCCCCTAAACTGTGGGACTCCCTGGCTCTCAAGTAAATCCAAAACCAATCTCTTAATCAGGCTATTCATTTACAGTAGTGGTGTATTCTTTTTCAACACAAGTAAAATTTAGTTGGTTTTTTTTGCACAATAGAAATACTCAACAGACAAAGATGCATAAAATACACATCAAGAGGAAGTAACACAACCATTCAAAGACTTTACATCAAGTTTAACCATTTCACATGTGCGTTTATAACACTGGCATCCATTATCATCAAATCAAAATCTGAATAAGAGACAAACGTGTCATCGGCAAACAACATCTGTTACACAACTGAAACATGAAACAACACATTTGTTCCATAGCAATGGTCTAAGGATGGACCCCATTGGAACCCTTCACAGTGATCGGGCTTCATTACAATAGCAATTCTAAACATGAAAATAGTCAAGACAGGCTTTTATTCCTTCATATTTTTATTTTTTAACTCTACCCATTGCTGTTAATATTTAGTATCATTTCCCAGTGATGGAGCCTCTGTGAAGCCCCTTTAAGGTCCCACATTTAACTTCTAAGACCCACAACTTTGAAATTTCTTGCCTAATAACCTACTTTACTGGATTTTTAAAAAGTCTACGAAGCCTTTCATTTCAGCCCAGCTCAGAACTGGCCGTCATAGTGAAAACCTCATGAGCTGTATCTAACCACACCTCTCTAAAAGATGGATGTGGCTTCAGCTTTCTGGTGCTGTGCTCTAATGTTTACTATGGTTGCACAGACATGCCTGGATATGTTCCTTCCATTTTTCACAGCCTGTGAACTGAACAAACACCTGCCTCGGAAAGTGTCTCCCATCTACAGGAGGTAATTTATCCCCTAATGACATCAGTAGTAAAATCATTTAGACAGATTGTCTAAGCACACATTTTCCAAACAACAGACCAGGTAACAGAGGGAGGGTGGGCTTTTTCTCATGTTGGAGGGTTGTTGTTTGGCCATGAACATATATTTTTGTATTCAGAAAAATCACAGAAAGTCTATTTTGCATAACAGGGAACCCCTGAGTTGCATATGTATATCCATAGTGGTTAGGGATGTATGACATTATCAGAGCAAAATGGTATCAGCAGATAATTACCTATTATCCAAAGATCTGTATGATGTGAAACATTTTGCCAGTATTTACAGCAGATATTTTGGCCATACAAATTCACCACATACATCCCATATAACAACAGAAATATTGGCAGAATGTATACCATCATGTTTTACCTCATCATCACTGAATGTCCACTTCTGTAAATCAAACGTGTCAACTGATGAATAAAATGTTTGTTTTTCTTGCTTGACAAAAAGACTGCCACCATGAAAGGAGCACATCAGCTTTAGTGAAGTGGAGGCTGTGTTCTCTTGACAAAAAATATTGTTACTGGCAACAATACATTCGAAAATATCAGTATATCAAATTTAATAGAAGTATTAAGTTACTTATTTTACTTTTCAACAAGCGTCATTTTCATATTGTCTTGCAGTACAATTATTTCTCCACCAGGAGGCACTGTAAGGCAGTACATCATTTACTCAAGGCTGCATGAGTTCAGATCTCAACCTCAAATCAATAAGCTTAAAAAATATTTCAACAGAATAATACATGATTTTTACTTCAAAAAGATTATCACCAAAACGTAAAAATCTCTGCATTATTAGCTTCAAAGTGTTACATTAAAAGTGATTACCACTCTCTATTCTGGGTTCTGTTTCCTCTAATTTAGGAAAAACTACATGGTCCAACATTGTGCTTTTACTCTTAGCCATCAACACAATATTTTCTTAACTGACAGGCTTCTTTCATGCTTAGACCACCACCTTTTGTCCTCTTTTTCTCTCACTCTGACAGGAAACACGTGCTGCTGCTATTTCCTGTATCTGCTCAGAGACGAGCATCAAAACACACAGACATCCATGACCCCTGCTCCATCTGTCTATCATTCCACCCGTTCCTTTTAAAAACAGTTTTGTTTTTAGGGCAAAAAGGGAATCTGGAATATCATCTGTGTGTTACCTCCATCCAGACTGCGGCTGATGCGTTTGGATGAGGTGCGTTCAAAGGTGGGTGCAGGTCTGTCTATGAGGGAGCTGGCCATGCGAGTCTGGGCCTGAGTTCGCCCGCTGTAACGGAACTTTGAGCCCAGAGTCAGGAAGCGGGCCTTGGTGGGAGGTTCTGGTGAGTTTAACCTGGAGAGAGAGGGTAGGGGGATAAAATATGAGGGATTTGCTTTGTAATAAAATGTAACACTACTGTACATGCAGGAGAGGCACCTTCTCCCTTCTCTCCTGGACAGGATATTGAAGCTTATTCCTTTCTTCTCTTACACAAACACACTGAGACAACACGCTCCTGGGGACTAGCACCTGCTTCATCTATGTGTATGTGTGTGTGCATGTTAGTATATGTGTGTATATATCGCCTCAGGTACCAGACTGGTTAAACAACCACACAATGTTCTCCCGTGTTCAGAAAAGAGAGCCAGTCTTCTCCATACATAACCCAACAAGATGTTACAGTTCTTCTGATGCCAGACTGGAAATCTAAGAAATCCATGAGCATTTGTCACATTTGTAGTGTATTTAAGTGTGTGTTACTGTACCTGAAGAAGCTGTGATTCTCCACGCAGACTTTCCACAGCCTTTTGGCAGATCGATGGTTCTGGAGCTTGAAGCCCACTGTACTCTCAAACTGCTCCGTCTACCAGAGAAACACATGAAACAGCAGAAGAATGAAGTTGATCCACCACAAAAGGAGATACTGTATGTAAGTATGAGCACTGTTTTATCCAGTTCAAATCAACATTTATGCAGTATATTTTAAACAACAATGAAGAGCTACACAAGCAAAAGAAGAAATAAAAACAGAAAAATACAAAGAAAAAAGCCAATAAAAAACAGAAAAGCATGAGAATAATGTATTTAAAGTAATGCTTAATAATCATGCTAATGCGACACATCTTAGACTGTCAGTTACTAATCCTGATGAGATTAAGGTCTGACATTTAAGCACAACACTACATACAGCTGCATCGGTGATGGGCTGCTTTATCATTTTGGGTTCACTGTACATTAGCAACCACAGCAGGGATGCAGCTTGTTGCTGCATTAGATAGTGTCTCCTTACTTTTGTTCAATGATAGAAATAAGGCCACTGCTGCTCCTTTGACTGAAGGGTTTCAACTTAATTTCTATTATCAAATCTGAGACCCATTCAAGGCCCAAACGACTATTATTTTTTTTCCCATGGTAGCACAAATGGCAATCAACACCACTGTAGTGAATCAAACTTCTTTCAATAACCTGCCAAAATTCTGACAAGTTAAAGTGAGATTGTCATTTTATCAAAATGTAACAGGAACAACGGGACTGAATGCAATGAATATTGCTTACTGTATAATCACAACATTGCTGCCACCATTTGATTTCCAGTTTTCTGTAGCAGCCCTAAAATTACCCAAATAGATTCAATAAAAGCAAACCTGATTTAAGTGCCATCTAACGTAAGACCCCCTTAAAAATACAACTTTTTAAGGTGTTTCAAGGATCTGGAAGAACTTTGAACGTCTCAGTTCAGTTAAAAATCCCTCTAAGACCATTTAGCAGACGGGTCAAAAGTAATCTGTATCTTGTGATATCTAACATTTTACTTTGTATAATTTCCTTTTTAACCTGAACCACCAGATGGATCGTTCAATGTATTTCACTAGTCCCTCTGGGAAAGAGCTCATAGAAAGTGTTTGGGAATGAGCAGAACCTTTCAAAAGCATATCCTGCAGGTGACTGAAAGATCATTCTGTCAATCATATCCATTGATGGTCAATCAGTTAGTGTAGTAGGCAGGTGCTGCTGCAGCGGTGTAAAGGACAGAACTTAAGTCACTTCATAGAACAACCTGAAGTAGAGAAGTTTTGGTAGTGTTGTCATTTGTTAGCATCTAAGCTTATACGGCTGATACCACTCATACTGTTACAAACCAGAAGCTTCTTGATTAATTTCAAAATAAAGGATTTTATCTGAAGAGACAGTAAAGTGTCCCTATGTTAAGGCAATCTAAAATCAGAAAGAATAAAAAGTAGTTTGTTGAGAAAATCTCTTGATTATTATTCTTCACTAGGTTGTTTGTTTAGAGAGCTAATGCCTTCACATTAACCATTCATTTCTCACATGTATTTACCAATATGGATATTCCTTGATATTACACAACAAAATGAACTGCATTTCACCAGTAGGAACTTTAAAGGTGCCTCCTAACTAAAGATCAACACACTAAGTTAAGCGAGCTAATGAATGATAAATCTAAAAGTCAAGATAAAAAAAAAATACTTATTTGCATTTATTTGCTTCCTAAATCAGGAAACAGGTAAGAAAAACATTTAAATTGTAAACATGCAGTTTAAGTTTGTCTTGTTATGCAAAATGAAAAAATATGTCAGACATACAAATAAAAAAGTACTATTCAACACAATTAACTGCCATAACGTAGCAATTAATGAAATTTAATAAAAACGCAATTGTGTGAAAGCCTTCTGAATACACATTAGGTTGCCTGTTAGTATGTTTGATGTGCTTGTTGACATACCTCTCCTGGTCTGATCTTGATGTAGAAGTTGTTCCTCTTGTATGAAATTTTGAGTATTTTAGGCCAGGCAAAGCGATTTATCCTCAGTCGGTCTTTGTAAACCAGGAGTCCATTGGCACACACACCTAGCATGATGTCCACGCCCTCAGAATCCTGAAAGTCACATCCACATGTTAACAGAATACAAAAATACAACATATATTTCTTTGAGAAATGTCCCCGTTTCCTGTATGTTGAAATTGGATCATACTGTACATTCATTGATTTCTAAAGTAGCCAGCTAAGGGTCAACAGAAACTCAATTAACATGCACACGCACTGTAACAACATGGTTAGCCAACAGACTTACTCACTAACAAAGCTTTTAAGTCCAAGGCCATCTGGTTAATGGGGAGGGGGGGTTATTGATTACAGTGGTCAATTAACAGGAAAAATCTGTTGGCCTAATGGAGGAGGCGATATATTGATACTGGACAGTTGTACTGGGACACACTTGTACACATCACATGGTGTTGCTGTGTTATCAGCTGCTCATCGACCCCTGAGCGCCCAGAAAAGATACATTTAGCACTCTACCAGCAGTGGTGGAAAAACTGTTTTCCATTAGGTTTTGTTGTTTCTGTAAGGAGATAATCCTTCAGTGTAGGACTAGAGGCCTAGAGGTTGTCTCCATTTTGAGAGTGACGCAAATAGAAACTGAATAAAAGCTTACTGTGGTGTAACAAAGCTATTTATAACGGACACCTGCCATCTAAACAGGCATTATTTCTGTCAACAAAGACATTTTTCTATCATCATGTATTATAAACTCGCATAAACAGAGCCTGGGTTTGTTCTCTAACTCTCCATAAAACTATTACTTTCATACTTCTTTTAGCACGGAGCTTGGTAGATGGGTCAATTCTGCTTATTGATGACTTTTCAAGATGGTGAGTTTAAAGGGGAACAAGTTAAACTTTGCTTGGTTATTTTCTGGAAAAAAGCTTCTCCTGTCTTATGTTTATGTAACTTACAGGTTGGAAGAAATGAGGGGAAAATTCTCCAAATCCAATCAGCCATAACTGTGTCAGACAATGAAGTAATGTTGGAAAGTTTTTCCACAGATGAACAAAACTTTGACACATAAAAAAAAAAAAAGGTTTTGTTTACACATAGAAAATGACATAAAACATCTTAAAACTTCAAACTAAAAAAATGCCCCGCCCTTATTTTGCTTTTTGGAACTATTTGATCAAATGATGTCACTTCCTGCGTGTTGGAAAAATGTGGAGGGTTATTTTGTCAGTAGATGAAAAAACGAATCACTGGACAGAGAATGATTTCAGGTGCACATAAATAATCAGAGAAAAAAAATTAATAAGTGATCTCCATTCAATATTATTATAATAACAGATATTTTGACTTGATCTGTACAAATGCAAAGTTGGTTATTCTATTTTTAAAATTATAATGCAAAGGCATTTCACTGACAATAAAATGTTGGGGACATCATAAAAGAAGTGTGACAGTAAAAGTAAAAAAAGAAGACAAAGTTGTGCATTTTTTTTACTAATTGTAATACTTTTAAAAAACAAATCCAAAAACTTTTTTTCAAGTGAAGCATGAAAAGCAAGATTCTATGGACAGAGAGGCATTAGTAGCAAGGGATGACCTGATTTTACTTGAATCATAACTTCACATTTTGTTTTTCAATTTCATGCATTTCACTTCTTCGTGTTGCTCCCTTTTGTTATGTGTGTACTTTTTTCCTTAAAAAGATTACTTATGGGCCTTATGGGGTCATTAAAGTTGCAGTTCAAATTAATGGCGCAGGACAGAAATAGATCTTCTCCTCGAATTCCCACAACTTTGGTATGCTGTAAAAATTATTTCCAACATTTTAAAACAGCACTCTTATTTTAGTTGGTTCTCTCTCTCTGCTGCAAACAAGTGGAGAATGCCCTTAAAGGGGACTCTCCTCTCTCTCTTTCAAGGATCTGTGCATGTTTGCTCAAACCTTATCTCTCTCCATCTGTCTTTGTCTGCTGAATATCCTCAACACGGCATCCTCTCTTTCTATTTACAGACTATTCCCTCTCTCCCTCTCTCTTTCTCCCTTTCTTCCTCGTCCACTTGCATTCTCTCTCTCCCAAGTGTATTTCCCCCATTTTCTTCTGTTTTTGCAGAGACACACAAATGTACTCGGAGACAAACATGGAAACAGGCACGCAGTCGGCTGATGACCTGCTATCCCAGTGAGAGAGCCTCGCTGTTCCCATGGCAATGGCCTCCCTGAGTGTTTGTACAGCTGACACACACTCGCACACACGCAATCATACACACACACACACACAGATAAACATGCAGAAACATAGAGACATTCTCCCCAGATCAAAGAACTGTGCTGATCCCCAGATGCAGACAACAAAGGATTTGCTTGTACCTTAGCATGGTGAAGGTCCACTCCGTACATGGACAGCTTCTTGGCATTTTCTAGAAACTGGGTGTCGGCCTGTGCTGGAGTCATCCCCCTAAAAACCAAGCCAAAGGTAAATAACCACAATCACACTCAAATCTATTTTATCATACAACAAAATATGGTACAATACAGAAATATACAGCACCACATCATAAGGTACAGTGCACACTCTAATGAATTTGACCTCCTTCTGCAGAACTGCCTCAGTTCTTCATGTCATAAATGAATGCAACACGGTGCTGGACACATTGATACTGATACAATAACGTCACCCAGTTGCTTCAGATTTGTCAGCTTCTAATCCATAATGAGAATCTCCAAATCCACTACACCCCTTAGCTGCTCTTTTGGATTGAGATCTGGTCGCTGTGAAGGCCACTGGAGAGCAATGAACTGATTTGGCACGTCATCCTGCTTTAAGTGACTATATGAAGATGTGGTTAAAAGGAATGGATATGGTCAGGAACTATACTTTGGCAGGCTGTGGCATTAAAACAATGCTAAACTTATGCAAAGGGGGCCAAAGTGTGCCAAGAAAATATCGCCCACACCGCTACACCAACAGCCTGAATGATTGATACGAGACAGTTTGGATCCAAAACTGTCATGCTGTTTACACCAAAGTCACCAAAACAGAAATTGTGACTCATCAGACCAAGCAATACTTTTCAAATTGTCCACTGTCCAATTATGTTGAGTTTGTTTAAAGTGAAGCCTCAGTTTCCTGTTCTTACTTGACAGGAATGGTACCCGGTGAGGGTATCTGCTACTGTAGTCCATCTGCTTCAAGACTGGACGTGTTTTGCATCAAGAAACAGTTTTCTGCATACCTTGATTGCAACAAGTGATTATTTGAGTTACTGCTGCCTTTCTGTCAACTCAGCCCACTCTGGTCTTTCTCCTCTGACCTCTCGCATCAACAAGGCATTTTCCCCAAGAGAACTGCTTCTCACTGGATACATTCTCTTCCTCTGACCATTCTCTGTGAACCCTGGAGATGGTTGTGCACATAAATTCCTGTAGATCAGTGGTCTACTAAAATACTAAGACCAGCCCACGTCATCAACAACTACGACACATTTAAAGTCACTTAGTCCACTTTTTTCCTCATTATGGAGCTCACTTTAAACGTGTCTACATGCCTAACTGCATTGAGTTGCTGCCATGTGATTGGCAAACACTACATTTGAAATTTTGTTTCCTGCTATTCCAATGCAAAAACTGTAAATGTAAGCAGAAGTAAAACCATTGCAGAGGGATGTCACAACGAGGAGAAATAAGTGTAAAATGTGATGTTTAAAGCCCAGAATGCTGTTTTTCCTGTCTATATGTGAACATTGTTAATTGACCGTCTCAAAATCGTCACGCTTCCAAGAAGTTTCCAAAACACAAGTGTGTTTTCAGTGACCTAGGAAACATTTGTGGGTCAACAGAGTTCCAAACCACACATAGACAGCAATATTTTCAAAAATACCCACCTGCTTGAGGACATGACTTTAGATATTGCTGCATAAGTAAGATTCTGTTATCCCTTAAAAAATTTGGTAAATAAATCTACAGCTTTAAACAGCAAGAAACATCACATAATCTGACCTGTGAGATTTGTGGAGTTCAAGGATCTTCTCCTCCATCTCTTTGTTCTGATTGGGCGCAAAGGTCCGCTGGCTGATGTATTCCAGCGGTCGGGGCTGATCAGGTTCATAGTCGCCAAATTCTGCCTATCAAGCAGAAAAACACAAAATTTATATGAAATAAAACCACAACAGTGACATAAAAACCAACACTGGTGATCTACACAAAACAGGTATCTCTGAAACAAGTACACTACCTGCAGTGTGTAAGAACCCAGCAGTGCGTGGGTAACAAATGAGCAGGGCAGCCGACCTGTGGCAACATCCTCACGCAGCTGCAGACACAACAGGTACCTACGGGAGAGAGAAACAGATGGCGAAAAGTGGATTTAGTGGAAAATCTCACCATAAAAAACCTTATTCTAATCCTTTCTTTGAACTGAAGCTGCTTCTTTGTTCATGATAACAATAAAACGATCCCAACAGCCAAATTACTTTTCATCCTGTGAGGCCCAGGCGTGGGGTCTACTGGTGGGGATTAAATATCCTCCTTGTTGTACAATTTTCTAACTCTGGCTCTACAACAGTTTGTTGAGATGCCCTTACGTCTCATCCTTGCCATGACATGACTTTATGCATTATGTTTCACATTTGCAGTTAGTGAATGGTCCACAGATTGTGAGGATTTGGGACAGTGTTTAATCTGCAGTTCAACCTTCATGCAAGATTTCATGATGTGAATGAAGCTTCTGTGTGAATGATGAACTCAGGGTGCTGGTGCTTGCATCATTCAGCTACTAAAAAATGTCATTCAGAGTTACATCAGTGAGACCAACACTCACTGACATGGAGGCTTAAACTCCAGTCATCCAGTTACAGGGCTTCTCTTCATTGAGCCAGTAGAATGCTGTGTTTAAGCTTGTTAAAATGAGATATAACAGATTGAAAAAAAGCCCTTATATTCTAGTCAATCAACAATAAATGATAAACAAAGTCCAGATAATTCAGATTTCAATTTTTGTTTTTAATCCTTAAATTAAAAGGTTAAGTTTGAAGGGAAGTTAAAAGCTACTCAAGAAAATCAGTTCAGTTTGGATGTTGGTACCTGTATTTCATTTGTTATTAGGTTCATGTCCTCAAATGGCCTTTTGCTGCAACCATCAGAGAGGCTATACGCTCCATTAGACTTACACTTTGACTTAAATGCTTGGAGCATGCTCTGGTGTGTGTGCCTGCATATGTTCAAATGAATTAACTATGAGCACAATGCAGGATTCAGACAGTTTGTTTTTAACATCAAGTTTGAGCCTTTATAACGAAAGAATTCCCTGAATAACCATAAAACAAATCATTATCAGAAAAACTGGAGTATGACTGAAAAACCATTTTTTAATCATATTGTGAAAGAGTAGGGCTGCCTGATTATGGCAAAAACTCGAATCATTATTGTTTTGATTGACACTGAGACCACAATTTAAGAACACAGTTATTCATTCATTTAACATGTTGCACATTGTGCATTTGCACAAGCATTTATCAAACCTTGAGTACCGTACATGAACTGTTTTAGGGCTGTACTGATGTGCCAGTTTGTCCAAAATTATTACAACCGACAATTACATGTTTACTACACATGACAAACTTATAGACAAAATAAGCAGGCATCTCAAGCATCACAGTAATTGTTCAATCTTCTTTTCATAATCCTTGGAGGTCATTACTGGGCTAGACAAAAACTGTTGTTGCTAGCTTCTCTCCCTGTTGAAAGATCTGAAAATAACTAGCTATTTGACTGATTTTTACCTGTATTTAATTTGAGTCTTTTTAAAACTCAGCCTTGTTAAAATAATACACCCACAATTACAGTAGTGTGTAAAAGAATAAACCCTTAAAAAATGCTAAAATCATTCAAGTATCTATAATATTACTGGTGTATGTTTTTGGTGACGACGTCTAACATTAACTGTCTATCAACAAAACACCTGAATTATTACCTCTTACTATTACTAAAACAATAAATATAATCAGTGTTTTTCTGTTACCTTAGAGTGTATGCAAGTTTTCTTTGTGATTTCCAATGTTGACGTGATGAATTTAATGTAATAATTTCACCAAAACACAATGAAAAAAATTCTGCTTTGGCAAAATTTATCTGTCTTAACTGACCTGGCGACAGTTGTTATGAGAGGAGGCTCTGTGATTCTGAATGGTCGGTCAGGGGGCCAATCAGAGAGATAACAAAGGGTCCAGTTCTAGTATAGAGTGCAATAAATAAATATGAAATAAACTATGACATGTCTATGTCCAAAGAGCACCTTAAAAGTACTAGTGTTTGTACATTTTCTGAGCCATTATGCTGTTTTTCCATAGTTTACACTGAACTGTCGTTTGCACCATGTCTATCCCAAACACAGGAATAAATCCAGCACACAGAACCTTCACTAATAAATTGGCACAAGTTCATCTGAGAGTAGCTGATAGCCTTCTTGAGCTTCATCAGACGCCATGAGTACGAAATACAGCATAACGATTATGATCAGGTCTCATTTCATGGAGGACAATGAGCACATGCTGCGCCGTAAAACATTGCCCGAGGTGATGGAGTGAGCAAAATGAGTGACATCTTTTAAATCACTTCTCAAAACTAATTTTATCAGGTTCACTTTCATATAATGCCAACTTTACCTGCTCATTCATTTATCTATTTAATTGCTCTTTTTGCCCTTTTGTCACCCTTCTTGGTCCTTTCCTCACAACTTTTTCAAGTTTTTTTTTTTATTTAGTCCATCTTTTATCTTCCCCTAACTATTTTTTTAATTCTCTTATCTTTGTCTGCTTCCACAGATCTATTGTGGTCATCCCCTAAAATATTTCAACATGCTGTGCTGAGCTTGTTCTGCTGTAATTTTGACACTTTATTCATTTCATACTTAAAATGACGTTCAAGAGTTGCCTGTTTCACTAGCTGCCTGTCAGTGTCTGTTTATCATTTATTTTTGTTTGACCTTTTAGACCTCTTCTGTTTGGTCGGATAATTGATGGTTAGGTTACTTAACCTACATTTTTGCCTTTGTTAATAAGTGTTTTAAATGTGTTATATGAATAAGCCATTATTATTATTTACAAAAAACGCTGAACAAAAAAAAAAAAAAAAAATCAGACTTTAACTATGCATTCTTTTGATTGTTCTTGGTGGAAGTACACGTGTTACCTGGTGATGTCCTCTGTAAGCAGTGAGGGGTCAGGAGGGTAGAACTTGACGTTGAATGCAAACTGCCAGTTGTTACCTGAAAAGAGTAACATGCATGATACCATTACATACAGTGAGTGTGGTAAGCACCTGTTTACATGAGTATCTAAAACCAGAATTGATTTACAGCTACCATAATGAGGGTTGCTCATATTTTGATGTCATTTCATCCTTCTGCCCATCTCACCCATCTGTCTAATGCAGAACAGTTTTTTAGCATTGCTAAGCCGGGTGCATCATGCTCACATACACACATAAAAATCATCCGATCTCTATTACATAACCTCATTCTAGCCTTACCAAATACCAAACCATAATCTCTATCAACATCATCATCTTTAAAACTGCTCATTTCATGTCAACTTTATCTAGATTCAATTTCCACTCTCACCCCTGAGAAGTAAGCTGTGTAACCATGACTACCACCCTCTTAACCTTTACCTTTCCTCGAGCTCTTCGCTCCATCCAAACAGCATGAACGCACAGACACACACGTGCACAGACACTCGATATAAGATGTGGATCACATCGTCTGGAAAATTCCATCTGGGAAGAGCTGACCTCACATAGAGACCATTTCCTCCTCCAAGGTCAAACACACGTCGATATGTATGCACACACGAACGCACACACATGCAGAAACTGAGCCATCGCAGCTGCATCCCAGAGGAGCAGCACAAAAGGTGGACAATGACACACTGAAACACGGACACTCTCACTGCAACCATGAGAGGAAAATATGCAACACATGAGGTGTCATATAACACAGAGCTGGAAAATCTGGAGTGCTTATAATCCTGTTTCCTCTCCTATGTGTGAGTATAGATGTGTGTTAGTGAGTCTGCGGGTGAGATTGAGTTTGTATGTTTTGTCGGCAGCACTAAGTGCTTTGGGAGTCTCTCGTGATCATTTCAACCTTCCAGACGACCACGTGCCGCCTATAAATCCTCCTCATGATACACAGGACATACACTCATGGACAAAAGTACACATCTTCACCTAATTACATACACCCTGGGTTTATTCCTTTAAGTTATAGCTCTATATAGCATTTAAAAAATATGTTTAGTTAACGGATGATTAGCTGGAATGTAGGATCATAAATCATACAACATACAACCCTTATGATGGTGTTATTTAAACACAGGCAGCAGCTGTTTGCCCTCATCCTGTCTGCACATGTCCGGTTACAGTTCACTCACATTATCAGTCCAGTGAGACACACAGCACCAAAAAGGTTTGTGTGATTATGCGGAGAACATGCGTGCTGCAGTTAAACATTAACTAAAGCCACACGCTCTGCAGAGGCCTACTGACTGGACTAAAACCAAACTCCTCAGCCTCTCTGCTTTTTTTTCTAAAATATGTTTTAAGCTTTAATAGTTGTGGCCTGAAGAGCCCATATTATGCTTTTTTGAGCTTAATATGCCCTTCAATGTGTTTAAATGTCTTCTCTATGTGATAAGAACTTCTACAAGCAAGACAAATTGTCTGTGTCATTTGGACTCCTTCTTTTCTCCATGTTTAAGGTGCCTGTAGTTCCCCAGCCCTCCAGAATACACCCACCAGTGTGACATCCTACCATTGTTTCATCATCAGTTTCAGCCTATTGGCTCACAGTAGAAAGCCCAGTGAAGAACAGAGACGTTATAATGACTACAGAGTTGTTGACAACATGGAGCCAAGCAGTCACCAAAAAAAAAAAGGTCATACACTATTCAGTCCCAGTCCCTTGAGTTCCCTTCACACTGTGCATGTGGAAATGCTCTTACTTTCACTATTAAACATACCCCTGAGTTTTACTGTTGTTTTTCTTCGATTTGACTCTGTTGACATGGTTGTTTAAGAAATGAGTAGTTAGTTATTGCATCAGCTGGGGTTAAATAAGCTGTTACCAGTTGAAAGATAATCGCCCATGCAGTTATTATCCAAAAGGAGGCTTGTACCTATTTGCTTGGTTAAATTCAGGTGGCGACGTTTTTTTAAATCATCATTTAAATCATTTAAAAGACATACCCCATTATTTTTTTAACCAACCCCATAATGTTACCTTATATTGCAGGGTCACAGGGTGGTCTAGGAACTACTTAATACATTTTTACTATCTTTACAATTTCTTAAATATTTTAAGACTCCACTGAAAAAACAAAACCTTAAATGACAAATGTTTAGGTCCTGCACAGTGTGTAGTGGTGTAGTGTTTTGATGGCTGAGTGTAAAGTGATGGTGGTGCTGAGCAGTCCTCATGTCCAGCCTGTCATTTGTGCTCTGATTTGTCTACACAAACACGCAAACAGCAGAAGTATCACTCTAACTCGATTCAATCCCACTCAATAAAAAGCCACACACACACACACAAATGTACACATCTGAACACATGTGGCCAACAGCGTACCGCTCATCCATGAACCACAGACACACACACAGACACAACCACAAAACACAGGCATGCATGTTCACCACACATATGCACACTGAACCACACACAGTCAGTACACACCCAAAAGCCTCAATCTCACATATGCTATTTCTAAAAAAAACATTTTATGAGCTGAAATGATACGCTCTAACTCAGACGCTCTCTTTAAAGCACAACTAAAGCTTTACATTATGTGTTCAAGTCTGTTTTTGACACAGATTGTAAAAAGGGAAGTGAGAAGTAAAGCTTTTTCTAAAATAAAACTTTACTAATTTGGGTAAAGTCTGGATGAAAAAAAGTTTGACTGGAGTTCTGGATGTGGCTTCTCCCAGTGTCACAAGTCAGAACTGTTTGCATGCCCATATGCAAAGGATACAGAAAAAGACCTGACAACCTGAATCCTCATTGTCAATGTTATGGTCACATTCATGCACTTATAAACTGAACACTTTATTTGGCTGCTCCACACACCTGATATTTGTCTATAAACAACATATGAGATGCCTTCTCATACTGAGCATTTTGATATTTATAACAGTAGATAAAGAAAATGCTAAATAATGAAGCAGAGTGATCACACTGTGGTAACCTCTCTCATGCTGCCAGCTCTGTCAGATGGCTGCCGTGTGGTTTCAAATGTCTCTTTGGCTTTGTTTGACTTAACTGTGATGCTGTTTTCCCTTTTAATATGTGGATACTTGAGCTCCTTTATTAATTCAATATTCATGTTTTATTCATTACATTTTGGCTGAGAAACTAGGGCCCCTGCATTGCGTGACACATCTTTTTAGGGCAGGCTGACGGAGACAGAGAAGAGAAGAGAAGGGATAGACTTATGGCAGCAGGGCATGATTTAAAAAAATAAACTTACTGCGAATCTGTCTCTTGATTTCCTTGGTGGGATCCAACCAGCACTGAAGTGAGAAACAGCAGGAACAACGTTAACCTTGGTCATGAAACGGTGTCACAAGACACTAAACAGACATTTCAGTGTGCAGAAATGTGTACATTACTGACCTAATAGAGTTACAGTAAATCATGTGTGGTCAGACACATACCTTCTGTTCATGGTTGTCCACATATGTCAGACCAAAGTAATCTTTTTCCAGGAGGTTGAGATGCTCACACACCTTAAAGAACAGAAAGTGGCCCTTTGCACGTTTCTGTGAGGAAAAATTCAAACACAAATATTTAAAATGTGACATTTTGAAAGCATACAAAAACATTAAAAAGCTCCTGATGTGTTTCCAGAAAATGTCACATCTAGCATTTTCAGACAGCATTTTTCAATTCAATCCTGCCCTTCAATGACTTCAGTTTTTTTGTAATTCAACTCCATCTGTTCCATTATTTTCTCGTTTTCTCCCTCACTCAGTCTGTCTCTGGGCAAAACATTCCTCCAAGCCTTAGCCATGAAAGCCTCCACTCTCAGCTATGACAATGACATTTAGCACACGTTTATGCATGCTCAAAAGCTGTGCACGCACACAAACACTCAACAGTGCCCTTTGGAGAGAGACAGAGGGTCAGACAGAGAGAGGGAGGAAACAGAGGCTATGTATGCGAAAGAACGAAATAAAGTGATAGTAGTCATTTCTGTTTGGTTAGTCAGCGCATTCTCAGCTTGCAGACACATACACACACCCACAAACTGAGCATCACTTAGAGCAGACAGAATCACAGACAGGGCAGGGAGCAT
The DNA here is from genome assembly GCA_037902135.1 of Cetoscarus ocellatus. NCBI lineage: Eukaryota > Metazoa > Chordata > Actinopteri > Labriformes > Labridae > Cetoscarus > Cetoscarus ocellatus. Next base: position 923,551 of record JBAMNC010000529.1, on the reverse strand, counting down.
GATGAGAGTGGAAGGAAAAAAAAAAGGATGAAAGAACGCATTTTTCATCTGGTTCTGCGACAGCTGAAAGCATCCGTGGTATTTTCCTATACTTGGTAGGAAGACATGCTCCAAACTCACGCATGCACAGTGCAGAGGCATTGTGAGCGCTCTGAAGAATGTGACCTTTCATGATTTCTGCCTCCAAGCAAGGCACTACCTAAAAAGCATTGTGTGATAGCTTCAGGGTCCTTACTTTCATGTTCAGATGTATGGATGTCTGTCACACAGACAACATACAGAGAGGGCTTTTTATTAGTTTTCCATATTTCATCTTGCATTGCATCATTCATTCATCTATCATCTATACAGCTTATCCCTGTATAGATGATACAGATGATCCCAGGGGGGGAGGGAATCTATCCCAGCTGACATCGGGTGAGAGGCAGGGTACACCCTGAACCGGTCACCAGCCATTCACAGGGCCAAATAAAGAGATAGACAACCATACAACCTATGTTTGAAACTTTTGAGGGGGGGATCATAGAATACCTCTAATGCCTTCATTTCATCGACCATGTGTCTTTCAATGTTATTTGTCTGGACTTTCCCTGAATTGCTAATTGTTGTTACCATAATGCTTTGTTTTTATCTTTGGTATGCCAAGCTCACATCAGTGCAACAAATTTAACTAATGTGGACAAATTACAATATCTGAGACCTTGAAAGTAAGTCAACAGTGGAGTAAAGAAAAGGATGAGAAGAAAAATAATAAAACAAGGAAGAAGTGAAGAAAAAGAAGAACAAAAAAGCAAAATTGCAATAAAAACATAAATTCAGCACTTTCACTTTCTAGCTGTACCTTTTGTCACAAATTCAGGTAACTGGATTATTGCAATTTAGCAAATTCTTGTATCCTGATATCACCATTATTCAAGGCCACATATAAAAGATCCATATGAAGAAAATGTTTGTCCCAGTGCATTTTCACAATAGAACAAAATGATCAGAAATTGCAGAATTAGGGTAGAATTCTGTAAACTCAACTTGTTTTATTGCGCTGCAGAAGTGTGAGAGACCCTGAGCACAGTGTGAGGTCCACACACATACAGTGCTGCACTCACATGTTTCTTTTGTAATCAATGCATTTGTTGCTCTATCAAGAAACAATGATTAACAATCACTTTCTCCCATTGTGCTTCTGTGATAATTTCATTAATGATGAAACGTCCGAGGCGTATATATCCTGCCTTAAAACATAACTATGAATTATCTCACACACTTACTAGGAGCCTCAAAATGATCACATTAGAGCTAAGAGATCAAGTTTCCATCTTTTCCAACAATGTAAACTTAAGGTCATAAACACACCCCTCCATCAAATCCAAGCAACAGGGCCTTGCGTCTGTAAATACTACTTGACTCATGTCTGACTGTGAGCTAATGAACAGCTATGAAATGCCACTTAAAGCGTGTGACACTGAAATCCTGCTGAAACCTATACTAATGGAATCCTTAGAAACGGCATTAAGACCATGTGACGCTAAGACTCTCCTTTGAAGGCAGCAGTCAGACGATGTCTGGGCCATATTTCATTCAAAACTATGGCTAATAAAATATGCATTAACTTATTACACTGTAATAAACCTGATGCTCAGTGGTTCATAAATGGAGCAGAAGGATGATGGAAAGATGGACTTAGAGTCAGAGTAGAAGCTGGTGTGTGTTAGATGTATTGTGTGTGTGTGTGTGTGTGTGTGTGTTGGAGGCCTGCTGGGCAAAACAGAAAATTTAATCTCTGGAATGCATTGTGCATCTCTCCCTCTCACGACCTAACTATGCCACAGTGTAGAGGGAGGGATGGATGGATATTTGTGTGTGAGTGTGTGAATGTGTGTGTGCACTTCAGGACAATAGCAGTTAGTTGCAGTATCGGCATTTTCATTTTGGAGACAAAGCGTTTACTGTTCAAACAGACGCAGACACTCACTGGCGCGCCGCTGGGTGTTTGAAACGCTGTAGATAAGAGGGTAAAATAATTGTCATGAAGGCTCAAAATTTCTTACAAAATCCTAGGACAGCATGTGAAAATATAAAGTTATTTATAAAGATACCACATGTTGTATGACAGATTCAGTTTTAGTGTAAGATAAATGATTTCAATACCCGTTTCTACCAGCAACAAAAAACAAGTCCAAGGTGCCCAATTCTGAGTAACCTTGTGTTTTGTTTTTTTTTTAAGTTTCAGCACATGCCTTACAAAGATGACACTTTGGTTGGCACCCTAAGTATATGTACATCCCCTGCCTTCGTGTTTCCTCATCATTTTTATTACTATTCTGTTTAAGTAATATGTTTTTAGTTAAGGCAGCATGGTGGAACAGCAGGTAGTACACACGCCTCACAGGAAGAATGTTGCTGGTTTGAACCCAATGTCAGTCAGGGCCTCTGTGTGGAGTTTGCATGTTCTCCCCGAGCATGTGAGGGTTTCTCTCCGGGCACTCGGCTTCCTTCCACAGACCAAAAAATACATGCTTGGTAATGTTAGGCTCCAACCCCACCACTACCCAGAAAGGGATAAGGGGTATAGATAATGGATGAAAGGATGTTTATATTTACAATATGCACAAATCAGAAATGTGGACTAATTCCTCTACAGGGTATATGACTAGTAATGTTCAATGTCTCACGTTTATGGATAAAAATACTAATTCTTCTGGGGGTGCTGGTTTTGCAGAGAGGTAGCTACCATGAATGTACCCTTTTATGAAGGCTCTTGCCTAATGGGGAAGCCTGAGTTTGATTCCCACCTGACGCCCATTTGCCACAGGTCCTCCCCTAACCTCTCTCCCCCTTTCTGAGTCAATCCAATGTCTCTCCACTGTCAGCCAAGGCCAAAAATGCCCCCAAAAATCGTTGAAAAATATTTTTTTGTACTATCATCAAAATATTTTATTGGCTGCTTGCTACAGATACAGTCCTGCACCCCAGCCCTCTAAAATGATCTTTAAGATATATCATCCTGCTGAAAACAAGCCTCCATATTTGTGTCTCACCTGTTGTGATCACAAAAAATAGGGAGTAAAGCGTCTCCAAAAAAATGTGCATTGTAATTTGAGCATATCCATAAATAGCTCTGCTGATGATTACTATCAAAAGGGCACAAACACAGAACAAAACAATCCACAAAAGATGATGGGGCAAACCCTTCAAATTAGAGAGACAGCAGGATGTATCAAGACCATTTCAGGGAGGATCAGGTCAGCTTTAAACAACTGTCCATGTTGTTTTAATTAATCGCATTAAGTGCTATGAGACATAAAAATTTGAGAAGCTGCTAAAGCCATATCCTTTGAGTTATGAAAGTTTTTGATCAGTCTTGATCACATCAGTCTCATCTTATTCTGCACTAAAATTAAAGGTCAATAATGATGAATGCCCAAGAAGGAGTACGTTCATATTGGAGCTCTTGAAATGCAAAAAAATCACCTTTTGTATCATGATAAAAAAATTAAAAATTTTAGTACCCACCCTTGTCACACTTATTGAGTTTTGTACACACTTTTCACAATTTTACATCAAGACTATCTCTGCCTACTCTGCACTAAAGCTCAAGTTCATTTGATGAAAGCCCTGGGAGAAAATGCCTCAAATAGGACCGCCTTTAAATGTCAATATAATGTGTTTTAACAATTTGTGGTCAGTCGCAGCTCATGAGTATTACTATGAAAACATCCTCTTCTGAGGTGGGGTGAAACAGAGCGGTTTGCAGCCATGCCAAAATCCAAAATCAGAATCAATTTCAAGGAAAGAAACTTCAAAATATGCCTTGGAGACATCTTGGACCAGTGTTAACTTATGAAAAAGCAGTTACATATGGGTTCTTGGAAATGTAATGTCAAAATGGAAGGCTTCCTGTTGGTTTTGTAGTTTAGATGAAATAGGTTTTTGACTAAGCATGGTACATATGCAAACCAAATTTCATAAGTCCTTGGACAAATGTGCTGCTGGAGCTTATTCTGATTTTTTTAGGAAGTGCCACTAACTCAGGAATACTGCCAAAAAGCAAAAACACACAAAAAATAAGCCTAAAGAAGAAGAAGGGCAAGATAAACCCCAACCCAGCACCTCTACCAGCTGAGTACAGTGTATTTCTATGTCAACCATCGCTAATGATTATTAAAATAAAGGAGGTTCTCTGGATTGAAGACGTGGTTGCAAAAATAATCCAAGAAGCAAAACTTTGGACATTTTTATTTTATGTGTGCTAAAATTGTGAAAAAAGAGGAGTTTTGAATGAAGCATATCATACTGGTACAGTGGATTGTATTCTTGGTAGACTGGATTTTATATGCCAACTGCTTGAGTTTTGAAACTTGTAAAATAATACGATAATTAGCTGCATCTCAGTACTGAAGACTCTCACTATCTAAAACGCTTCACAAAAACACTTTCTAAGACCTGTATAAATACACATGATGTTGCGAGTATCTAAACTGAGTGTGTGTAGGGGGTCGGAGCCACGTGCTTGTTAGCGAGTAGCAGATGCGGGAATCTAATCTGGTGGGACCCCCCTTAATCTGTCAGGTTTCTGTTTGTGTATGTGTGAGAGCCTGCGTAGTGTGGTCACCAGAGAAACCCTTGCAGCATGCTCTGCTTTGCTCTGCATTTATCCTCCTAGACCACTCCCAAAACTATGTGAGCAGCCACAGCTTCTACCATAACTGCACTTTAAGTCAGAAAGTTAATACACCCCCTCCTCTTCCACACACATGCACACCAACACACACACAGACACACACATCAGCTCTGATCCTATTAGAGATTACATCACTGACACACTGGCACTCACGTGTGGTCTATTTCACTAGCAAAGAACACAAGATGGACAATGTGGATATGTAACCCCTATATGTTTTTTTTTAAAGAAAACAACTTGTTTTGAGCAGTTAGGAGGGATTGTTTTACTTGTTACATAAGAGGCTGAAATCATTAATTTAAGTCTCATTGTGATGTTAAAGCACTGAGACTGTTTCTTGTCTTTAAAGTTGTACATATCCAATGCTTGTAAACACGGCTTAATGAGCTGGTGTCAGAAAACATGTCATTAAAATTCTGTGTAAACTTTAAAGAACTATTTTTTCATCAAAAAGTGAGCTGCATTCTGTATACGGATGCCACCTATAAAATGCAGAAACATGCACTATAATGTGCTTGGAAACACAGCCACACAGATCAGGCAGTGCCACTTTTTGGGACGTTTTGTCACACATTGGGTCATTATCATGCATCTAAAGAAAACTGTGTTCTCTGTTCAGTGAGTATATTTCGTTTGGTGCTGGTTTGATGGAGGAAATCCTCATTACAAGACAAGTGGCCAGTTGGGGAGGGAGCACCACTTTAAGACGGGTTTTTAAATCACCAATATCAACTTTTCCTTATATTGAGAGCCTTACTTAAAGTTAGGAGATGGTCAATTCTATATGTTGATCAAGATTTACTATTATTTAAATCTAAATACTCACTATGTCTTATTAAAATAGGGGTTATTTGTCATAACCTATTCCAAAGTGGCCGCCATCCCCTCCTGGAATGGTACAGTCCTTATTTTTGTGATATTCATGTTGCAAATGGGACTAAGGTTGTCAAAAAAATAATACTGCTGTGTTGAAAAAAATGAAATGAAACAGTCAAATACCATGAAATTTTGTGTTCAGTAATACCTAAAATACTGAAACTAAAAAAAGCATAATTTTGTAAATGACCATCAGCAGTACAGAGTAAACTGATCCTCCATCTGTTTCTGTGAGCTGCATGAGCTTCAGTGACCCTGTCACATGACTGGGTTCAGAGGGCAGAGCACAGACTTGAGCAGAACTACATAACATGTTGTTATCCAACGTGCACATGTTAATATTATGATTGCCTTTTTATCAGCATATATTTCATTTCTTAAGAGTTGAAAGTTGGGGCGAAACAGTGTGTGGAATAACGCAGGGTAAAGAAGCCGCAGGTCACAAACATGCCATGTCAGCCACTTCAAGGACTGCAGTCTGCACACCGGATGTTCAAATGGACCCTGAGGCTACACACTGATATTATTAAATGACATTTGAGGGGGGCCCCATTTACAAGACATTTCAGGGGCCCAGCAAATGGCATGTTGTGGACTTTGCTGAAGGTAAGGAATGTTGTCATGTAGGAGGAGCTTGAACTTTGTTTTCTAGAAGAGACCCCTAGAACTGACCATTTTTATTACTGGTGGGATTGTATCACAGATTTTACAATAATTAGATGCAAATGTGATGTGGAAGGCTAGTTTTATGATACAGGGTGGTTATGGTAATCACAGGCTTGTTTAAAATATTAATATATTTTAATATATTTTATTATTGTATAATAAATGTTTTATGGAGCAGCATTTGATGCATTAAAAAGTATGATATGTGACATATTATGGATAAAGACTTCTTTAATAAAGAGTGAGGTCAAACTCCCTTTAGGTTTGTTGTTTTTCGCTCTGACAAGGAAGCATTTCCTCAAGTTTCCTGTTGATGTTCTGCTAAGGTGGCATTCATATGCTTCATAGCAGTCTCTCTTCAAACTTTAGCCCCCCTACCACAAGAGGCTAAAGCAGCAACCCTGCCCTTTCAGGGAGGCTTTATACAGATGCACTGTGATGGAACTCTGCCACTAGAGAACAAGTGAAACAGGAACAAGAAACTTTCCATAAAAAAGACAAGACTTCGCTTTGTCTAAAACAGCAGATAGCTATCTGATCAACTTTGGGCAGCCAACATGAATAAAGAATCCCAAACACAGCTCAAAGTCAAACATCAGACAGTTAAAGTGGGAAGCAGAGGGAAGAGGAGGTACAGCCCGAGAGAACATACAGTATGCTTTGGCCTGAGTTGTTAGTGCTCAAGAGCGGCATCTACTGAAAGTCAACTTTGAAAGCCTCATAAAATACCCTGAAATGATTCAGTTTACAATATCATGTAAAGTATTTAAATCAGCAAATTCTTACCTCCACTTCACAGGAGAAGTCAGTTCCATCCAGGAGGTTCACGTGACACACCACCAGCTTCATCTTGTTCTTCCTCACCAAGCGAAGAGGAGACTGGAAAATGGAGGTCTGGCCTTCCTCTCCTCCTCCTCCTCCCTCCTCCTCACCGTTCACCTGTCCTTCCTGCTCCTTCTTCTGCTCCTCTGCTCCTTCTCCCTCAGCTGCCTCCTTGGTCTCCTCTGGACTTTTCTCAGAACTCTCTTCCACCTTTTCTTCCTTGGCAGGCTGATGGAGTTTAGTGGGAAAAAATGTGGTAACAATTAGGATTTTTAAAAATAACTGTCATAAGAATGTTCTCTTATATTTCCTCAGAAAGAAAAACATCAAGACTCTGACTTAATGTGCAAACAGAGTGAGAGGGTAATCTGTTTTCTCTCCGTCTCTGATTATTTCTCCTCCCTCTGCTCTTAGAGGCTGCAGGCGTTTCTTTGGACTGATCACTGAAATGTTGATGTCACTGGGTGGGACTGGGCGGCTTGATGTGATCACTGGACAGAACAGTCTGACTGTGTGCATGGACATGTGTGAGAGGGAGAAGCCATTGTCTCTCTTTATATCTCTTGGCTAAAACAAGGGAGAAAATTTGTTTAGGCAAAGTACTCGTCTCTACTTTACAGTTGGGGGACAGGTTTGGTGGTTGTTTCACCTCTGCAATAGACAGGGTGGAAGACTTGTGCCAACATGACATTCAAATCAACACTAACAAGGGTCTCAGTTCTAAAAGTAGGGTTTCCAGCAGAGGTAGGTTTTCATCCTTAATTTGTAAAATAAAAGGATGTTAGGGGCATCTTACAAAGCAACTAGGATGTAACTTACAAACAAAATGTGTGTAAATAAAATCTAAAAGTCATGGCAGATGGATCATGTCACACTGGGAATGACAAAAGCTGGGCTTGTTTTGCTTATCAATAACTGACCGCTTTTGCTTAAGCATGTTCTACTTTTTAAACAAGAACTTGCACAAAAGACACATTCCAAAAATCCCATTTTATGAATGATTTCTTTATTTCAAAAGGCTACACTGAAAGATGCATAAAAAGCAGTGGAGACCTTAGTCTGCAGGCTGGTGCATGACTCAGTGCACTAGCTACCAGGCCACAAGGACACTGTGTTATTCAGCAAGACGGCTTAGTAATAATAGTGGGGTATGACATGTTAAGGGTACTTTTTGTTTGTTTGTTTTTTGTCTGCTTGAAGCTCACGAAACAGAATTAAAAACGTAATGTTTTGGTTTGTTGTGGTCATTTTAAATGTTTAACTGTTGATATTAAACCTCTGATTTGCCTGTTTATGATGGATTATCATCATCACATTTCAGATTGATCGTGTGTATGCTTGAACTGGTACATTTTCACATATATTGTCGATCATTTATTTATCATGCTTTTGTTCTGATTCTGCTACATAACACTGAAAATAAGGACTCACCCTCAATAAATACAAGGTCTGAATTATGAAAAAAAATGTTGGTAGTTTAGTTTCACTGTAAGCATAGCCAGTCATTTATTGTCATTAAATCGGCCTCAGTCTCATTTGACTTTTTTTAACATCAACATGTGCCTCTAGGAGTTATGATTAATTTTTTGGTGATTTAAGTATGACCAGTTGTTAACAATAAAATACTCCCAACACTTTGTTTCCTGTCCAGGTCGTACCTTGAAGATTGACCATGAGTCCACATCAAAAGCTGAACATGATTCAGCCTTCCAGATATGTCTGCAAACTCAACAGGCTATTTTATAATTCATTACAGCCCCTATTCAACTATCATTCATCTATTTGTGGTGAGCAGCAGTAAGTGGTAAACAGAACATTACACAGAGGCTTTACTCTGGGATATTTCAGCCTAAATAAGACCCATTTTTATGTAAATTGTATTCAATAATAGGTCTAGAGCTTGCCAAAATAAACATGGAGTCATTTGTATGAAGTACAATGCAAGCTTTGTTGAGTCTATCCTCAAAAGCAAAAGATACAGTTCAATCATGAACACTTAATTGTTCGATGGTAGTTGGAGCAATCATTTCCCAGAACAAACATGGAAGTCAGGAAATCTAAACACGGATTGGATTTCATGACACAGCATCAGGTTTATTTGAAGCTGTGATTGAAACTAATAAGATAAAACAAACTGTAAGCAGGGACAGGAGGCCTGGTGTCACTAAGATGGATTGAGTTTGACTTAATTTTTCTTGATTGACTGTTGTTGCTATACTAGGATTCCAGATTTCAGATTCAATATTCCATTTAATTATGATTTTCTAATGCATCGGTCAATACAAGAATCACAACATACTGCTCTCACGACTTCTAGCACTACGACTCTGAGACGAAAAAAGACAAAACCCTATCTTAGAGATGAACTCACTTAAAAATAAAGTACTAAGTACCAAAGCCGAGTGAATAATGGAAGCACTATTTTTTATACAAGTGTACTCCCTAAGGACCCCAGACCATTACCAGTATCACAATCAAGAGTCCACTCTTCTGAACTCTTTAACAGATATACTTTATGTATAAAATGGGACCAATCTGAGTCTGATAATGGTGTGTCACTCTATTTTTTTCCTATTTCAACAAATTTCACTGAAGAAATAGTGATTAAAAAATGGAAGGCCTTTTGTTCATACTTCAGCCATCCTGTGAATTCTCACTTGTGTTAAGAGAACGAATAAGGTACCACCTGTATACTTTATCTCCTTTTGTGTGTACAGACAGGGTGTGGAGAGACGCATGACAGTTACCTCGGTGTCTGCACTGGCGTTGGAGTGAGATTCTGCTTCTTTTTCCTTCACTTGTTCTGACTTTGCTACCTCCTTTTCTTCCACTTCCTCTGCGTGACCGTTCACTTCTGGAGCAGGACCCTCCTCTCCCTGTGTCCCCTTTTTGTCTGCTTCTTCTGTGGGTAGGGCCTCCTTGGTCGGGGAGGTCTAGACATGAGTTTAAGAGAAAAATACAGTTAAAACTCAACCCAAATCTGTGACGACATCTAAAGTGTGTATTACAATTTTTACCTGGCTCTGAGACTTCTGCTTCTTAAGCCATGTTGGCAGGTATCGAGAAATTCCTTTTCCCTCCTTCCCCTCTTTTGTCTTCTCCTTTTCCTTCTCCTCCTCTTTTTCCTTTTCTTCTCCTGCCTCGTTCACAACCTCCTTACTGTCTTCCTTTGCTTTCTCTGATTGGTCAGGCTGTTCGGCTGACTCCTCTGCTTTCTCCTTCACCCCTGTCTCAGAGCTTGCTTCTGTCGTCATCGTGACCAGTCAACCTGAAAACCAAAGACAGGGCAACGTTAGATTCAATTTGGTTCTAAAATGCCACAAAAATAGTGCACTGTACCATAAAATCAGGAGTATGAGACACGGTTTTAACACTTTCATCATTTAACAGGTAAGATGCCTCCTATGTGATGGTTATCATGCTTAGGGGCTGACACTGTTTCACATATAAAGCTCTGGAACAAACAAACACTGCCAAGACATCAAGAGTGTTTGCCACTGCTCACTGCAAATGACCTCCCCCGATTCAGTGTGTAATGCAAGCAGCTACAGACAAGGCTGATTCCACCATTTTAACAGCTTTTCTTTCTCATTAAGAATTTATCAAGCAGTTTAAGAGAATGGTGGTAAAAATGGTAAGTGGAGTGTGCTGTGTGACCTTCAGGCTGAGGGTCTGAACTCCTGAACTAGCAATTTTCCTTCCTGTGCAGCGTCTCTTTACAGTAAACACAGGTTAATGGGGCTTTCTATGGACTCGTATCTAAAGAATACATTTGAAATATCCATCAACATGATTCATTCCTTTAACAGAAATGTGAAAATGAGCTCAGCCGTGTTGTCTGTGCAAGATGAGAGGTTAGCACAGATGCTACTGCCACCTGTGGCTGGGGATATGTGACTTGAGTGGATGGGAGATACACACATTTTAACACACAGTAATACACTGTAACACGAAGCATTTCCTCAAATAACTACTATGTTGAGGGAAATGCTTTGTCATGTTGTTTTAAATTTCTTTACTGTAGAAGCCGTCATCTTGTTAGTGGAGTCTGCAGCAGTCTGCCATGATCCCCCCCTCGAAACTTTGTGTACCAATACGTCACACAGCAGGTCTTTAAAGATACGTAAAACTTTTATGGATGGTAGTATCCTTACTGGCGTTCAACAAATCACTAAAAAAGATTTAGGCACCTTTTAGGAACTTAAAAGTGGACCTGAAACCCATGTCCCCTAATTCCTCGTATTTTGGAAACTTGGTTCTTGGTACCCTAACCTAGTAAAAAGACACGCTTGAGACAGTGTTAATTTTGACAGCACTTTTTAATTTAGTTTAAGTTTCAGTCTTTTGCTTAAAATATCTTTTAGAGTTAGTGATAATTTAGTCACCTAAATTGTTTTAATTTTAGTCTAGTTTTAGTTGATGAAATTTCACATTTTAGTCGACGAAATCTACTGTCAATTTAGTCGACTAAAATATGAAGTGTAAAGTGTGAGGCATTTTATATGTTACCTTGAATTTCTGAAATCGTGTTTTACACTTAGATCCCACCACCATGAAGCTAAGGCTGTTGTGATTGATGTTCCTCTTAAGTCATTGAACCTTTCCACACAAACAAAGTAGCTGTGATTGGATATATTCCTAATTTGTCCCTATTTTCTACATGACGAAATAAGGTCTGATTGGATTTAGTCTCTGTCAAACATTTTAGTCTAGTTTTTATCTGTTGACACAAATGTCAGTTAATTTAGTTTTAGTTGTAGATCATACATGTTTTTTTTAGTTATAGTCCAGCTTTCATCAGGGGAAAAAGGTTGTTGAAGAAAAATATGATGAAAATAATTAGTCAACAAAATTAACACTGGTTTGAGAGCCACTTTTTGGGACTAAAAAAAACGTACTTTTTACACCCTAGTCAACAGTGAAATTGCACAATCATCTCATCCCTATCTTCCCCGAGTTCACCAGCTTGTTACTGGAACACAGATGTCTGAGCACCGAGATAAATGTCATTCACCGTAGGATGCACTCATGAATGCATCTTGGTTCCTCTGTGATACATATAAAAGTCAACCATTTCACATAACAGTACCTCATAAAACAGAGATAGTTTTTCATCATGCAGCTCTTTAGTCTACTTTTTTCTTCACATAGGTGTTAGAGACAAAACAGAAGGCACGAGAGGACGATATCATTTTGGCACACAGGATGACAGTATTAGCCACATGCTCTCTACAAGTCCCTCAAAACATACTTAGAAAAAATGGTGTAATATATTTTACACATTTTTATTCTTAAGTGTTTGGGACAGAGATTTTTTGGGGTGGAAAAACATCTTGGATCCTCTTCTTTTTTGCTCTGAATGCTGCAGATTCTCAGAAAGAGTTGCAAAAAAAAATCAGACTTCTGCCTTGAATTTGGCACAAATATGAATTTTTCATGGCATGCAACTTGTATTTTAGTCCAGAGTATCTTTTATAAATGAGCCACATGCTCTCGTTTTTTCTTTGGCAGCTCTTTCTCCCTTTACAACTGGAACAAAACAGCAAAGAAAATACCTCTGGACATATAACACCATTGGGTACTTGCAGCACTCTTTGTGAAAAGTAAAACACCAAAATTAAATGAATTAGGCTGATAGAAGCCATCTGATTCCGTCTGTTTGGCTCACAGCTGTTAACACATGATCTCATAGCTGTTTGAAACATTAGATCTTTGGTTTGAGTCGTCCAGTTCTCAAAAACACAAAAATCCCACAGTTTAGGATGTCATTATGTCACATGAAAAGGAGCTTCATCTGGGTCAACAGCTGGTTACAAGGACTTGCTCACAAAAAGGGGAATTAATCAAGTATTTATATGTGAATCATTGGTTTTACCCTGCAGCTGTGGTCAACACAAAAACACACACACACACACACATACATGCGCACTTCAACCCAAATATCTTTGGCAGCGCTGTCCACACACACCCTGTTACAGCAGCGGACACAATTGTTCAGCGTGACACTAATTTGTTGAAAACACTGGTTGACCAGGACTCTGGTTTTAGGGGAAGCTGAGGTCAGATTGCTGGCTGAAAGAGTTCACCTACTGCTTTTCCGTTTTTGCTTGAGTTAAAGAGACGTTTCAAGCCTGAATCCTTCGCTGTCAGTTCCATCAATCACTGTTCCGTCTGCTGTTAGGATTTTAAAATCATTTTTCAATTTTAGGATTTTTAAAAATCTAGATATATCTGAGTTTCTCCTTTTATGTCCTGCCACCTTCAATGAGAGGACATACACATGCACACACAATGCAGCAGTGGTGTGCAGGCAGGGTGGGGGAGTAAAAATAGAACAGGTCTCCTTACGCATGATCGGCTAATGAGGGGGGGGGGCTGGAGATGGATGGAGAGAGGTGTGCATGTAGGTGTGTTCAGACGTCAGAGGCAATGTAATGCTTCACTGAGTGTGTTTGCTGAGGTAATGAAAAAAAACTGCCAACAACTGACCTCTGTTTTAAAAAAGGGGGAATCACATAACAAATTATAACATTACATAACAAATAACAAATGTAAAAGCATGTTTGTTTCCCCTTGAAGACGTAAATCTTCAAAATCAGGTCACTCATACATTTTTCAGGCAGGTTAACTGCGTTGCCGTGGGGATAGCGGTCTGCCTGTCGGTCAGATGGTAGTTCTTCTTTGGTCCAGACAGACATTTTTCATCAGCTGCTGGATGGATTGACCTTTGGTACAGACATTCTTTGTCCCTCAGGGTGAGTCTCACTGACTCAGACCCTGACATTCTCTCTTTTGCTGTGACATTCACAGCTTTGGCTTTTAGGGGAAGATTTTAGAGATGAGGCATGAAAAGTTACAAAATGGATTCTCGTCAAATTTGAAGCAAATAAGGAGGTCTGATGTTTCAATGAAGTTTCAGAAAATATCTAGAGGTTGTCTTGCAGCTCTGTTTCAGACAAAAACCCTTAAAATTGTAACACATATTTATTCTGACATTTTGAGCAAACATGATAAAGCCTCTACAAAACAACACATAAAGAGAGATGGTCCACATTAAAACTAACTGCTCAAGCCCACTGATAATTGTTTGAAATAATACTCCATCTCTCCCCTTAGGAGCATAGTCCTCTTTTCTTGTCCAAACCTATTACTAATAGGGATGTACGGTTTTATCGGTTTGATAACAGTATCGGCCAATATCAGCCTAAAAGGTTAAGTATCGTATTGGCCGATATTGAACTTTTTGCAGATATTTACAGTTGATATATTGGCCACACATATCGGTCATACATTGGCAGGAATGTAGGCAAATTACACAAATGTACAATATTGATGCACCTTCTCATGACTCTTTTATAATTGATTCACTGTCTTACACACATAAATTATGACAAAAAATTCTAGACTAAGATGCTTTCAGGAAACTAATGCCACATCTAACTGAAGTCAAGTTTAAATGGAGTTTTATCAAATTATCTTTAGTCAACAAAAGTTCAAGAAAACAGTTTTAAATGAGCACAATTTATCTGATCAAGATCACAGCTTGGTGGATGAACAACGTGAAAAGGGCAGACTGAGTGTGGCCAATGTCAGCAGATCACTGGGCTTTGATCACAACTTGTAGGTTACCATCTTCAAGCCTCTGCCAAGTGTGGTGACACAATCTTAAACTGAGTGGTAATCCTGGTGTTCAACAAAAACATTCTCTCCGTTTTCAAGATTAAAACATTCACACACTGCTCCCATGAGATGATACTGATGTTATCCATTTTTATATCCAAGTAGATCGTCAGTATACCAGTAGCCTTTAACAAGCGCTACCATGCCACAAATTGACAGAGCAAAAACAAATTAAAACAAATTATTGTCAAAAAAGAGCAGACTATCGGTGCCAGGTCTTGCACAAAGTCAGAATTAGTGTCATAAAAAATGCTACAAGATGTATGATGTTTGAAATGAATGCAGTCTATGAAATAAAAGTCCAGTATACGCTTCTCTCATTAGAAAACATCCCTGCAGGGTCTGTTGTTGGTCTTTTAAAAGGGAGCTGACACTTATAAAAATCCATACGACAGTGACACAGGAAATGACAGCGTGTTGTCCTTTTTCTGGGCTATGTCGGTTGTCATTTTGAATATTTTTATAAAACCGACCGCATGCACAAGTGGGCACTTACCCCCAACACACTATGGGTAGAAAGAGTGAAAGGAAGTACGACACTGGGTGTCTTTAAAACCACTTTTCTAGCAGTACAAGATGATTTGGACAACATTAAATATGCAAACAATTCAAGATCTTCAATGTGCCTGTAATACCCAGATGTCGAACTGTTCAGAAAAAAAATGCACAGTATGCACTTAGACTATTCCCCCTACTGAATCCCACAATGCAAACCAGAAAGGAGATCAAAATGATGAACAGCAGCATTAGCTCATTAACAGCAGTAAAAAAAATCCACAACAAATCATTTTAATCCTGTATTTTAGGTTAAGAAGATCAATTTACAGCTGTGACTAGCCTAGCATAGTTTTTACACCACTAAACACCTAAAAAGCTTATCACAACTGTGTCCTGACAACTTCTAAAGTTATGCCTTCAATGCCAACGCTGATATCAAAATGACAGCAATGTTAGCAATCTGCCAAATGCAGGTGTTTTTGAGCAGCAACAGGTGAGCTTGCCTAACCCATGGGCCACAGTGGCAGGTAAGTAGAAGCGGAGAGACCTGTACAACAGAGGGCAGTATAAACTGAATCCTGTTCTTGTACTTGTTCCGCCTTGACTTAGTAGGTAAAACCTGACATGTTTTTGAACTGAGGGTCAGAGTGGTATTTGGGGACAGCATTGTCTCACAGCTTGACATTTATGGCAGGATGTGAGGAAGAGCTGCTCTGTCCATGCAAGTTGAGTGTCACAATAGGGGAAGAGTCTGTCCTCCTCTGGGAGCCAGCTCTTCTTCTGACAACCCGTCTCTAGAGCTAAGCTGTGGTTGCCAAGTTTGGCAAGGAGTTTTTATGTGAAGGAACTGTTACAGTACTCAGCTAATCTGCCAAACTGTTTTCTCTGTTTAGGGCCCAATAGCATTTTAGCTTGCTTAGTTTTTGGGTTGCTTCTTCTCAATATTTCACATACATTTCTTTCTTTTATTTCATAACCTGATTTGAGTGGTGTTGGGGTCCTGAGTCTGATTTAGCATTACTGGGTGGTTGCTACAGTCCTGGTCCTCTCTCAGCCAGTTCATGTGATTTGGGAGAATCCTTTAGACTATCAGGTTGAAGGGATTTTTCTCTGACTTCCTCTGATGTGAGCATGACTTACTTAATCTGCAAGGCATCCAGAACTTAGAGGAAGGATTTAACAAGGGAATTGAAAAGCCTTAAGACAAACGATTTCAAATCCTTGAGGTATAGTAGTATGCAGTGGGTGGTTTTTAACTAGCCAGTTTGTCTCAGATATTCAAGTTTGATCAATTTCAACCATGTAACATCACTTTTCTGTACATGTTTCAGTCAAAGTCCACAACTGTGCCCTTTATTCCAATTATACCCTTAACAAGAGCTGTGTATTCATCTCTTGACAACACTTTGTTTTGTACAGAAAAATTTGAAATTAGTTAGCTTTTACTAAAACCAGATTGGCTCTATGAATCTTTAGTCCAGTTCATACTGGCGTTTTAAGGCGTGATATTTGCCTCCACTGTGAACGTCCTGGAGGTGGAATGGGGGGACAAGTAGACCCTCTATTTTTTTTTGTCTCCAGAGGTAGTATCAGAGGCATGCTATTGGAGGGAGGGGGAACACAGACTCGGCGGGAGACAGGAGCGCTGTGAGTGAGCGTCTCTGTCTGTGTGTGTATGTGGGGGCATGCGCCGTGTCGCGCTCATCCAAGCCGTATTGCAGCGTTAACTGACACAGATATTACAGCCTTGTGGACTTAATGTGAATGTCTCTGTATGTAAATATAGTAAAACTTGTTGCAGCGCTTTTGAGTGAAGGCACTATGAACTTGGGCAAGTGCTGAGCTACTTTGGTGATGATGCATGCATGATGCCACGATTTCTCTGGGTTTAAAAAGAGAAGCAAAGGAAAGGGAAACTTGGAAAATGTTTAAAGTGTGTAGGCTGCTATCTATGCAAGATAACCAAGTAAATTCTACATCATTTGCTAAGCATATTTTTATCTACGAGGATGAAGCAATGCCCTAAAGGAGAGCCATCAAAACAAGGCTGTAAATACCTACTCACTGCAGTCTCCTCTCCTCAGAGATGCTGTTTCTCAATGGACCATCCAGCAGCCCCGTGTGAGTTGGCATCAGGGTGCAGCTTTTTGCAGAATGTTCGTCACGGCCACTTAAGCCTGCTTTAAATCGTCTCCCTCTCTCTCTCTCTACAATCGATCAACACCGGGAACCTTGTTCTGCTCCCTATCTCACCCTCTCTTCTCTGCGGCCCAGGGTGCTTCTCTCTCCCTCTCTTTTTTTTTTTTACCCCCAGATCCCTGAACTCATCTCACTCTCCTCTCCCACAATCCCTTTCTTCCGGGCCCCCTTTCAATCCCATCCATTCGTCCATTCGCATTATCTCCCCCCCTTGAACCCCCTCCTCTTGCTCACTCTTCTTCCCACAGTCTGTATAAACAATGGCGGTGACATTATTACGGCCTCTCTTCATAAATATACACATACATATACACACGCTGAATGGTTTATGGCAGTAACACTATCTGTACAGCATCTCTTATGAGTGAGTATTCTTGCCGCAATATGAAAGAGGTCGATTGAGGGTTAAGAGAGCTATTTCTATTTGCTACACTGCTCTGTAAACTCATGTTCTACCTTTAAGGGGTCAACATGTCAGATGATTTTATGTGTTCACTGTTTTTCAAGAAAGTAGAATTTGCCTTGAGGACAAGTGTGCAACTCCTGTTGTTGCACATGGCATCTAACTATTTCACAGTCAAATACCAGCTATCATGTAACCTAGTTATCCAGATAGGCAGGGAAAAGGGCTGCAGGATTATTCCTAATGCAAAATTTGCTGTAAAAGTTGTTTGTTTGTGTGCATTCTAATTTAAAATGACTGAAATTTCACTAAAAAATACTTGGATAAATGTCTATTTTACCCCATGTTCCTGATGTCTACAGAACCTTGCATTTTTTCTATGCAGCTTATCAGTATTAATATAACTTTAAGTGTATAATTACTTGCTTTGGCTGTTTGGATGTTTTCTTAAAATAATCATCTAGAAATAAGGTCAATGAACTTCTGTGTCACAACAAAGATAATAAAATAAACTTTTACAAGACAGAATGGTTCTTCAGGTCAGTAAACAGCTCTTAATGGCTTTCTAATTGCACTACACACCTTCTTCCTTTCAACACACATGTAAGAGCAGATTATCTTTACATGAGATCAATAAATATTAAATAAACTATAGTGCTCTTACCTATTGTTGCTTCTCTTGCTCTGTTTTTCCCTTTAACTCCTCTCCTTTAGTCACTCACCTCCTTTTATCCTTCTTTTGTTTTTACTTTCTTTTATTCTTCTTCTCTTTCCTTATATATCCTTGTCCTTTCACTTTCCTTCTCCTCCTCTCAGCAGAATGCCTGCCCTACAAACTGTCATTGTCATTTTCTCTCCTCCATCCTCTCCTCTCTCTCCATCCCCAGCTCTGCGTCTGCTTCCCCCGGGACCCTAGCATGGAGAAACAAGGGCAGAAAACGAGAGGCGAAAGAGGGCGGTAGGGGAGGGGGTGGCAGAGAGGACTGTGTGAACGAGGAGAGCGGAGTATGGCGGTGGAGTCGAGGAAAGAGGGTGGATGGAGGACAAGTAGCACAGATAATCCCGCACACGTCAAAAAAAATCTACGACAATGACCAATTATTTCACATTCTTGGACACCCATAGAGATTCCCTACCCATCTTTCTTTGGCTAAAAATCTCCACAGTGACTTTAAAAGATATTTGACTGCTAAAAATGTTATTTGTCCCTTACATAAAATTATGTAAATGGAAGCAAAAGTCTCACTAAAACTACTGCTCTCCCACTTACAATTTTACAGCTGTCCGTCTGGGTTTCAGTGTTGGTCGTCATAGCAACAACAACTTCCTGACCTGGCTTGTGGCCCAGAGATAAAAATTTATGAGAGGCCAACACTGGACTGGGTGCAAAAGTCAAGAAAAACAGAATGGAGTACGAGACAAAGGGGTTCACTTCAAGGCCACAATTGGTTTCCCATTTGTGTTTTTAACTATCTACTCCGAGTTCAATAAAAAATACACAGCCACCCACCCCACACTAATAGGCAGAAAGAGGGCAAAGAGAGGGGAGGAACTGGTTTCTCTGGCAACCACATTCATGGACTACAACAATAAATCCCCATGGAGACAAGAGATTACCACAGGAAAAATACAGATTAGTGGACGAGCGTAGGAGTGACAATAGAGATTATTACCATGCCTAAACCCATTTCAAACCCCGTCAGATTTACACAAGATATAAAGTGCTTCTGGACCTACAGGGACTGTAACCCCTCCACCCCCCTACCCTTGGTTTATCCTTTCTGATTGACCACACCCACGGTAGAGGGGCGCTTTGCTATACTTATGACACTTTTAACCATCTGCTCTGACATTTTCTGTCAGCGCGAGTGGCCACTGTAGAATTAGCTAGAAGCTGCTAATTAGCTTTATGGTGAGTCATGCTTTTTCAAGATACACAACCATCAACCAAGCCTTTAAGCATCAGTACGTGCTGCAGCTACATTTCAAGTAAGGCTTTAAGGGTGGGCTTATATATACTAAGTATACAGAATTTTAAAACGATTCTGCTAACCTCAATAAAAAAATGATACCAATATTTGTGTACAATAAACAGAGTGTGTCGGACTGTGTCTATTTGCTTTTTGTCATACAACATGTCAAAGACTTCTGTTTTCATTGCCAAGGAATTGAACAGGTTCTGGTTTTGTTCGATTTTTACAAGACTCACATCACATTTGATCAATCTAGTATTGTTTTAACTATTTATTTCTTTACAGAATAAATATTAAGACTTGGTAAATCTGAAATGAAAGTCACGCTAGTATGCAAGCTGCAGTCAGCATCAGTAGCTCAGTCAATAAAGAATAATGTTGGATTCGCAAGGTAGTTTGAGTCCTGGTTGAACCATGTCTGGAAGTTGGCTTGGAAAGATCCCACTCCACTTCCTGAGTACTGCTGAGGTGTCCTGAAGCAAGGCACCGGGCGGCCTATTGCTCAGTGAGTACTTCCTTGAGAGCAGCAGACCATCAGTGGGAGATTTCTCAAACACCGATTAGGCACAGCATTATGACCACTGACAGGTCAAGTGAATAACAATGATTATCTCTTCATCATGGCATCTGCTATTGGGTGGGATATATTTGGCTGCAAGTGAACATTTAGTCCTCAAAGTTGATTTATTAGAAGCAGGAAAAATAGGCAGGCGTAAAAAAGTGTGGCGGCTAGTCAGCTGGGCCAGAACATCTTCAATGCAGTTCTTGTGGGGTGTTCCCGGCTGGCAGGGGTCAGTATCTGTCTGAAGTGATCCAAGGAAAGAACAGTGGCGAGTCAGCAACAGAATTGAGGGCTACCAAGGCTCACTGATGCTACTGGGGACCGAAGGCTGGCCCATGTGGTTCAATCCAAAAGACAAGCTGCTGTTGCACAGATTGATGAAGACTTTTAGGCTGGTTCTGACACAACAGTGTCAGAATACAAAGTATACACTGCAGTGTGTTGTGTAGAAGCAAAAGTGGGACCAACAAAATATTAGGCTGGTGGTCATAACCTTATGCCTGATCTATGTACGATATGTGTGTCAAGCATACGAGGAGTGGAATTTCCCCAAAAGGAATAAATAAAGGCATGCTTTCTTTCTTTTATAAGTAGTCACCAAAGAGGGAGTTTCATTTTCCTGTATGACGATTTACACTGCATTAAAGTTCACAGCATACTGTTTCTGTGCTCTTCACTCATGAGTACTTCTGCCATGTGGAGTTTTCTTTTACAAGCTATAATACAGTAGATGAGCTTTTGCCCTGCAGGGGCTGTTTGTGAGAGTCACTTTGCCCACCTCATTGTCTTTCAGGAGTCTTTTTAAACAAATCAGCACTTCACAATGTTTATTTACATGGTGTAGCAATGTTTTATTTAAATACAGGATTATGACCTAATGAGGCATACAAATTGGGATGGTTGTTGTTTATTTCTTGTTCTTTGTTCCCTATTCCATGCTAAATTAATGCAATGAAAAGTACACTGCACAGTGCTAGCGCCAATGTGATCTCTACATTAATGCTTTGAACAGAAAAAAGCATTTAAATGTTCAGCATTAAAGTCTTTTTTATTCAGTTCAGTAGGTATTGGGTGTGACGATACCAAAAGGAACCTGATCTTGATTCCCATCCAGAGATAAAAGCTGTTAAAAAGTCACACCAACCCCCACTTGCTCTGTCCGTACTGATGCCTTTCCCTGCAAATTTCAAAAAGTGAAGCTGTTGCTAACAACAGCCAACACAATAAATTGGACAGAGCTTCTAAAAGTGTTGTGTTGTGTCTACATCATTCATCATGGTCATTTTGCCATGGCATTACAGTGGTCATGCAGTGCATGTTTTTTCTTTCCGAAACTCTTGTGGTTGCATCATTAAATTGGCCATTGTCAACTGACTGGATGGAATCGCAGGTATTACAAACGCAGCTTGTATACCAGATTTTACAGTATAATATGCATCTCCATTCAGCTAAAACTCAAGATTTGACCTCTGGTCCACATTGCCCAGCCCATATATATAAGATCATTTACAGCTCTGACTCAGAAATCTAAATTGTTTAACAAGATCAGAGATGTTGGCAGGGATTCAAAGATCTGGAGTGCGTGTGTGTATCTGTGTAAAATATATCAGCTGTTGGTATATCATAACATTAATAATCTTATCCAGAGATTTGTGTTTTTGTCAACTTGAGTGCAGAGTTGACCCACTGTAGCTCTCAGGACCAGCTGGTTTCTAATTCATGTCACATACACCCCCATATTTCTCAGATCTACTGTAACTATATCATAATAGTCCTTCCCAACAAACAAAAACTGGACAACAAAAAGCTTTATCTTTAGTAATGACAAGTGATGCAGTCTCAATACACACAGTGTCTGCCACAACAGAGAGGGATCGATAGTGATGAGGGAGAATCACTATCTTACACATTGTACCATTTTTTTAAGCTGATAAGTTAAAATAACTATCATAGAAACACCTCTGCCAGACAGCACTATAGCTTTATATAATTAAAGCCTGGATTACCATACTTTCCATGTTGGGTTTTGCAGACTAAAGCTATGCAAGTTCTGTGGGGTTTGGATGAGCAGTAGGATTTCACTCTCTTAGCTGATCATGGCATGCTTAGAGCTGCTTATTTTCATATTGAAAGAAAATGCCTTTATTTTTAGAGGCTTTTGGTAAGGAAAATAGGAAATCTGTATATCTATCTCAGTAGCTGTTCGTTAAAAAAACTCTAGCAACTGGTAGTTGGTCCATGACCATACCCTTATGAAAACTTAAGGTTTATGTACTCAGTGCAAGACAAAAGGGAGTGAGGCCTTCAAAAGACCTTTCTGATGATATGATATAACAAGTATGAAATGCTTTAGATGTACTGACAAGCAGGGCTTGACATTATTAAGCTACAGACTCCTACTACTGTGCCCTGTTTTATTTCACTGTTCTTCAATAAAAGGCATTTGACAACAGAAAATATTGTAATGTTGAATACTGGAAACTTAGTACATGAACTTCATGGTTCTTAATGTCCCAACACAAGAGAACAGCTCTTGGTAAACTAAAGAAAATAGATGAAAGCCACCCACATAATGAATGATAAAAGCTACATTGATGGCAATTTCTGTGGATAGTGATATTAAATGCCTTTTGTTACGAAACAGTAAATGTATCCATTGATAGACTAAAGGCTGTTTTTGGCAGCTGGTGTACACTGAGTACAGTGAGTACCATAAACTACCAGCTAGATTTCAATTGACCATCATTCATCTGAGATTAATCCATTGTGATTCCCATCCAGCAGCTCGCACAGGGACACTCCGAAAACCAAAACAGTGACGCAACAAGCTGACAGCTCTTCATGGTGCTCCATCACAGCTCGACAGCTGATCGTCACTGAGCCCCAGTTTGGTTTTGAAATAACCACACACACCCACACAGGGTGCAGTAGGATCCTAATCTGTGCTGTTCTCTTCTACGATCTGTCCATCTGTCACGCGATGACACAAACATATACACTGTGTATACACTGTACACACACACCTATGCATGCACAGACATGGATTCTGAATGACATGTAAACAAACACAAGTTCGCTGATTAAACCCTAGGTGTGTCAATCACACAAAGACACACATGGACAAACACAGGCTGTGGTGTGAAAATGGTGAACATGCCTGTCTCTTTACACTGCACTTTGACCCTCCAACTGAGGATTACACAAAGGATAATCCCTGTGTATGTTTGTGTGTCTGTCTGTCTGCCTGCCTGTCTCTCCATTCATCCCCTCATCTTACTCTGTCTATCTGTCTGTCTCCCCTACACCTGATAAACACTTCATAATCCAACACAAATCTAAAAAAAAAAAACCCTTCCCCAGTGGCAATTTGTTTTCAGAAAATGATTGGTCAGCTTGTGGTGAATGCTTCACTGGCCAGCATTATCATTCACTTTGTTACTGTATTATTACGACCAGCTCACGAACATCATTACAACTGTACCAAGAGCCCCTTTTCAGCTTTATGCTACTTTGACTAATTGTCAGCACTCAATAAAATGCAATGAAACTGGAGGTTTTGCCTCATTTGATCACAGCTTCTTTAACCAAAACCAAAGAAGCCTACTTCTTTAAATTATCATGGACTTCAAAAATGGAGACTGATATCGCTTCAGCACTGGGCTCAAGACACCTGAATAATTATTTCTGCATATAGTATTAAAGCCCAGACAGATTGGCAGAGATGCTCTGAAAAGTGAAGGCCTAGCACGTTAGCTCTAGCATCATCCAACATCAGTCAAATGAATTATGATACACGCTGTGACGGCTGCAGTTTAGCAGTACAAATTAATTTTAAATAACTTTCTAGAGCAACATACGCTTAATACTGAAACAACTGTCCAGTGTTCTTCAGTTTCAAATAACAGACAGTAAATACTCAAACAACAAAGGTAGGTGATTTTTTTTATTTTTCTAGGGGTGCATGATGCTGGCATCCATGGCAATAGCATAAATTGATAAATACCTGTATCTGCAGATATGAGAATTT
This sequence comes from Cetoscarus ocellatus, assembly GCA_037902135.1. Classification (NCBI taxonomy): domain Eukaryota; kingdom Metazoa; phylum Chordata; class Actinopteri; order Labriformes; family Labridae; genus Cetoscarus; species Cetoscarus ocellatus. Next base: position 899,167 of record JBAMNC010000529.1, on the reverse strand, counting down.
CTGCAAATATTTACAGCTGATATATCAGCCATACATGTCCCCTAAACATTCAGCTAAAATATCAGCAGAATGTATGAATAAACCAAAATGCTTCACCTTATTATCGCTGAATGTCCGTTTCCTCCTCAGTGTGATGTTACACTGTATGATGTTCTGATTCTTCTTTGCATGAGACTTGTGCTAAAGTAGATGTTTTTAAAATTTTGCTGGCTTAAGTGTTGCTAACTGGACTGTTCACATGCTATCATCCATTCCTCACTAAGATGCTGCTTCAGACAACACTCTTACAATACAAACAATGCTGATGTTTTGGATGAGACCTGGTGTTACTGTTGAAGAAGTGACCATGTTGACTGTTTCTGTAGTTAGAACAGATGTTGAAACAGACAAGGGTCCTCATGAATTATTTTTAATTGATGATTTTAATCAAACTCAGATATATTTGGAATCTAAATCAAAGAAACATTGGCTAAAGAAAGTCCTCTAACACCATGTTAATCTGTCACATTGGTGAGACTTTCAGATGTAATAAATATGAAAATGAAACCACTTTAGCATAGAAATAAAAAATGTTGCATACCACAGAAACTGTTGCATGCTATTGAGCAGCATCTAACAAAGCACAAGTGGGTTTATGCTTTAATATGGGGACAAAGATGTTTTTGAATTTCAACTACCCCTTACCTACAACCATAGCCTTAAAACTACTGTTTTTAACAACATGAAACTTGAAGAGGACACAGTACATGTACACCTGATTGTGGTGTTGCACTGTGACTGTAATTACTGCCACTGTTCTGGCGCAAGGAGAAGGCAGTGCCATTTCATCATTGAGTTTGGATCTGCTCTTCATTGTCAGAGGACTGAGAATCAGTCTCACAGATCTATCACCTCTGTAATCGTAACACCTATATATGTTCAAAACCCTATCCCCTGGAGCTCCAAGGTCCTCTCTGTCTTTCTGTGTGGGAGAATAGTTGGTCAGCTCATAACTACTATTGTTAGCAGCTAAACTCCTCTATTCAGCGATTAAAGCAGTCAGGCGCAAGTGCCCATCTGTGTGAGTGTGTGTGTGTTTGAGAGAGGGAGAGAGAGACAAAGACAGAAAGTATGGGTGGGTCACACGAGTGCACATGAGGGGCGATACAGTTTACTGAGTAAGCCACAGGAGAGAAAGAGGTCTAAAGGTAAAGCCAGGTGAATAATAAATACAATCGTGTGGCTTGATAAAGCTGCTCTTGCAGGAATTACATTGGGTGTGGTGTTGCTATGGTAGCATATGTCCCTCAGAGAGTGATAACAACAGGTGTCTGGCAAAACAAATGACTTCATGGGCATCAAAGCTCATCATTATTACAGCTGCCAAGTGTAGCTAGTTGATACACATGAGGAGAATTACAAGTTATCCTCTTACATGCATGCACAACAAGGGCTGATTAGGAAAGATGAGAGGTTTCAAATATCTTGGCACATTGTAAGATGTTTTCTAGGTGTTTACTAGGCCGAACAGACTTTACCGTCTTATTAGACAAACCTTAGAGTAATCAAGACACAATAATTACTATTACCCAGCTTAACTTGACCAACAGGTCAAAAACAATGCATGGATGCAATATGATTATTTGGAGCTCACAACTGTGTCAAATCATATATTGAAAACAACACTTCAGGGTGCCTTCACACCTAACTAATTGATCCGGACCAAACAAATTCAGGCTCACGTTTTTGGAAAGTTCAGTTGATCTAGGCTGGTGTGAAAGTTCACACAAACTCCAGTGCCTTTCAATTAACCGAACTCTGTCTGCCTAACGGGGGTCTTGGTTTGCTTTCAAGCAGACCAGAGTTTGGTTTGCGGTGGTTGTGAAAGCAATCTGAACCAAACTAGAATAAAACAAGGCAAGCAAACCAAAAGTGAGTGAATTGTGGCTTGGTTTTGGTCAAATATCACAACAGAAAAGCTATTGTAGCATTCACTAACAATATAAAGCAAAATGCTGTTAATGTTAGCATTGTTAGTGGCGCTGGCCTTTGGTCTGTTTTCCAGATTAAGGTCTACAAATCCACATGGAAATAAGTTTATACAACGCTCAGGTTAATATGCAAGAGCCACCTGATGCAGCCTATATGCAGCTTTTTATGTGTTATATGGCTCTGTATACTTCTGAACAGCTAGAGGTAAACAACATTATTACTTGAAGCTGTTAGTTTATTTCCAGATCATAATACAACAATGGGCCAGATGACAGGAACAAAGCCCCAACTAGTGGCGGGAGGCTAGATTACACAACATTTGACAGGCTTTGGTCCACCTGAAAAAGTGCAGTGTGCAAGAAAATCAAACCAAGTGAAAAATTAAACAATGTTGCCGTTTTAAGCCTGAACCGAAACAAGTCCACTAAATTTTAGATGTGAAAGTGACCAATGTTGACCTTGGAAGATTGCTGTTTCTTTCTGTCAGGGCGTGTAACGTAACTGCACCAGGCAAAAATGGACAGCAAAAAAAAAATACTTAGACATGAGCCTGCAGTCACAGCTGCTGTCAGCACAGCAATAAGACTTTGACCAAATTAAATGGAAAACTCTGGCATTGCTTTGAAAAGGAACATGACTGCAAAGTAAGCAGGAAACCATGAACCTAGGAGAAAGGATGCAAATCTCAATGAACATCAAAATTATCAGACTAGATGTGCAGTCTTTTCCCCCACAACTGCAATACTCCACATCCCTGGAAATGCTATAGTGTTCATGTGACCTGAAGAATATCATGTAAAAACTTCTGTCTAAGTGAATAAATATTCAGACCAATAGTTTTCTTACTGTCATAACCAATACTCAATAAAAGTCACCTCAGTGTGCCTTCAAAATCTGTAAGTCTTATATGTTCCAGTTTCATACTACCACTGATATGGTCACAGACACACTGTAATGAAGCATGAGGCAGATGCTCAGTTGTGCAAGGCTGATTTTCAGAGAACATTTTCCCACTGTTAGCAGAACCTTGTCCTGCTGCTTGTGAATGCTCTGACAGCGTATACAGTCTGTTAATTCTTGCTGTGAGTGTTTACATCTGTAAGTGCACAGTGGTATGTGTGAGAGTCACAGCCAGCCCAAAAAAATAAGCTTTGTTTCATTTCAGGTAACTGCCATGGCAACTAAATGTTACTTTGAACAATGTTAGAAATGACTGATGATCTTTCAGTGTCTCAGAGGCAAGTCTATTTGTTACTTTTATACCAGAAAGAAATGGTATAATCTGCATGTTAAACCACACACTACATTTGTGTGACTGTCCAAGTGCTGACGTAGGTGTGAGATAAAGGGGGGAATTTGGATTTGGCAATGAAAGCCGTTCAAACTTATACCCAGTTAATGGTGTCCCAAATAAAATAAAACATGTTTTGACTAAAGTATTCATTGATAAACACCAAACTTAAAAAAAAATACTAAAAAAGCCTATTTTTCCTTAAAAAGTCATTTCCTTCAAAGTCATACTGTGTTTAACTGTAATATCATTCAACCGTACAATTTGATGTCTGGCTGTCTCAAAGCCTGATTGAGTCATCTACTAATGTGCGTTTTAGCTTTCAGTCTCCCTTAGAACAGTCACTTACAGTTAACTATGACACATGGTTACAAAAGAAATGCTGACCAAAGAGGAAACTGTGGAGTTACAATGCTTGAATGACAGTCTCAGAGTTTATTGGTCTCAGGGGGCTTGTTTCATGCATGTTGCCTCCATTGCTGCACAGATTTTTCCCCTTGATCGTAGTGGATAACTTATTTCTTTCAGTTTCCTATAGAGACAACTTGCAATAAGCAGCCTGAATTGTTATCCTAAAATGTTTCATGTCTAATACTTTACTGTGTGTTGGCAAACCAGCATTAGCCCACAAAACGCACCAATTTGTCTTACCTCTCACCTTTACAGGTCTGTTGTTCTCTTGAATTTAGAAGTCTTTCTCAAAAAAAAAAAAAAAAAAAAAAAAAAAACAGACCTTTACCTGAAAAGGTACATTTTCTTTACAAAAATATATCACCCACTGCTGGGGAATAGATAGATTTTTTGGACACATTGATACATTTTATTGAGCTGTAGAGTAAAATATTGCTAATACCAATATGATGTATTTGATTTAAAATACAAACAACTCTAAAATGACAAAAAATGTTCAGGTTGCTTTCCTGATTTTAAATCTATATTCCAGAGAAAAAACATTTTTATTCTGTTTTAATGAGCATTTGACTTCCTTTTCTTAAAATTTTGGCATGAAGGAAGAAATTGTGAAAAAAAAAAAAAAAACTAAGTTCCAAGGCAAATCCAGAACCAAAGTTCAAATCTATTTGAACTATCCCCAAACTCTGATGAATGCAAAACATCATAGTACCAAGCTGGATCTGCACTCTCATGCAGTGATGCAACAGCGACAAAATACACACTCTAACTTCAGCAGCCTGACATTAATTTGCCAACTTCTAACCTCAACCTTACTCTCTAAAATTAGTCATCCCTCTGAGAGCGCCACAAGATGTCCTCATTTCCAGGACATCATCCTGTTTTCTCAACTATAGCAGAACATGTTGCCTCTAAAGTCATGACATGCAGTCAGTGTGAGGGTACCTTATCTACAACATGAGCAGACTGTTCATCTAGTCTAGTATCACTTAATCCCACTCCAGTGACTCCTGACCTTTAACCAGGAAACAGGAAACATGACAAAGAGGCAACATCATATTTTTTTTGCTCCACTCTGTTTATCTCTCATCCCTCCATCTTTATCTGCGATGTTTATTTTTAGGCACAAAGACTACTTCATGACCGTGAGTCTCCTCATTCCATCAGGACTCTTTCAACATAAAAACAGGAAGTAACCAGGGTTAAAAACATCCCCAGCCATGTCTTGTATGTCTCTCGCTCCCTCTGTCTGAACTTTTGACCTTTGTGTAACACTGCATTGCATCTATCATAACTCCACACAGAAACACTCTTTCCAAAATGTTCTTTGACAAAATTCAGACACTTATTAGAGCAAGCAGGCAGGTCTGCACTCCAACTTCCTTTTCCTACCCTCGTCCCGTGCTCTTTGTCTCTCGGTCCCACTGTTCCACCTCACCCCTTTTAGCCCCGCAAGTCCACCCTCCCCTGATTTACCAGACTGAATGAATAAACAGGAGGATGAAATAGGTAAATGAAGGAAAGCAAAAACAATATATCTTTAGAAGGTACTATAACAGAACGTGCTTGATCACAAGTGAAGTTAGAAGTAACCCATGACTGAAAATATATTTAAAGGAAATATAAGTGGTAAGGATGCCCTAATCAGGCTTTTTGCCAGATACGGCAGTGAGTGGTTGATACAGCAATATACTTGGAAACGTTATTATTTATATAAGAAAAAATGTTTGTTCCATAGAATCAAATATAACATCAATATAGTTACCAATTTTATGTTACCATGAACATGGAAGGGAATCAAATATCAATTCCAGTTTACAACCAATAACAAACAGCCTAAGGGAAATGTTTAATTTGACTTTAAGCTTATAAATTCCCATATAAGTTCCTTTTAATTCGTTCTACATGCCTTACAAATAAAGGAAGGCATTCTTTCATTGGAGACAGTCAGCAGAAACTCCAACAAAAAATCCAATATATGGTCATGACAGACAGGAAACAAAAGTGGTCGAAAAGTGGCTTAATTCACACAAAACTGAGCTAGCTGCACAACATCCAGTGCCTGTGTCTGCATGATTTCAAGCGAGGCTGTAAACACCAGAAACTTGCAGATGCATTTACCCTTGCAGCGTGGCATCAAATATCAGAAGTGCCATTGCTGACGCGGAAAACCTGTGAATCAATAATGACATTGGTATCATTAAAGACTTGTCAATTCCCATCTCCAATCATGAAGCAGATGGGGTTAAGTTTTATACATAATCTCTACTACATTTTCTGTGAACTAAGACAATTGAAAACATGCTTGACTCTGTTTCATACTGCCTTGTGTTTTGTCTACAGTGTGGGTTTCCGATAGCATCACTGAAAAAGAAAGTTGCATAGCCTTCCTATTATAATAGCAGTATGAAGCATTTTAATACAGTATTAAGTTCATTATGCTTGAACTACCTTTATACCTATATTCTCTCCAGACATCAAAGACAATAGCTCTCAGCCCCAGTCTCATGAATGTATCATGATTGAGATTCCTAAACATTTTTGTTTTGTGGTAAAATAGCTTTTAACGTTTTTACGCTACAGACTTGGTCTGAGCTTAGAGTCCACTTACTGTAGATTGTTATTGAAGTTTTTGGATGAACTTAATACTAAACTTGAGGACTAATTCACCAGTGCATGTACAACTTATACCCCTAGACACTGATGATTTACTGAACGTTGAAGTCCATCTCCGTCGTCCTTTAAACGTTTTTACTCCATAGCCTTGGTCTGAGCTACAGTCAACTTGCAGTACATTGTTATAAAAGTTTTTAGAAGTTAATACTGAACTTGAGGACGAATTCACCAGTGCATGTACAACGTATAACGCTAGACACTGATGATTTACTGAACGCTGAAGTCCAACTCTGTCGTGCTTTGTTTTTGTTATCAACTTTTTTTGCTGGCGTCTTGACTAGAACTGCCTTCTAAAGGATTCTGTCTCGAGTCTTAGTGCAAATGCTCCTGGTAAAGTAAGAGGTTAAATTAAATAACAACATTAATAATTATTCAAAGTTCCTAATAAATCAGTGATGAGAAACACATTCATTTGGTTGTCATAACATTAGGATCAAATCCACAAGTATAAAGTACGAAGTAAAATCCACAGAATCAAAACATGTTTCAATACAACAGTTATCAAGTCTTTTTCACACAATAATGGGCATTTCCTTTTTTATCATTCACCCAAAAATACAGAAAAACCCTTTGACTTAATTGAATAAATACTATCTTTCACTTGCTTTTGACAAAAAACATGTTGGGATTATAACTCACTCCCTTTGCTTCTTGTTTCATCTTGCCAGCACACTGTACAGTCAGTTTGGATCAGATATTAGTGTTAAAAGGGCATCATTATCCTTTCTTCGGCTGTTATAGACCTCAGTGCCAACACATCCTCGTGTCACTCCTTAAGACGTGCCCTTTTCAAAGATGAAGCCCCTGCCTCGTCCTGCCATGCTCTGTTCAACCTCTCTGTATGAGAATGTGACCCTTTGCTGATTAATCTGTTTTTAACTATGTTTGGATCCCTGCCAAAGCCACAGGCCCACGCTCGCTCTCTGTTTTTTATTCTATCGCTTCTTTCAGCTCGAGACACTTGCTGGAGAAGCAGATTGCCTTTTCTTTCTCCTTTTGAGATGTGAAACATTCAACACAAGCACTTTCCTTTTCTGCTCCTCGTAAAAGACCCTCTTATACCCCTCTTGTAAACAAAACAATGACTCTTCTAATCTCTGTGATATACACTGTCAGTACTATTTTTACTTTAACCTTGTTGGCTCAACTTGAATAAGAAAACACTGAAAACATGTAGTTGTTATGATTTTCCTTTCATGAGAATCTGTTTAGATACTTAGAATTGAACATCAGTTGATATACAGTATCCACCAACAACAGCTGGTTTAGAAAATTACTGGTTGAAAAAAAGTCACTGTTGATAACAGCTCTACATTTCTGTTCTTCATGATAAATACAAGATTTAAGTTTTTTTTTAAATAGATAAAATATTAAGATTGGCATTTTAAGTAATGGTATCTGCTCAGTGCATTGAAAAGGCAGACTCAGTGATACAGGATACAGCTTCAGGCACACTGGTATCCACACCACAACAACAGCTTGAACCCACCAAAAAATTAAGATTTTCTACTTAGGGATGTCAAAGTTTTCAATATTTTGATGCTCTTCTGCATTTTTCTGTTGTGAAACATTTATAACTGTTAATTACATGATTGGTAGTTTAAGGTGAGACCAATGCTTGGAAAAGATGATTGGTCATATATAACCCAAAGAACCATAGGCAAAAGAGAGGGCTGACTTATCAACATGAACACACTGGTGATAATAATAATAATAATAATAATAATACGTTTTATTTGGGGGCACCTTTCAAGTCACCCAAGGTCACCAATCACCCAAGGTCATGGCTCAATAGCTTGGCATCAGCCTGCATTTAGTTAAAGAAAAAAAGAAAAAGGAAATAACTTGAAACTGGGCTCCAGATAGCGCTGGGTATTTCCAGCAACCTCAGGATATGATATCCATCCTGTTACTGAGGCCACCATACGATAAATATCAATACGTGCAAACTGTGGACACTGACTACACCTTTAACAGAACTACCACCAGCTGTTCCATTTTGCAAGTACAAAAGAGCAAGGAAAGGGTTTAAATGATTCTTTAACTAAAGACACTTACATGCAAGGACCTCAAAGATTTTAGTAGTAATTCAAAATTTAAAACGTGCAGCATCATGTAATTTGGCTTCTCCTTTGAACTGTGCCATTGATAACATTACCCTGGGTGTATTTAACAACTGCTTTCACAGCATTTGAGGCCGTATCGACCTTGTAGAATCAGCATCGAAACACCCATCAGCAAGGGGTACATGATGATATTTTTCTGTATCGATATTTTGAGCACAGGCCTAGTTCCAGACGCTTGTGTTTTTGTTTCCCTGACACCAGATCAGGGTGAAATGGGATTCAGATTTGGATTAGGATTATAAAAATATAGGATTTCATTGCAACTTGTGTCTTATCTTAAAAAAACATTTTTATCTTTATTTCTTAAGGTTGAAGTACTTTTAGGAATTAGCTGCTGTATACAGAAAAGCTATGGGCTAATCACCATTATATAACAGGTGTGTCAGGGACACAGCTCTAGCACCAAAAAGTCAGAGGTGGTAACAGACCACCTTTGTTTCTCTTTTTATTGTTTCTCTCTCTTCTTCACTCAAATAGAAACTTTTTCACCTTTTAATGTGTTGTAAATAATAAATTTAACCATTCAAATTGTCTCTATAGTAAAAATGACAACTTTGCTGAATCTGTTAGTCTGCTAATTGAACTTTCCAAACAGAAAAGTAGGAAGCACAGCCATTTTTACACCTTAAGACACTCACATTAATTTCACGAGGGAAAAATATTAGTAGACCCCTGCTTGTTGACTCACACTGCATTAAAGTTTAATGAATTCTTTATATATATTTTTATAAGTGAATACAGACAAATATTCTGGTCTTCACTGAAGCCTCAAGTAACCACATTTAGCTGAGAAACAGGAAGTTGAGCAGAGTACAGAACCAAAGTGCTAGCTGTGCTAGCACTGCTGACATTAGTATTAGCCACACTCCATACGGAAATACTACCACACGATATTTACCTGTTAACACTGTGATCCTGTGACAAATACAGTGCACTATTTCAGCTGTTTTCTCAGTGCTTTATGCACTTATGACAAATTGGGTGAATTCTACTCTAACTTGTATTCAGCCAGATTTAAAATTATCCACCAGGGAAAAAAAACAGATGCTACATCCAAAGCCTGCACAGAGAGCCCTTTATACCTTCACACATTAATATCGAAAGCCGAAGACCACAGGGGTGTAAATATAACTCCTAATCAGAACTCTTTCCAAATTTTTGCCCATGACTTTTGAACAGAATTTTCATTTAAGTACCTATTCCTTGTTTGATTTCTGTTAGAATCATATCTAAATGTAAAACTGAAAAGTTGTGACAACCCTACGACAATCAAGTTTCACTGTTTTGGTAGATCCTCTTCACTTGAGAAGCCATCACTCATTCCCCTTTTCATCCCCACATCCTCGACATCTATATCTCTTTTTACCTCCTCCCATCTCACCCACCCTCCTCCCCCTCTCTCTCCCTCCCTGTGTAGCCTTAATAAGCTGAACACTGCATTACAGTTTCCATTCATTCGTGCCCCTGTGATCTTTTCTCGGCGTGAATGCGGGTCCTGCGGTGCCCACTGGCCAAGCAGCTCTGAAAGCTAGAGGCTAATACTCCCCCGGTCACGGCTGACTGCTACACTGTAGAATATGTCCACCTTAGTAATTGTGGTGACTGTCCCAGTGTTAGTGCAATCATCGAGGGGAGATGAAAGAAAGACCTGAATTGTGTTTTGGACTTCAAGTGTTAAAGAGCCTTTACAGACTAAAGGAAGATAATCTAATGTGCTTACCCACGCTGTAACCAACTGGGAATCTTTGCTGTTTGATTTTAACTGATTAATATTCTGGAAAAACATTAAAAGAAGAGACAAGTTTTTTTTTTTTTCTCTAAAAGTACAGCATCTACCCTTCAATGGCTCTGATGTATGACGGTGGAGGTGTCCGTGTGTGCCTGAGCTAATGTGACGTGTTTTGCTCCTGTTAAACCAAAAGGGTCAGGGCCAAAAACACACATACACGCACAAACACACACACACGCAGGGATGTTCCCATAGCCTTTCCGAATGGTTAAGCAATATCTCTTACACTCTCTGTCACTCTCACTCAGCCTCTCTTCCTCTCTGCCTGCTTCTGTATCCTTTCTTTTTTCCTTTTGTCACCCAGCCTCTATACTCTCCTATTTTTGTCCTCATTACTTGACTTTCTACCCTGAACAAGGTGAAAGACTGAGGCATATTACAGTGATTATTTAACCTACGGCAGGAATAACACCATCAGCAACTTTACAGAAAGTTACACATGGGAGGGGTTAACACATGGGACTCAAACACTAGAAAACGTAGAAACTGAAGATAATTCCAATAAATGCAACTTGCCAATGATTTTGCACAATTCAGACAGTGGATAGTTAGCAATTTCTAATTGATTAAAAACAAGAGGGTGTCTAGGACTTCTGCATTTCTGCATTTTTTACAGAGAGAGGGTTGAACAATGTATTATAGTTTTACCACAATGGGCAACAGATAGATCCCAGGATCCCAGGGTGTCAGCCATGTACCTTGAAGCACATCCTGCTGCCACTTAGACAGTGGTCCACAGAAACCAAAATCAAGACATTTTTTACTTTTTCTTACTTACCTTCAATGAAAGTCTGTCTAATATCAGCCTCAGTAATCTGGGGACAGAGACTGGAGTCTGGGTTTATCCAATATTAAAGTCCAGGCTTAAAAGGTTGCATTCACAGAGACACTGATTAGGCAAGGAAAGCAGACCCTCAGCAAAGTAGATTCTCAGTCACACATTATGCAAGGGGATCTTCTGTGAGTGTTTTCCTGCAATTAGCAGTTCTTGTGCTTGTAGATAATTGCTAGGGTCCGTCAAGCATATTAGCCATTAATAGCCCAGCTGTGCAGAAATGTAGGTGTGCACAGCTGTAAGAGTAACAGGCAGCTCAACACTGTGAGCTTTGTTAAATTTCATGTTAGAATCATACAGTGATTATGACAAATAATAAGGTTTAGTTAAAATAAGTTTTCTGTAAAGTTAACCCTTTGAACTAACACGTCACTTCCCATTTCCTTCACAACTCTTGATCCTATTTATATCTAGTGTAAATGGCTATCACAGAGATCTATTGTGAGGGGGGAAGTTTAGTAGCTTAGATATAAAATCTGAAAATTATTTGAAAATACATACTTCTGATTGAAAATAATGTATATAAAAATAAACTGCATTTTTCTTGTGTACTCTTTTATTCTAAAAAAATATGTTTATTTCACCAGAGTATAAATTATTCTGTCAGTTTTTTCAATGTTGTTAAGCCTTATTGGCAACAGTTGGCTATTGCTCTGACTCTAATTAGAAAAATCCATTATGATTCACCTTACAGCGTATATATGAAAATATGATATTTATATCTGATTATACTTTTACTTTCAGGCAGTCTACTTTATTTTCAATTGGCTAGATTCTGACATCCAAGTTTTATGACATTTGGCTGATCCAAACATGCCAAAATATATTCAAAAACATTTTTCCACAACACAAACACTCACATCATGTTTTGCTTGACAACAGAAAAACTGAGAGAAGAATAAAAAAGGAGATGATGCACACACTCTAGCTAACCCAGAGTTTGTTTCCAGCTATCTTTAATGAGCAGATTCTCCCACCAGAACGACCAATTAAGGCTTCTCTCATTAGTGGCTTTGACAGAGCTGCCACTGTTCTGCACATCCTGAGAGTCTGAGGGTGAACATGGCCCTAATGATTGGAGATAAACCACACAAACACACACACACACCCACACAAACACACATTCACGGATAGAGACTGAGGGGCCTGACAGGAAGAGCACCAGAGTAACCAACATGCTTTGCGGGTGGATTTCCCTAAGAGCAAAAAACAAAGAGTACTTCCTGCCTAACCTAATTTCACTTACAGACAAGTTGTTATTAGAGATGTAGATTGAAACCTGGTTCCACATATTTCAAGACCTAAAAATCAGAGCGTCTTATTAACATTGCTGTGTTGTTGAGTCTAGTCGGTTGTATCATGTAGCGTTATATCTCAACAAAACACAAAACAAACAACAAACAAACAAAAAGGTGCTACCTTCATTTGTATTCATGTATTATTTGTTGGTGTAACGCAAAGTTATGATGGTATCTTAACATTAGGACAAAACATGATTTGAATTATTTGGACGACTTTATATACTGCAGGTGTAAGTTGTCTGCAAAGTACAAGCAAGGTGTCACAGACTGTATGGCACATTTATTTAATCATGGGGAGGCCAATAATGAAATTCAATTGATGATGCAAACATACCAACACAAATTAGAAACAATGAATGTAGTAATTTAACATGAAATAAATGTGTTCTTCTTCAAATAAATAAATACCCTGAACAGAATATTTCCAATGAATTTAAACTAACAATCCAGGAGAAGAGCATGCAGCGTTTCTGCTCTGTGTATCCTCTTACCGGTTTTATGTGCTTTAGAGCTTTTGTAGCAATGAGAAGCTGTTGTCACTCCAAAAGTCAGGATTTAGAAAAAGCTTTTCAAGCCACCAAGACTTCAGTATCTCTCCACAGCTCTCTGTCTGTCAAACACTTAAATTTACTGACGCATGTAATGAGCTGCTCGAGGCTCTTATTGAAATGCAGATGCGCTCAATAAAACAGGTAGTGGGGAGAGGGTGTGATGCACAAGGGGTGCATCAAAAAAACAGACACAGCATGCAGGAAAAGGCGTGACTTCAGCATCAACCATACTAAATCTTGTACTTCGCTGAAGGTTTTGATGTTTATTAGTTCTTTAAGGTAATATCTGTGAAACGATCTCAGTAGTTTTGAGTAAAAATTAGACCATAACTGTTTTTTCTTTTTTAACTGAGTGCCACTGAACCTATGAATTATCTAATATTGTATTCCTGAAATAATGTGGAACAAAAAAGTACCAGAGGACAGAAGATTCTGACAAACTTGATTAAAGTTAGGTGAGAAAACATTTGTCGACTCTCAATGTTGCTGCCAGTTGGGTGCAGACTCATTACACTGGCATCTGCTGCTGAAGGACAGTCAGTATCCTGCTCCATTTAAAGCAGCCACATGAAAAGCACATTTTCAAGGAGTCCTGTCAGTTAAAAATATTAATCAAATGTTGAAATCAGCATTAAAATCAATAAGATACATTTTAATTAGCAAACTAAAAATGTACTTATTCACATGAATGTGTTTTCGACAGCTTGGTAAAGTGATTTTCAAGGGAACATAGACAACACATCAGAAAAAGAATACTGGCCTCCGTGGACTTTCTGATTGACCGACTGGCCCGTCAGAATGAGGGAGCCCCTCTTCAGAGTATCCATTGCCAAGTTACTCCAGTCAGACATTTGTGTTGTAGAGTCTGTTTAAATGCTGCAGCAGCTCCACTGGCTCCCAGTCAAGCATAGAATAGAATTCAAACTCCTCCTGTACACCTTTAAGGCCATCCACGACCTCGCTCCTTCAAATCTGTCTGACCTCCTCCACATCGCCACTCCAGCCCGCTCCCTCAGATCCTCCTCCTCCACCCACCTAACTGTGCCGTCTGCCCGCCTCAGCACCATGGGGAGCAGGGCCTTCAGTCGCTCTGCGCCCCAGCTCTGGAACTCTCTCCCCCCAGACCTCCGAAATCTGAACTCTCTTTCCCTCTTCAAATCCAGACTCAAAACCCACCTAGTCAGAACTGCATACTCCATTTAACATAAATTTGCCAGTCTCATCCACTTTTCCATCAATGTATGTTGTGTTTTGCTTATTTTATAGTTGTATTGTTTTGTTGATTTTATTGTTGTTGTTTTTATCCTGTACAGTGTCCTTGAGTATCTTGAAAGGCGCTTTTAAATAAAATGTATTATTATTATTATTATTATTTTGGTGAAATAGTTATCTTAACTGTGTTACTTCAACACTGTAAATCACAAAGGAAACTTATTTACACTCAGAGCTAAGAGAAAACATTTCAGTACTTTCCATATTTGGTGTCCCAGGAAATCATGGCAGCAATGCTAAATAATGAATTTTGTTGATGTCAGCAGCCAATCTTTAGACATCACTATCACTGAGGCCAAAGACTAGTGATATTTTGAATTATTTTCACAGAATTATGAAGAGTTTAAGTGTCCTGTATACATCGCACTGTAGCATTATCTTTGTTCTTTCATTGTGTCCAATTTTTAAAAGAATCAAATTAATTAAAATAAATTCAAAGTTAGTTATTTTCAATTGTTTTAAATGGGAGAGAGGCCATCAACAAATGATTTTGTCACTAACAGTAAGTTACTAAGGAAAACATCCGCCAGAAAACTCCAGCACGCTGTCAAAATTGCACAAATATGTGGGCAACATTGACACATTTTGGCAAATTGGACAGTGCTATCCCACTGTCTAGCTTACAGTGGCACTGGTCAAATTTAGATATTCAGAGTGCCTGTAAATTCACCAGTGCAACACTGGTGTTCAACACCCTGAAACACAATACCACACAATAGGTCTACAGAATACAACAGCTGCAAAACTTTTGCAAAGGGAGGTGTAAATAAAACACAATTCAGTCCTGCTCCTTAAAACGAAAACGAGTTTCTATTTAAGGACATGATCTACCATTAAAAAAGAGTGGTCTTATAGCTCTAAAACTCTACAGCGGACACGCTGTAGATGAATGGATGATGGCACTGTTACGTAATTTGTTCTGTTTCACAGGGTTCCCACTTAGGTTTAGATTTGTGCAGAAAGATTATACCCCTGTCCTCTGCATTCAAACAAACAAAGAGATGGTTTACATGGGAAATTACAAAGATCACTGCAGATATCCTATCTTGCCAGCATGTTCGGAAAGTCCCCTATAGGGGAGTCTAAGCTCTGCACATTTGCCGACTGAATAAAGTCTGATTTCTGAATTAAAACCACACTGTTGAAACTCATCTAAATCATGTTAAGGTTTATGTAATATAAGATTCTGTTTTTTTACACGTCAGCACTGTCTGCACTAAGTCCAGTCAGATTGTAAGCATGCTGTCCTATCTGTTTGTGAACCAGATGAACCCTTGCCATCTGTCGCACAGAGTATGACTTCTAAGGCTCGCTGAGTAACACATATAAATGTATGTATAGAAGTGTAAGTAAAGACTCAGTAGTAAGAAGAAATGTTTACTCAAATATAAGCTGTGGTGTAGTAAAGAGAAGATCCATAAGAAGTGAAACAGACCTTTAAGTTTTTAATACTGTTTTATAACTTTAGGTAGGGCTGAAAAGCACTCAAATCATGATGATATATGTCACAACCACAGTTTAAATAACATATCTGTTAAGAATTATGAGGCTTTTTTCATTTCACAAAAACATAAGTTTGGTATTAACTGATTTTTTTTCTTTTATTAATTATAAAGCAAAATGTTAATTTTCTTCTTCATAAAATATACCTAAAATCCATTTACTTTGGAAGTGTGGGGGTGTGTATTGGCAAGAATCTGACGATATAACCTCTACCTATACCAATACCTGGGTGACGATATGATATTATGATATATTGCATTGCTTTTTTTCACTAAATAGTCTTTTTTATGCCTCTCTTATGGCAACAGGGGGAAAGGTAGTTACCTGTCACATACCAAATTACTTAAACAGGAAATCTGAGTAATGTAATGTGGCCCTTTAAAACATTTAACACATCCAAGAGTGGCACTAACATCTCTATGAGGCAGAAAAACTGTCTGAAGGAATAATTGTAAATATGTGAGTAGTTTATGCTGTATGTCTCTTCACAAACCTTTATTTTTCCCATAATCACCATGGATTGAGGGAACCATATTCGGATGTGCAAAGGTTTTTTTTTAAATTCTCTCTGGTCGTACAACTTTTCATACATAAATCTGCCACCAACACAGAATAAATATTCCGTTATCACACGCTGTCCTGAAAAAACATGTCGAGCTTGATTATGCTTGACAGGGTTGAGGTTTTACGTGCATTCTTGGATTAAAAAAAAGTCCAGATAGACCAAAAAAAGCTGAAAATGGCTTGAAGTTGCAACAATTAATGACAATATCATCAATTCACATCCTGGGATATTGTCCAGCCCTGTAGTATTCCACTACCAATAGCAGCTAGGATATTTTTAATTTGGATGATGTATAAGCTGTTAGAGATACGTAATTTTACTTGTATTACATCAGTGATTAAACTTTTTTTGCCCAAGGCACACTATAACTGAGCCAAAACCTCAAAGGCAAATCATATCCATACCAATGCAAAACAGACCCTTAAGGACTCATTTCAGTAACTTCAGTCTTTACAAGTTGGTCAATATCTGCTAATACCTGATAAAAAAAAACATTTTCTTATTTAATGAATAATGCTGAAGTGCTTGGAGTTGTTCCCCTTGCAAGAACTGAGGACATTATGCCAGCAGACCGATGAAACTCAATAGTTGGACTGATACGCTCTAATATAATTGTTTCCAGGTTCAAAAAATGCAGAGTGGGGTATGTCTTAATCTCTGTCCCAACTTGTTCATTCTGTTGACCGCAAAACACTTGAAGGCTTTAAGGGGAATTATAATAGTTAGTGAATTTGCTGTTTTAGATATAAATGAAAGCAATTAAAATCCTGATGAAGCAAACAAAAAGCTAATTCATCTGATGTAGGGATGCACAATATTATCTGCACAACATTGGTATCCGCAGATAATAGATTAAAAAGTGGACTATCAGTATGGGCTGACATCAAAATTTCTGCCGGCATTTACAGCAAATATTTTGGGCATACATAATAGCCATATAAATTACACATATAAAAATAATAATAATAAGTTTAATTATATAGCACTTTAAGATCAAAGTACTACACATAGCAGGTAACAGATAAAGCCAATAAAACTGGACACAGGTAAAATCAGATAGAAACTGACAAAAAGCAAACAACATGGCTGTAAAACGTACAAAATGTATGGATGTAGCACAATACTTCATCCTATTATTGCTGATTGTTTACATTCACATCAATATGTCACAAAAATATCCTCTCACAATGAGAGGAACAGGTCAATTTAAGTAAAGGAGCTACTCGTCAAGAAAGTTCCAGAATTTGCTGCTTGATGCAAAAAGTGATGCATCTCAAAAGAGTAATTGGTGGTCGTAACACAAAGTTTTCACATTTCCAAGGCACACCAGGACTTGCCCCAAGGCAAACCAGTGTGCCCCGCCACACCATCTGAGAGCCACTGGACTACATCATTGGCTAACCGAGACTGCATCCCCTTAACGTCCCTTTGGCATCCTCACAGAATGACATCAAGCAAAACAAATCTTTTTAAATTAAACGCTGCTTAAGGAAGTTCAAACTTGACACAGTCAAAATAAGGATCCTGGATGTGATATTACCTTATCGGTGCTCTCGGACAGCCACAAACACGTCTTTAATTGAGGACAGAGGAAGGTGGACAGTGTCTGTACAGCAGAGCGCAGTTTGAATGGCTTTTAAACGGAACGTTTAACGTTAGCGACATCAGAGGGACCAACCGCCAACGTTAACTCACCGTTTAACGTCGCGGTACAATTCACCTACAAACACCAGGAAATACAGCCGACACCACTCAACACACATGGTCTTTTCATTTACCAAATTACTCACAAACTTGTCCTTTTTCTGCCCACGCTGAATGTTTCCACGAGTACTTTAATGCTAACCACTTGAAACACCCGAAGCAAGCCGTGGCGGGACATGAGAGTAGTTTAGGTGATGATAACAGGGATAATGTGGGAGAAGATAGGCGCCATGAAGCTGCTGCTGCATGTAACGGGTTTTAGAGGGAAAGCATGCAGTTAGCCTCAACATTTCACAAACCTGTCCCAAGTTATGCGGGTTAAAATGCAGGTCGAGCACCCAAACACCATCAAATCGACCGAAGAAAGAGCAAAACATCACAAAAGCTCCAACACATGCACAGCCGCTATCGTCTAAATCATGTGATACAAAAGGTGGCAAAAAAAACGTTACCTGTCGTTATTTCTAACGATGCTTTGGAGGAACTTTTCCAAACGTGGTCTCTCACTCTGTTCTCCTCCAAAAAATAGCGTACAGCCCTCTATCTCACTATCTCAGCCTCCAAAAATCTCCACCAGAGTCCACACCGAAAATCTGGCCTCAGCTCAACGCAGACGTGTCCATCATCCGTAAGACCCGCCTCCATACAGTGAGAGAGACCCTTATGTTGATTCTTATTGGCTCGGATGGGATACTGTATCAAATCTAGAGATCTCATTGGTCAATCAAGCCGTCCTTTTGTTTTCGAGGGACGTTCGATGCAGATATGGCGTTGCTTAGTTGGAGAAGCAGCCCCCTCCAGTGGGCGGCAGGGACCACTGCAACATGTCGAACAGGTAAGGTCTTTTTGTAGCCTGGGTGAGAGGAGTTAAATAATATTGTGCCATATAATTATCGCTACAAAGTTAAAGTACAGACACTAGCATTAAAAATTACTTGAGTAGAAGAACACTTTTTGTCAAAAAGTTTTTTTTTTCTTTAGGCCAAATCCTACTGACTTGTCTGGGAGGTTTTGATCAGTGTTTTTCAAACTTTTTCCCCTCTAGGCACACCTAATATCAAGCCAACATCTCAGGTCACACTACATTCAAAATGAAGAAAAATACCAAACCTAACATGTACTGCACTATCTTATCGGTCAGTTTTAAATTTATTTAAATAATGTCTCATCAAATCTGAAAGAAAACAGTATCAATTCTGAAATAGTTATCCAAAAACAAAAGCAATAATTAATTAGAAAAGATTATAACATTTCAGCAACACACATTAAAAATTAACAGGTCAAATTTCAAAGGTCAAAGTTCTTCCAAACTTTACATAGAGAATACTTTATGATATCCTCCACCCTCTAGTTCTGTTGGCTGCCAACGAAAGTGTTCCTCTAGAGGTATCAAGATTGTGAAAAGTTACAGAAGCTTAATGCAAAGAGTATAGCATTAACATATGGTTGGACAAATTCCTAAGGCACACTTTGACTTGTCTCAAAGTGCAGCAGTGTGCCTGCACATCATTTGAGAACCACTGATTTAGGCAGCAATGTTTTAACTGATGGCTTACTATTGAACATATTGTTTTTATGTATTGTATGAGTTTGTGCATTTGCTGAAACTGTGTGTTGCTGCCTGTCTTGGTCAGTTCTCCCCTGAAAAAGAGATCCCTGATCTCAATGGGAATAACCTGGCTAAATAAAGTTTCAATTAAAAAAAAAAAATAAATAAATAAATAAAAACCTTCTTAACCTGAGTAACAAAAGGCTGGGGCAAAACAAGTCAGGAAGACAAACTAGCATGGAAGTATTTTGAACCAAAGTTTGTTTTGTTTTGTTTTGTTTTGTTTTGTTTTTTTATTGAGATTTAAAAAAAAAAAATAATGCAGATCATTTTTTATCGGCTCCTGTTCTGTATCTTCATTGACATAATACTTTGAATTCCAGATTATGTACATGATGTAACACATCCTATTTACAGAATTAAACAAAAAAATAATGATTTTCAGAAGACTGCATGCTAGGTAAGATTTTTTTGTCACAGTCTAATTGTCAAAGTTGGTAAATAGCATTGATTTTGGTGCATGTTTGTTTGGTTGGTGTGGTTATGTATTTATTTCTTCATTCATTTTTCATTCATTCATTCATCTATTCATCTATTTATCCATTAATTGAAAATTAAGCCATTTAGGTCTATTAAAGGACAAAAAGTCCCATAGTGCAAGACTGCATTAAAGTAAAAAAAATATCAATATTTTAAATTTAGACTCATCCTTTTTCCAGTTTCATAGTAATAATGTTTTAGAAAAGAATGATATACAAAGAAAAGCTGAAACAGACAAAAATGTTCCTTGTGAGGCACAATGATAAGGGGGATGGGGGTTGAAAAACAAGATTCTTCCTTCATGTGCAATGCACTAAACAACCAGGAAATATAAACCTAAAGCCTGTTTACTAAACCTATTAAATAAATTGCAGTGTAAATGCAAATTTGGAAGTTCTGATGTATCATTTCATTCCTATTTCTACTCAATATATATGGTAGCAAAAACTAGCAATTTTCAAAAAGCATACCTTGACCTACTTTATTTTGTCTTCAAGTTTGTTTGTTTTTTAAAGGAGAATGTAAAACCGATCTGAAGAAAACTTGTACAATTATACAAATAGCAGTTCATTGTAGTTACATAGGTGAATGTAATTTGTTACTTCTCACATCTATCATCTTCTAAAATTTGTATAATTGTGTCGGAAACTTCTGTTAAGTTTTATTTGTGGAAATTTAAACTATATAATTTGAAGTCTAGTCACAAATTATTTCCCTAAAAGTGTCCTCAAATACATAAATGAATCTATTTACATATTTGTACTTATTTATGTAGTTAATTTTATTTTATTTTCCTCTATGTAATTACCTATTAGTATAAACTGATCAGTATATTATTTTTTTCTTTCCTTGTAAGTTTTTTTTTTTTTTTATCAACAAACAACATAATCTGAAAGCAAATTTAAAAAATCCTAGGTTTTGTGATACTAGCTGAAATGGGCATTTTTCAGGAGTTAAGGCACATTACACGCTGTGATCGTCCTTGTGAAAACACAGATATCCAAGTCTTACATGCAAAAGTCATATACAAGCAGGGGGCTTCTGATGGCGAGAGAACCACATGCAGTTCCACTTCTTACCTAAAATGGCTCACTAGCCAGTGTCAAATGTCAGTAAATTGTGCACAAACCCAATCTGCAATAAAAATATCCAAAAAATGAATATTTCCACCAGTGCCTTTGATTACTGATATGATTTTTAGAAATTAAATGTAAATGTAAATGTTCTTTGTTTATACAGCCCTTTACAACAACCCTTTCGGTGAACCAAAGTGCTTTACAATAGATAGTAAATAAAAAAGGAATAAATTTAAAAAATCAAACGCAATAAAATCAATAAAAACAATAAAAGCAATAAAAACAATGAAGCAATAAAAGCAATAAAAAACAATAAAATAAAGTAAAAGTAATAGTGTCACCACACTACTGGGTATTAAAAACCAACCTAAATAAATATGTTTTCAGTCTAGACTTAAAGAGGCCCAGGTCAGAAAATAAGACGCATTTCAACAGGGCGCTTGTTCCAGAGCCTGGGGGCAGCAACGGAAAAGGCCTGGTCACCCCAGTGTTTGTACTTTGACCTGGGCACTTCCAGCAGAAGTTGGTTAGATGACCTCAGCATTCTACCAGGCTCCCAAACAGTTAAATTAGAGCTATGATCAGTTGTATTTGTTCTTGTAAAACTCTTCTGTTTAACTACATGTATTATTAAGAAAAGGCAATGTAAGGAAATTGTTTATTGCATTAAAAGTAGCCGAAACTGTCTTTAATTCCGTGTTTAGCTTTTTAAACCAAGCATAACTATTTGCATTTAAGTTTAAAAATGTAAATGTTGGCACTATAAATCCTAATTTTTGTTCCCTTTTTTAATTACCTCAAATTGAGAATACCGTACAATTTGTAACAAATTGGCTCAGCATTGAGGGTGATATTGACATGGCCTTCTTTAACATCAACTACACATTTCTTTACTGTTTTAATTCATAAACTTATGGCAAATACATCGGTGTTTAAAATTTCGCCTTGATGCTCTTTCATGCTGATGATAATATGAATGATTATTTGATCTTACTCAATACTTTTTCCACACACAAAGGGCACACAGGTCATTATATAACAGAAGCATTACTGTCTCTACTGCACACACATCCACACCCAGATTAGAGAAGCTCAAGTAATTGGCTTAGAGAGTAAAGCAGCGTGGAGATTGGACATCTTGGAAAGTATAGCAGTAAACAACTAGATAAGAGCACAATTAAAGCACAGTAGAATAATGCCTGATACAAGAAACAGTCATGAGGAATCAACAATGTTCAGTCAGCTTATTTAAACACCATTTTATTGTAGTGTGTGTATTTCAGTGGACTCACCATTAGTAGAGAAGTGTTGATGAAGAGGAGGAGGACAACAGGCCATAGAGAGCATGCACACAGAAGAGAAAATCACACGTTATATCACATATTCGTTTTATTCACTGAGCTGAACATGCAGCAAGTGCAAACTTCAGATTCAGCTTTAAATCAAGAAAAAGTGCTTGACTGATTAAATATCAGGTACCACAAGGCAGTGAGTCAGGCTTAGAGTGACACAGCTGATTCAATCATGACAAGGAAAAAACACTCCTCCCAGATGATCTCCCCTTTGGCGTGACAGCAAACAGGCCCATCAGTCTCTTTTTATTGACATAATATCCTTGTGTTGGGATAGTGAAGGGAAAACACACCCACTCTGGAACATCTTAACACAATATTAATAAAGGGATAATGGAGTTAAAGCTACTCTCTCTGTTTTTCTGAACCAATTTTACTCACCATTGCTGAAAAAGAACAGAATCCAGAGTGTCCAAAAAGAACAGCTTGACCTTTATCAGCCTCAGGGGTCAGGGATGGGCAACTCTGGTTACCAAGATGGTAACATTGATCGTGTTCTCAATGCTGGAGGGTCAAACTACATGCCATCATTTATATTTCTTAACTCACATGAAAAGTTAGCAGTAACAGTCAAAGATGACAATGTATAAATGAATTTGTGAAACAGGGAACAAAAGCCAATCTGTGGCACTTTTTTAAAGAAAAAAAATAACTGTCCTTCAATAAAGTCTATGTTACTTTGTAAATGCATCTAATAATGCTTTATACAAGTTTTTCAGAAAAAAAATACACCAGGTTATATCTACTTTTTAGATTAAAGCACACACCAATAATCAGAAACTATGCAAGTGGTGGGGCTGTGTGGATCAGTTGTTTTCCTACGTAGGAGTCAGGACCCCCAGAAGGCCCCATGACACCAAAAATGGGGTCTTGAGATGCTTCCAAGACACACAAAAAAATGAAATGACATCACTCAATACAGCCCAGTAGCTCACAAATTGTGTGACCTTGAGGCAACTCCAGATGTGCCTTGAAAATTAATACAATCATGGGTTATAACTACTATCCAGTGGCTAAGGATAATCTGAAAAGAACTACATTGGTTTATATGATTTCATTTCTTTACAAAAATACAAATTTGGAAATATTAAGAAAAAGATTTAAAAAGTTTTGCAGTAACCAGAAAGAGAAGGCGAGAATAGAAATGGAAACAGACCGTATTTGGCATTTTCCAAAACCTGATTCAGTTTATCGGAGCCTATTGATTTTCAGTAATCATCAAACTCCAAGGGCATCAACACTGAGGAACAAATCAAATCAAAATGCCAAACCTTTTGACTCTCAATCTAAAAACAGTGGAGTCCTGTTTGTTAAGATATTAAACCATGTTTAAATGTATGTTGAAATTGGCAGAGTAAAAGCTAATTTTCTAACTTAATAAGCTTACATATGGTTACAATATGACATGTTCAAGGTTAGCTCTGTTTTTATGTTTTACAATGTAACATCATCAAAAAAAATGGCAAAAAACCTTTATGTTTCCTATGTAAGTATGTGATGCGTAACTTCTGTTTTTTAATTGTGAGATGATAAAAACAATCACACACTGCAGCTCATGTTAAAGACGTTATTTTGCAATTGTATTAATATGGTGTGAGATTTTGGCTTGATCTTTGATGTGCCTCATGCAGAAAGGTATAAAAAGACTTGTATATATTACCCATTAGTTTGAAAATACACATAAAATCTAATGTTTTCTCTGCCATTCATTTTGTGTGGTGGCACCCAACCCTAACATGCATGTTGCATTAAAAGCCATGCCATGCAAATAAACCTCATGAAAAAATAATGCAATTTATTTTCACTAGTTTTAGCCTAACAGAACATGAGCGTCATAGTGATTTTTGCTGTCCATATCAGCCAAATAAGAAATTCATGTTCAGAATGCCAACATGGTTTGCAACAGGCATAAGGCCACAACCCGACAGATAAACTTGAGGGGAATCTAAAAGAAGTTTGATCAACAAAAAAGCTATGGTGATTAGGTACTGAAATAAAGGGTTTTAAGTAAATAGATCACTAAAAGACAAGTTTGCTGTTCCTCCAAGACACATATCAGTCTCACGCTAAAATTTTTGGAAATCTCCCATGCAGGCAGGTTTAAACTCCTCTTCTCTATTTGACACACTTTCTGCGTATTTAAAGGTTGTATAGGCTGTGAGCAGCCAGTCACCCATCCCTGGTGAAACAAAAAAAAGGCTGCAACAAAGAAAGTACATCCAAACTGAGCCTCTAAACACATAAAAAAAAATAGAATTCAATAAAAATGAAAAAACAAGTGTGCTGTGAAAGTTTTGGATTCATGTTACTATTTGGAATCAGACAGCGTCCTGTCAAAGCTCCTGTCAGGCAATTTTAAAAATTTTATAAATTTTGATTTATAAAATTTCTTTTCTGATGTTGACACATGTGTTTATGTTGTGTTGTCTTATTAATATAATATTTGTTTGTGCAAGGTTGGAAGTTCTAAACAGACAAATGTGTCAATCATTGTGAACCAATGAAAATAATAATAATGTACTGTGCAACAAAAGTGGGGAACTAGTGGCCCTGGAGCCAAAACCAGTCCACATACTGATTTAATAATGTCCAAGGTCCATTCTTAAGACAGACAGTGATATATTATGCAAAATATACTTTTTAATGGTTGTTTTGTAAGAAAATAAGTGTCTATAGGATGTCTGAGAGCTCAACAAACATAAGAAAAATCCCTCCTCTCCAGTCCCATCTTTCAGTGTGTGCTTTCTCTAATGCTGTCATTAGGGGAAATGCAGTCTCCCTCAAATGAGACACACTCAGCCACACTGGCTCTACTGTAGGATACATGCATCAGCTTGTCTGTGCAACCACAGTAAACATTAGAGCTCAGCACTGAAAAGCCAGAGGCACATGTCCTTCTTTGGAGAGGGTGTAGGATGACAAAGTTCACGAGGATTTACATTAAAAAGGCCAGTTCTCAACAGGGCTGAAACAACGGGGTTTGTGGGCATGCTAAAATCGAATATCTGAGAGGATTTTTTTGGCATGACATTTTAAATATATGTTTTGATGACAGATGTGAAAGAGTATAAATTTGTTGAGGAGGTGTAAGATATTTGATGATTGAGCTGTGTTTTCTGATATTGAATGTTTTTAAACAGACAAATTTATGATCTATTGTGAATCTTTGTTTAAAAAAAATGAAAAAAGATGCTTACCACAACAGACAACTGCCTGACAACATTAGTTACAAGCATAAAAAAAGACTATAAATAAAAGAGGTGAGTCAAAGGCAAGTCTTTTACTCACATAATGCAGCCCAAAAAGCCAATTGCAGGTGAAAAAAATTGGAAACATGGAGCATAAAGGACAGAATCTGACTCAAAATATTCCCACCAAGTTTCCATACAACATCATGCAGAGAAAGAAGGCACACTGAAGCATCAGAGTAGTAGACATACTTCTATTCTAATCTTTGATCAGATATTTATTTTCTGTGTGAGACGTAAGTGGTCATAATTGGCTGTATTTTCTCTGCAAAGCTCTTTATCACACATTAAGAAATGCATTTAGAAAAATGTTCACTCTAGTAGCCCGTAAATAAGTAACTGAAATTATTTCTACTCTGTTTTGTTCGTTAAATTAAGTTTAAATGTGTTATGTGTTACTAGTAACCTCTGACACAACCACATATTTGCTTCATTAGTTAAACAATTAGTTGTCATAATTGCCTTGTCAGGACAATGCTATAATATGCAATAACATTTGGCCTTCTGGCTCTGAAAATAACATTTATTTAATCCTTTTGATGATGTAAGCTACCGTACCTGTTACAGAAATACTCTATACTGATGACTTCTTTTTCTTCCTTAGCTCATAAATAGCCACCAGTTTGTTTCACTGAAAACTCATCAGGGGAGCTTTAAAGACAAACATATGCACATAGCTACTCAACCTCTAATTTACCACTAAACAGCAAAACACTCAAAAGGTGTACCTGTATTTTAAAGGCTCCATACTGCCGATATAGTTCCCACACTGAGATTAACAGTAAGTCTTGACTTGTCATCCAATCAGCCTGACCTGAAGAAATCTCTCTCTCTTCTCTCCGCTTCTTCAAAACTTTCCCAGTTGTCTTTTTTCCTCTCTTTCAAAGTCCTGCAGATTCATTGGCTGAAATGAATGTCATCACAGTGCTCTGTCCTCCTTCTCTCTCTGCTCAGAGATTGTGCCAGTGTCAATAAGCCAACAGGCTTGGCAGACTCCTCTCACAGTCGTACAGTCAGAGTTACAGTAGGCGAGCTCTTTGGTTCCCATGCATGCACGAGATCAAGCCGGTGCAGATTCTCTGGAGGATTAGAGGAGAGCCCTTCTGAGGGGAATTACCCCAGCACAGCCATCTGGACGGAAGAGCACTGCCCACTGGACCAACCAACTGATGTCCAGCCAACTGTGTGCCCTCGGTCAGCTATCGCCCAGTCATGCTTCAGGATGAAATCTATCCCTCTGAACTGATCCACCCTGCAGCCTGATGTTTGAGAAACTGCAAAGCATGAGGCATTCAAGAGAAGCTAATCTTAAACTCCAGAACTGACAATACTCCTGCCAGTGCAATGCTATTATTTATCCTATAACAGCATGTCCTGCTCTATTTAAGGCACTGTTTCTTTGCTTTTGACCCTCACTTTAAGTTAAGTAGAACAACTCTGTTTTTATTTTCATCTCCTTAAATTCTTTTTGTATTGCTTACATATTTCTTAATATCCTTTGAACAATTTAGCACTAGAATATCCTTTTAAGTTCTTGTGACTTATTTTCAATAGCGATGTCCCATTATTTATGTTGATTTTTGAATAGGAGGCATGAACAGGGAGAACATGCAAACTCCACAAAGAAAGACCCTTACAAATTTGGGGATCGAACCAGTAACCTCTTTTTATGAGGCTTATGCACTACCTGCTGCACCACTGTGCCACCCTTACCCTTGTCATATTGTATCCTATTGCATCTCACTGTAAAGCATCATGTTGTATTTCACCCGTAGTATCTGATACTGTAGTACAGAATCTTATCATCTAAAATCATTTTGTAGTGTATCTTATTGCATCTTATTGTGCATTACCCACCGATATTGCATCACGCCACATTATACTGCATCATCTCCTACTGCCTCATATTTTTTCATACTGTATTGAACCATATCTTGTTGGATGATATCATATCCCATCATGCTGAACAGCAGTGGTTGTTAAATGGCCTGGCACACCATTGTCAAATGGTGTGCCAGGGCACGATAGTGTGCCTCCAGGCAAATCTAGGTGTGCCTTGGGAAATTGTCCAACCATCAGTTACTACCACCAATAACTCTATTAGATGTTTTATCTTTGCTTTAAGCTGCATATTCTGTGACATTCACAATCTTAAAACCTGTAAAGGAGCACCTCCTTTTGCAGTTCACTGAACTTGAAGTTGAAGGATATTATATGGTTTCTCTATTCTTTATTTTTTATTTTTCATTTATTTTTTTAATCTTTTTTTAAGTTTTACCATGTTTTCTACTTTGTTTTTTTTATACTTGATAAAAGATTATTTAAACAAAGTTGCACAGACCAATAAGATATTGCAATACACGTTAAAGGGGCTATTTTGCTTTATTTTGAATATGGTGTGCCCTATACTTGGCCTGATATTAGGTTTACCTTGAGGAAGAAATGTTTGGAAACCACTGCTGTACAGTGTCATACTGCATTATTTTGTATATTACTGTATCGCACTGATAATTATGTATCACATAGTATCATATTGTATCACATGGTGAGGTATCTTTTCATATCCTATAGCACTGTTCTTGATTATATCTTCTTGCATTGGACACCATATTATGTTGTGTCATGCTGTGTTGTAACATATTGTCTGCTATCATTTGCCTTAAACTCAGATGTAACGTAAATATATGGAGACACAAAGTATGAAAAAGCTGTGCAAATGTAAAAACAAATAAAAACAAAATCAGACAGTGAGAAGTTACCTGGTTGGATAACAAAAACTGTTTTTTGATGTAAAAATATATAATACTCAAAGTATTGTTTGTGCTCTTTACCTGTTATTGTTTATGTTCCTGTGAGCATGGGGCAGAATATTTACTCCAGCATTTAGCCGGGGTCAAATTTAGTTGAAAAAATTCACCACTGAATAAAAAACAAAGCTTTCTACATGCTTCATAAGTAATCATCTGACTCTGCTGAGGTGAAAGTAAACAACTCTGCCATTGATAAAAGCTTCTACATACTCATTGCACACAGAAGAGTTCCCTTGAGGCAAACCTATTTTTGCATGTAGGATACAGTAATGTTTATAGAGCCATTAATGGTCAAAATAAACTGTTAAATATGGAATGAGAGTTGTGTCAATATTGTTAGAATTGCAAACAAAAACCCAGAGAGCGCAAAGAGCATGATTGGAATGCAAAAGCAAAAAAATTGAAGCAAGCAAAACTATGATCATTGCAAACAAAAAGTGCAATTTTAACAAATAAAATAAAACCATTTGGAAAGCTGAAATCAATATTTTGTTTGCAGTTTGTGCATTTTGATTTTAATGGTTCATTTTTGTTGTCACTTATGTCATCATGCAGTACTGTTTGTTTATTTCTTAAAAGTGTCATTTGATAATATTGATACAAATCTAGTTCCATATTAATCTTTTACTGATGAATTTAAAACATTATTTTGCTACAACAGAACACTTTTCTGCATGCCTTTATATAATATCTATGTTCATTTTAATATACAATTGGGTATATAATGTTTTTTTTCCTAAAGTAAAACATCTTTTTCACTTACCTTCTTTCAGTTTTATTTCTGAAAACACTTTCTGACCCATTATTGATTTAATTTAATTTAATTATTATCATTTTTGTGAGAATAAATGTCCAAAATTGCAAAAGACAGTGTAATGTATCATATTTAATCAGAACATAACAAATTAAAACCCAGTCAAACATGCAGGGAAAAAAAGATTTTTTTGAAGCTATAAATGTCAATGCAAAAAGCTTTTTTTTTTTTTTTTTTTTTTACCCAGACTTGACCCTGAAATTTCTCTTGTAATTTGGCCACCATCCTCCGTCGCAGGACCAGCAAACTGCAGAAAAGCCTCTTGCTGTGAGAGGCCGATGTAAACAGTAAGTAAGGAAATTCTTGAGGGGGCCTGAAAATCCAGGATCTCATGCTTGAAAGAGGCTTTAGAAAACGTCCCAGTGCATTTATTCCAAAACACATGCACATGTAGACACACCCAACCTGAAGACCTGTACCTCTTCAACAAGATTTCAGCGACCAACAAATAAACATAACACCACAAGAAGTAACACAGCACTGATACACACAGTAAATTGTATTTTACCTGATAAGTGGCTGATAATTTGACAAGCTGTTTTGTGTTTCCTGGTGTTTCTCTTTTTCTCTCCCTCTCTCTAATGTACGCTCACATGTGCTGAACAAATACGCAGACACTGGGCAAATACTTCACAACTGTTTGTTTAATGTTACCTTTCTCTCTCTACCTCTCTTTCTCCCCCCTCTCCCTCACTCCTCTTAGTGTGTTGTAATTCTATACTGCAGGATCAGTTGTCAACTAAAGAGGGGAGGAAGGAAGAGAAAGAGAATATGAGGGGCCAAATGGACAGGCAGATGCAAAGACAAAGAAGACAGAGAAGTAAGAGGATGATAGCAGTGTTGCACCCATGGGTGGCACATCTATTCTGCCTGATCAAATAAGGAAAATTAAAATGTTGTTTGCTTTAAAACTCGTTCTTCAGCCATCTGTATGCCTGTGCTTCAAGGGTTTCCATTCTGTATAAGGTTCAGGCCTCAAGTGTAAGTGTGAGCCTGTAACCAAACAGAAAAAGACAGTGGTTCAGGTATGAAGGTAATCTATTACAAGGATTCCCAAAAATCTACAATGGCAAGGACCCCCACAGCATACTCCTCTAGTGCCCCCTCCCCCAACACACTCACACATACACAAAAAAGACATCTTTAATATCTTATTCAAAACAAAAAGATAACAAAAACCTACCTACTCATCATCCTTTTCCAGAATTTTTCATGTGTAATTGAATCCTTGAAGCAGTTGATTATCTTCAACAAACACTATCCAAAGAGGATTTTTAAGGTCCCACGTCATCCACAATCATCCGAGACGTCCCCAGAACCTTTTCCAAAAATATTGGAATTTGACATGCTTATAAACCCCTCTGTTTTAGCCCTGCACAGAACAGGCTGTCTGAGTGTAAATCCTTAATTAAGCTGTGCTGAGGTGTGTATTTGACTTCAGCTTTCAAACTCTGTGCTCGAAAGTTTACTGCAACGACACAGACATGCCTCGACATGGTTCTACAACTGGAGTGGCCTGTGGACTTCACAAACAAACAGGGAAAGGTGGGTGGCATATTCTCTGAGGACATTTTAAACGGGAAATCTTCAAGTAGAAAATCTGAGCACACATTTTCTGAAAAGTGGAGCTAGCAGCATAGGGAAAGAAGAGATTTTTCTCATGTTAATGTGGGGTGATAAAGACTGCCCGTGGACAGATATTTCTGTATAAAGAACATTAAAAAGCATGTATGATATATGTAACTTTTAATTATTTACAGTCCTGTCTTCCATCTTCCCTTCATCATATGGCAAAGTGGGTTTGGACCTAAAAGTGGAGGTACTTCTTGTGGATTGCAAATTTGTGCCTTCAAAAAAATGATTGTGGCAAAAAGCCTGACATTTGTAGAACGAGCAACAAAGCTAAAAGTGTTGCCTAAAACAGAGGGCCAAAATTCCCCTTTCCCCTGGAAAAAAGCTGATGGTTCCTCAGTGAAGCAATGGTGTCTTTGACTTCACCAATCTCACAAAACTTGGTCCTACGTTTAAAAATGGTACTAGTACTGACACTAAATAATACCGTCACTCTGCATATCAAAACACCCACTCCCAGATGCGGGGAATTTTTGCATGTCTGTTGGTCGCTACCCACACATTTAGCTGCGTTGCTCATTCCACAACTACAAGATCCTTACAAGTTGTACTTCACTGTAAAGGTGACTAATCAGGCTTTTCAGCGATATACAATACAATACCAACAATCAGTACCATTAATGGGGAGAAATAATCCACCCAAGTGATATTTCTACACTTTTTGAGGAGGATATATCTAATTTTATTCCACTTTTCCATGTTAACAAGTACATTTTAGTTATTTTCTTGAGATCTCTTTTTCTCATTATCTTGGGATAGCAAAACATGCTATTAAACATGTTTTATAATGTCCTGAGTCTTTGTTCAGTTTTGTGTTTTGTTTAATCTTAAGTCCAATTTTACATTTAGATGATTTGCATGGTCTGAGTGTTTGGATATTTGCATCATAACTTCTCATTAAGGCAGTTGTCATGGGTCCTGAGACCAATTGAGAATTGCTGCTTTATAGTTCATTAATGCTATTTGCAACACTGTATTTTTGCTTATCTTAGTTGAATGTTACTATTGATATTGTAACATCATCATCATTATTATTCTAATAATTATTATACTTTGATAATTGTGATTGTTACTGACTTTTATGTATTATTATATGATGCTATTTCAATATAGTTTATAACATCCATACCATCACCAAAGCCTTGTTAAATTGTGTTGACACTGGGAAGTACAAGTCTGCCTAACTAGCAATATATGTCTACTTGTGCATGTTTGTTTTATGAACATAAAAAAGTCATTAGTGGTCTATAGAAGAGCTCAAACAAGATAACAAATAATGTTTATTATGTTTGTTTTCTTGTTAATATGGGAAAATGTGTATCGCCCAACACTAGTAGATCATAAAGTTACACTCTGTGTTTACTCTCCGAATAATCAATCATGTCAACATGTTTTATAGTTTTCAAATATTACTAACAAATAATGGACCATCCAAAGTATAATAAAACTGCATTGTAAGTCCCAGGTGTTCTATTCCTTTGTGGGCTGTAAAAAAAGTCCAGATGTTTCAAGATAGTGCCTGGATGTACAAACAAGAAAATCTAAAAAATTGCTTTTCTAATTCAGTTTTGCACTTGGGAACAACAAATTGCATTGGAATGGGTTGTGCACTCTGTTCTTTAGGATCAAAAGAGAAGAGGTATGCAGTATTGCTTCCAGTAATGACTTTACAGACAAAGATCTACCAATGAGCAGAGTTGTGTATGTGCACCACGTCACCATGACCAACAATACGTGAAAATATTAACTCAGCAACCTCTTTCTGACGTTTAAGGGCAAACACAATTTGTTTTTGGTGTAAAATTCCACTGCTCCCTGAAAAAGAGGCTGCCATCAAATACAAACAGAGGGAGACAAACTTTAACAGAATCGAAGGTCTCTTCTGCACATTCACAACAAAAACTGAATAAACTTTTGGAAACTACTTTGTCCCATTCAAAGTTTCTTCTAATGTAGCAGCTGGACTTGTTGAGGTTTCTTGAGAACGTTTAACATCTTCTCCGAGAGGCTTCTACAGTTCTAAATGATGACTTGGCCTAAAGCTGGAATACTACGCACAGGTTGACTATAAGTAATCAAATTATGTCACATGAGAGCTGCTACTTTGGGGGATGGTCCTGATCTGAGGACAAAAGACGCCAAAGGGTTTACTGAGACAAGACTTCACTGGGGCCATTTATTTCTTCATCACATCATGGTCACTTAGGCATGCTTCTTTTTCTGTTTCACCGGATCTGAGTGAGGCAGTTTTGTTTCATAAATGCGAATATAATGCAAATCAGACGTATGCTGACCTGACTTTGTTTCCTTTTTTAACTTTAAAATTCCATTTTCCCAAAACTAAGCTGAAACCGCCTTGCTGCCTGTCTTGTCTAAGATGGACCACTGGAGGGCAGTAGCTCCCATCTGCTTCACCAAAGTCTCATCTCTTCATGACAGAAAAGGGAAATAAAAGAAGCTCTTCAGAGCTCCAGTATCACTCTGACTGGACAAGTGTATTAATAGAAGTATAGGTGTGTATGCAAAGAATTTACCAGAACATCACTGCTTTGTCATAAAAATAATGATGAAGGAAATTATATGTGAAAAATCCCCACTTTCAAAACTGTATGTGCTCTTGTTTGTATTTCTTTTGATGTACAACACACAAAATCAAACAGACACTGAGGCCTTTCCGGAGAAATGTGAAGAATTCATATGAAGAGGGCTAAGAGGAAACACTTCTAACTTTAGATAAATATACGGTTTATTGTACTCATTGGACACCCAGACCAAAGTCATAAAAACATTCTCATGTACTCTCAGATTGAGTCATGGCGCAATGAAAGTCAGCCATGGAAACTTATTTCTTTTATAGGTACCTGGATAATGTCAACAACACCATTTGTTTAAATTCTAGGAAGACTATAGTTTATTGCATGCAAGCTTGACTACATAAGAGGTAGCATATTAAACATCTTATATATATTTTGATCAATTTTCCATTTCAGTTACATCTGATTAGGAGTTTTTAGGACAGATGCTTATAGTACATATTCATTATAAATAAAAACAGATAATGAGAATGTTATGTGCTGCAGATTATTTTTGTTTTACAAGTCAAAGTCTTTCTTGTTAAAACTTTTCTTTAAAAAAAAAAGGGGTGCCGAACCCTTGTCTTTCCTTAGGTCAGGGAGGGAAATTACTCCGTCATCTTTATTCAGCTGAGGTGTTTCATAAGGAACCATCATGTTCTTATCAACCCAAACAAACTTGGACATCATTTTGTACCGTGCACGCACCTGTCTTATTGCACTTACATCCTTACTTGGAGAAAACATTGGAGTTGTACTGCCTCAATAGACACAGTTGGGACAATTTTGATTAAAACTTTAATGTTTTATTATAGAAATTTGTCTTGTGTTTTAATTAGTTTTAAAATGTTTTTATAGTACTCTACTATTTTGTTTTAATTATTATTTTTTATTTTTGTATTTTCATTTAATTTTGTTCCTGTTTGGTAGTCACTGTGCAACACTTAAGTAAATTTTCTTTTAAAATGTGCTGTAAAAGTAAGGTGGATTGGATTAGATCGTAATAGGCCATCTTTGCTGCCATTGCCTCACAACAAACTTCTCTTTAGAAAAGATATTTTCACTTGACTACTTGACGTGGTTTGGTGAGTTTGTTCTAGGAAGTGGCTCAAGTTATGTCTTTCATGCTGCTGCATTAGCACCCACCTACTACACTGGTTCCCAAACTTTTCACAACCTGTACCCCTTTAGACACTCGACCTCCAGCCATGTACCCCCTACTCTCACACACTTATAGCAGCTAGAAAAAGAAATGTGTCTGTAAGCCCCCACCTCCCACATTTAACATGCATAACATACAAAAAAAATTTCTTCAAGTGAGTCATTTCTCACAAAATAGATTTATTTACCAGCAATTTCAGTGGGTAACACCAGTTCACTTTCGAAAAAAGAAATTTACATTTCTGGAACATTCATTAATGACCTTGAAACTGTAAAGTACAAACTCACCACAGCTTTAACGTGAAGGGTGTCTGACTGAACTTATGTTACTATAAGAATCTTAGACAATTCGGGACAGATTTCCTTCTCCGAGATGCCTCATTAATCCAGCCTCCAGCCTCTCACTTCAGGCCTTTATCAAAGCTCTCCATACAAACATTTGCCAGTTTGAACTTTAATGACTGAAACAACTGATTGAAACCTGACAGGTATTCGCATACCCCCTACGTCACTTCGCGTACCCCTGGGGGTACGAGTACCCCAGTTTGGGAATCACTGACCTACTACATTATCTGATTGGCCATTAATGAATGTGATTGGTGGATCGATCATCCAATCATCTGCCATATATACTGTTGAAAGGTTCGGCCCATTCCCAAACAATTTCTATGGGCTTTTTCCCAGATGGACAAGTGAAATATACTCAACTGTTCATGTGGTGTGTCAGGAGAACAGTTGTTAGT
Source organism: Cetoscarus ocellatus (assembly GCA_037902135.1). Lineage (NCBI taxonomy): Eukaryota > Metazoa > Chordata > Actinopteri > Labriformes > Labridae > Cetoscarus > Cetoscarus ocellatus. The sequence continues at coordinate 863,674 of JBAMNC010000529.1, read as the reverse complement.
TTCACAAAAATCTGATAGAACTATGTCTTCTTAGATTTGTTTATGCAAACTTATAAAACATCTGTTTCAGAGATTATCTTAGTTTACTTCATAAAAGTATATTTTGCATAATTTGCGACCTTTGAATAAATTCACTCTACTGAGAGTGAAAGTTTGAGATGTCACCAGTTTCACTTGAATTACCTTTCTTATCCTTTACTTTTTCGTTGTTTTCAGATTCATACATGCATATTCTCTTATAAAAACACTGTTTTTTCTGACTGTAGTCTAGTCTTTAATGGATAGATATAGATAAAAGTGTCTTGAGTTTGTTTCTAGCACTTCTGTTTCTCTTCTGAGGAATCCTCAACGTTAAGAGGGAGCTGTGAACATTTTTCCCAGCAGCCTCCTGTTGTCCAGACTCTTCCCCCACATAACTCAGACAAACTTGACGGGAGCGTTTCCTGTCTCAAGTAGAAACTCTGGAAAGAATCTCACCCGAAAGTATCCATGGCATAAGCTGAACCATTGTTAGACCTCTTCATATCAAACTGAGTCTATGTAGAGGATATCAAACATAATTATAGCTGTCTACTCAAGTGACTGAAGTGAAATTTCTTAAGAAAAGTAAACATAACTCATCCTTTAAAAATGTGAGCAGTCATAGATCATCATTAAAGGAATATTCTGCATAAACAGTCCCAAATATGTGCAAATGTTGCTCTGATGGATCACTGCTTTTTTAGACAACTTTCCATATAAGTACCACAATATTTCACAAGTTACCTCACCATTTCCAGGAACTTACTCCAGGTTTGGAAAAGATTTCATCAAATAAACACCATTCTTCACACGTTTTTAAGCCCCAAAGCGGATACATTTAAGGACACAAGTCTGCTATTTATTCAGTGTCTTGGATACAAATACTGAGTGAAGAGGTGGTTAGAGTAGATTCATAGACACCTGGAGAAAGACTCACGCCAGCATAGAAGTTCAGCGAATGTCATAAATAACCAACACATGAGACCACCTACAGACTTCTCTACCTTACTGAACTCAGGGCCAAATATACAGAGGCCATAAAGTGCAAACCACAATGGCAATTAAAAAAACACAGTTACAGATAAAATCAAAACATAATAATACAAGGAAACACAACAACAACATGAAAACAAAACAACAAATAAGAAAACTTAACATTACATTAGAAAATGTGTATAGTATTAGTGAACATTTGTGAAAAAGTGTTTGCTAGTTTTTTTGTTAGTTTGTTAACAGGAAAACTCACAAAGTTATGAGCAGAAATTAATGACATTTTAAGAATAGGTCAAAAATTGGACGACCTGAGGACAAAAAAGTTTCCACAAATAGTTCAAGATTCATTCACTGCTGAATTTAGTACTTCCTGGACTACCTGCATGAAAAATAGGAAGAACTTTTACTGTGTACTTTTCGAGTAATCCTATGTCAAAATCCTTAACAGAGGACAAGATTAAGGATATTTCACCCAACTTTGATGTTCCTGCTTAAAGGATGCACAATCAGCATCCTTTAAGCAGGAAAAGGTGGGGGCCATCAGCATGACATCAGTATGATACTCATACAGAAATTAGCATAAATGCTAACAATTTCAGCAGCAGGTATATCTGATGTGGAATGCATTTCTTAATTAAATGAAAAACAAATTACACTGAACACATTTCTCTAAAGAAAGGAGATTTTCACTCCACCTTCTACATGTTTTGGAGAGGGTTTGGTCTACTAAGTGTCTCACATTTTGTACTCAGTGACCCAATTGGATACTACATTATCCAATTGGCCCATCATGAATGTGATTATTGGGCCGTTTATCCAATCATCTGCTCATTATATGCTTTTGAAAGGTTCTGCCCATTCCCAAACTCTTTTGATGGACTGTTGCCCAGATGGACATGTGTATACTCTGTATAGACTATAATGAAAGTCCCATCTGGTGTGTCAGGTTGAAAGGCGACTGGAAGCTGGTGTTCAGGTACACTGAGTAGCAGCATTATTTGACGTCAGCCCTGGTACCATTTCCAAACTTAGGACCACGTTCTGTGAGACTGGTGAAGACAAAGATAGGCCACAAAGTGGACATCCCAGGACGACAACGCCACAAGAAGGCAAATTATTCACCTTTGCTTCCCTGAGGAACTGTTTGTTTTCTGACCCATCTGTGGTACTGTTGTGCAAATCTTGCCTGTAAATCTCTGGAAGAAAGCCTATAGTTGCTCAGTGAAGCAAGGTTGCTTAGCTTAGTGTCTACATCTACATTGTCCTCAGTGGTCTCTTATGAACATCACCCTGGTTGAGACGTAATGTGATCTTGACCTCGTTTGTTCAGTTGGAATAAATGTTAAAAACAGTGCTGCAGACTCATTTTGATAATGTTCTGGCTGACCAGCTGCCAATTTCAGCTATAGATAGAACCAATTCTGGAAAGTCTGCAGTACACTTAATGTTAGAATATACACAAGAGCGCAACTTGAGCCATTGTTAGTTGTGTCAAAATATGCCGGTCTATACACCCCGCTAAGTTTACCCTATCCCCTTCTTTGTGACTGATTACATGTTCTTTAACGGTAATGATATTGCCTCTAAGTTAGGAGAGGAAGAATGACTGTTATTCTGAAAAAAATAATTATTAAGGGAAAAACCTTTTTTTATGTTACATCAGCTTTCCCTGTTTTTGATTTTATAGTCTTGTTTTAATTCCCAACTAGGAAATCCAAAATTTTTCATTCCTGTGTGTAAACAAGTGTTCCGTTGCAGTCAAACAATAACTCCTCCCCTAGACCAGTGATCATCGACTGGACCACATCAGGCTGAGTATAGATTAAACTAACATGAGTAAAGTAATGAGTTACTGTCCACCCCTCTTTAAGTGAGGAGCAGAGGCAGAAACAACACATACTCCAGCTACTTTGAAAAGACAGAGACATAGTGGTATTAAACAAGCAAAACAAGAACAAAAAAATCTTGAACGTGAGAGCTTGACTCATATGATGTCAAAGAACTACCATGTTAAGGTGTTTAAAAACTCTGATTGCAATATCAGTCCAACTAAAGGTGACTTGAATTTTTTGTCATCATAAAGCAGCCCTTGTTCTTACAGAAGTTCTATGCAATTCAAGACTTTTTCATGTTTTTATATTTTGCATTTTGAAAATCTCCACTGCCCTTGGAAGTGTAATACTGTTTGTGAATATAAAGTTTTCACTGGGCAAAATGGATGACACAGTGAGAAAAACATAAAAGCCAAATAATCTAGAATAAAATCAGAAAAAAATGTAGATATATTCTTACTTTACATAATTTTGGCGAACTGCCCCTTTAAAAATCAGACAGATCAATGAATAAAAAATGATTTAGTGGTAACACTAGAGAAACAATCATCAAAGACTGGCACAATTATCTGATGTCAGAAGTCTTCATCTTTCCTCCAAAGACCTTCACGTCTCTGCAGTAGACGAGGACAAACAGCTGCTGGATGAAATGACGAAGGCCTCGAGAATGAGAGCCACTGCTTACACTTTACCACAGATGGATGAAGGAGACAGAGAGTCCTCCTGCAAATGTTTGTGTGGCTGCAGATTTCTGTAGGTTTGGAGTATTGAAGAGGTCCAGCAGCCAACAGGTCAGCCAACAGAGGTCAGTCATGTTCCAGTGTTCCTTCTCTGAAACAAAAAATGTCCTAACCACACACTCAAAGACTTAAAAATAAACAGAAATAGTGTCAAACACTGAAGCAATCAAGACCCAATATAATAGAAATAAACTGTTTTACTTTGTTTTCATATCTTGAGATAATACGAGCAACTTAAAGTCTGTCCAAAATCCAAAGTACTCTGAGCTGTAAATTGTAACTCTCATTCGGCAACAGCAAATAACATTTTATACAAAGCTACATGGTTATTCATGTTTTGAGCACAGAGCTGCTGTGATAAACGGCTAGCCAACATATAATCAGAAGTCTCTGCAGCTTAACATTCAACAGTTTTTCTGCTGGACTCCATCTTTTTCTCACAAACAAAACTGACCTGCTGAACTTCAAGTCCTGCATGTCCTCTTGAGGACAGTGTTCATTTGATGTAAGTTATAGTATTGTCCCCAGTATAAGTTAACCCAGTTTATGAAACAGTATCTTTACAAAAAAGAAAGAAAAAGATCTGGAAAAACAACAACAACAAAAAAACATGTTGAGAAGCAAATCTTTATCTAAAAATATAATAATTAGATAATAACATTAGTTACTGAAAATTGAGTAAAACAGGGTGCACATTATCAGCAATATTTATTTTAGCAGATAATAGCTTAAAAGGTTTGTTATTGCTATCAGCAGAAATTAAAACTTTTGCCCACATTTACAGACAATGTATGAGACATATCGTCAAAAGCAAGAAAGTACCATGCTGACTTAATAAAGTAAAATACAAGTTTTGTTTGTCATGTATAAAGCAGAACCAGCAAACAAGTTTTGTACCTCGTCCTCATTTCTTTAATTTTAAATAAGTTTCAAAGGCGGAAGTTTTGGTTTGAACTACCACTTATTTACTTTTGAACACTTGAGCAGACATATGATGTGTATGCAGCTTCTGTATTTTCCTTCACAGCTAGGGCAGCCACCTTAACAAGATACCCCTCCACCTTAACTAGGGAAAGTAGGACATGTTGTTCTTCACCTTGACCACTGCCAACTGCAGTCATCCTCAGAAGCATCATCTGAATGCTGTGATGTGTCTTTAGCTGTTCTTCAAAGGCGTGCTCAGCCTAACGGACCTGACAGATAACAGAAGAAACGGACGTGTTCAGGACAAAATTCCTGAAGAAGCACGAGATACAAGAAGAAATAAGGGCAGACCCTAAACACGCATACAAGAGGAGTTTAGAATAACAAAAAAAAAGCTTGTTTGGAAGCTTTGCAAGTTTGGAAAACTGATCAAAAAGAAAAATAAAATCAAACCAACACACCCAGAAATAAACAAAGATGGGTGCACAATCTGTTACAACGCATACTCACTGAGACTAAGAAAGGCTTATTTTGTAAATAAGAAATGGGCAGAAACTTCTTGACTATTGTTTGAATATTAATCTGTCTCTTTTCATTTCATCTTTAAACTACAGTGAGCACCTGCAGTCATTCTAATTAGGTCTAACCTGTTCACCAGCTCACTCTCTCTCCACCCTGCAGCAGCAATGTCTCTGGGTTGTTGTCAGTTTATCAACCTTCTGCTTAATTAATTAATATAGTAAAAAAAATAAAATGGGGCATTGTCTGTTGAGCAAGATCTAGGTGTTGGTTTGCTGCAAGTTACAGATTATTGTTGTTCTCAGGGTGAGTATGTGGGTCAAGTGTCTGAGTTTATTCATATTAAATAATAAAGTGAGAGATTTTGTATTGCTGGAAAGCCTGATTTGTCACTGTTAGAATGTTTTTGTTGTGGAATGAGTAACACAGCTAAACATGAGGGATGAATCCCCCCCCCCAAAAAAAAAAAAAATGTGCAAAAATTTCCCTGCAATAATCTTCTGATGGTATTCACTCATGTTTGGAGCTTCAAGTGTTGCCTGGTGTGTAACAGGCACCTGATTGTCAACTACCTGACAGCGCTCCTGTGCACTGGTCCTGCAGCTCTGTTGAGTTTGTGTTTGCTCCAAACATGAAAATGCTACTTTTGGCCTTCAGGATAAGGCCCGTGCAACAGGGTGACTGGAAGCTGGTGATCCAGCATACAGAGTGGCAGTATTGTCTATTGTCAGCCCTGTAACGATTTCCAAACTTAGGACAAAGTTTGTGAAACTGGTGAAGTCAAAGACAGACAAGCAAGGTGGGCGTCCCAAGAAGACCAGTTCTTTCCCCTTGCTTCCCTGAGGAACTGTATGCTTTCTGCCGGAGATCTGTCTGTGGTACCATGAAGCAAATCTTGCCTGCAAATCTCTCGAAGATAGCACTCAGTTCCTCAGTTAAGTAAGGGTAAAGAACTGGTCTTGTCTTGGTGTTGTCTTCCTGGGACGCCCACTTTGTGGTCTGTCTGTGACTTCATCAGTCTCTCTGAGGGTAACGACTCTCGAGGGACAAACCACCCAGTGATGGGTTTCTATGATTCCTTTTTCCAACTCCTCCCCTTCTTTTGTTGTCGTCTTTCTCTCCAGTAAGATAAGTATCTGCGTCCATCACCAGCCATTTGGAACTGAAGAAGCTTCTTGGATGAGAAGTGAAACGTCTTCCCAAAACTCAACACAGTCCAGTTGTCTTGTTTTTGAATCTTCAAGATATGACCTGGATGAATGAGAATCTGCATGGACGTATCTTCTTTACCTGGATAACTGGCATCCTAAACAGTTACTAAACTCAGAATACTAAATATTTGCAGCACTATGCCAATGGATTCAAACCTTGATTAGAGGAAGTTACTTCTGTAACACAGTCATGTTTTATGAAAGGTTGGCACATTTCTAATAATATTCGGTTTGTCTTAGATATTTTAGAATAGGGAGAGCTGTTTATTAAAAAGTCACTGTTTTTGTTTTTGGACTTTTACAAAGTTTTTGATACTGTGGAACATAAGTTTATTTTTGAGGCTTTGCAATATTTCGGGTTCAAAGAAATGTCCTGCAACATCACAAGTACACTCTATACCAGTATTAATAGCTCTGTGTCCCTGGCTCATGGTACCTCTCCTTGTTTTAATATAAACCGTAGATAAGACAAGGGTGTCCAATTTCACCTTTCTTATTTTTGATAGCTGCTGAACTTCTTGCTTTTTTTCCTCACATTGTCCTTTACTTTGAAATCCCGAAGCATACCTTTGTGATACCTTCAGTTTACTAAGGGGAATAATTACTGTAAAAGTATCGTAATTATCATGGGTCTGATTGTGAGACTGCAGTCTGACCCACAGTCGGGACCAGCAGCTCTTCAGATTGCCGTAATTTATTAGTAGATTCGCGCACTAGAAAAAAACGTGATTTCGACCAAGCAAACGTGAATCACGGCTGGCTTGACAGCACTGAGCAACTGAGAAGGAAAAAAACACAGAAAGATAAGAGTCCAACCCTAAAATTAACTTTATTTAAAAAAGAGATTAGAAGATGTGTTTTTGCCAATATTTCACATGAGGCGGGTACGGAAGAAAAGACGATGGACTCTCTGGGGCCGGTGTGGTGCCTCAGTAAAGTCAAAACAAACAAAGGGAACATTAGCATTAGACGGACTGACTGACGAACACCGGAGTCATACTCGGAAACAAAACCAGTAATGTGTTCATAACACTGAACTGCTGTCCCACTGAAGTTCACAAACCAAGTGACCATATTGATGTGTAAAATTAACATTAAACACCCCCTGTGTAACGAGCACAATGTCAGCGATCGTTCCTAAAAGTTAGGGAAGGCTAATGTTAGCACAACCTGTGCTCAAAGTCTGATGGGGTCTCATTACACATGGAGAATCAGTTACAGGAATTACAGGACTTTATCTGCTTTATTCTTTCATCAGAAATTAGTACAATATTAATTAGTCAACAAAACAATAAATGCACTCAATATTATTACAACATGCTGACTGTATTCTACCAAGGAGCTGTTAAAATATTTCTTAAAAAAGTATTTTGCTCATCAATATAATCTATAGTGGTTTAATCTATTGTAACAAACCATTAAATATTTTTACTTGAAAACAGTAAAATGTGCCTCAAACTTTGATTATTGTAATCTGTTGTACGATATAAAATGATTTTATTACTAGTGCATTTAGGATTTGTGGGTCAACAATTAGAACTAGAATAAATATTTAATCATACTTGTTAGTTTAAAAAACAAACTTTATTTATGTGGCAGTTTTCCTTTGTAAAAATGCAGGCTGTGGAAAAAAAAACATTGCATTTCAAGGTCTAGTTCGTAATTTTGTTATTTTGCCACAGTGTCAAAACCAGTATGGAATATGATTTTTTTTTTTTTACTAGTATCGTATCAAAGTTCTGATTCTGATATCATGATAAACTTACATTACATTATATTTGGCTCTGTGATGTTACATACCCAAACACTTAACTGGTTGACTCAAAAAGTGACTCAGTGATAAGGCACCTATGAATTTCACTTTTGGTTGGATATTATTCAAAGCCAGGATTGGGCAATCTGATTAGAGAGAGGGCCGCATACAGATAACCTTTTATTTCTGCCTTAGGGCCACAATAGTTAAAAGTCAGTCGATCTAAAAAGAAAAGAAACACACCTGGTAGGAAGAAAAAAAATGTCCAGAAATGTAAAAGATGTAAGATGAATGCTGCCAGTATTGTTTAAGCCCATTTACTTGTTTTGTTTATCTTTTTTTGGTTTTGTTTGCTTGCTTTCTTTGTCCGTTATACTTCATGTTCTCGAGGAATTACCTAAATTGTGGATTTGTGCTTGTGTATAACTTGAACAAAAGTCCTTTTTTTCACTTGTTTTTTATGTTGTCAGTTTGTTTGTTTAATTTTTACACCCTCTTTGATTTATTACACAGAATATTATCATGTACATATAATATGTAATGTCTGTATCTAATGCTTCACAGGGGTTTTATGGGAACAATTTCAGCAGAGTTCATAAAAAACTTAAAAAAGGAAAGCAGTAGTCTAAGGTTACATAAACATAGCTTCACTGCATTGTAATGTCACAGTGTCTCAATTTGGATAACATTTGGTCCATTCTGTAATACTGTCTTAATTTTTACATTTTTTGTTCTTTTTTTGGAAATGACTTGTGAGCTGCACTGAGTGAATACAAGGGAAACATGTGGCCCCAAGGCCATCAGTTGCCCAACCCTATCTTAAAGTCAAAGTTCCCAATAATTTTTCTCTGTTGGCGTCCTAAACCCCTGCTAATGCTTGTTTGGGAGTTGCCATCTGGAAATATAGGTAATATGCCCTCTGTTCCATAGTTTCTCATGTGTGGCAGTTTTACACGATGAATCAGAAAAAAAACATGAAGGGCTCTAATTTCCTAGACTGGCCAGCGCCGCGCCAACGGGGTGTGTCCAGGGCATTTTGCAATTTTCCTGCACAGCGCAGTCCAGCCCAAGCTTCCTTCCCTCCCACTGGCGCAAGTGGCAACGAGGGAGGAGAGAAGGCGTGAGCGGGTTTAACACAGCCAATCAAATGAACGCCTCTCCTTGCCTTTGAATGAGCTGTGGGCGAGGCGCAGTGACAGTTTCACCTCATCATGGACGACGACAGCAGCAGCTCCAGGCGGCCAAACTTCTACCAGGAGGAAACTGATGTGCTGGTCCGAGAGGTCCAAGCTCGCAGAACCAGAATATATGCTAATGCAAACAGACCTCCACGGGCTGATGATGCAAATACAGCCTGGGAGGAAGTTACTAATATTGTCAATCAAGTTTGCCCACATATTCTGAGAACCGCTGCCCAATATAAAAATGGTTTAATGATGTAAGGAGAAGGGGCAAACAAAAGCTCTCAGATCAAAGAAGGCACACAGTGGCCTCACTTTGAGCTCAGAGGAAGAGATCGCGTCCTCCACACTCTCTGTGATAAGTATTGAGGGTTTTGGTGAGATAGAAGTTGGGAATACGGGTAAGGCAAAAATATTGTTCTACTAATGAAGACACTCACATTTCGTAACTTATATTTAAACCCCCACATAATAAAGATGAGTGGTGTGGACAGATCACAACATGAATAAATTGTGTAATGGCAATGAAATCAGAAGCACCTGTGCTGAAATGATGCATTTTCATTTTGTGCATGTGAAATTAACTTGTTTTACCCTATTGAATCATGATCGTTTTGGCATGTAATTCCTGATTAACTGTTTATTAGCCGAACCGACAGTGGTCTGACTGATCCCAACCACTGTGGACACGGTGTGCTGGAAAGACCCGCTGTCACTTTTACAGCAATTGGGAGAGCGCAGGGGCCACCGGGCTGCGCATCGGAGGCCATGATGCGTGTCACCGTGTGGACCACCTCGCGGGACAGATGTAATCTGTTCCTGTGTCATGAATAGGAGTACACAATTAAGTGACAATTACATTTAAACACAGCAGCAGGATAATCCATTCATCATGCTTGTGATCCATCTACATTCCTGGTCTGTCATCGCCAAATAGCAGAACCTTTGGCGAAATACTCTCTCCCGCTATCTCATCCTCATCCTCCTTGCAACAATGTACTCCATCTTTTTTTGTGCCAGGAAATTAGGGCCCGAAGTGTCTACTTTCATCCAAAAAATGGCACGTAGTAGTCCTAGAGGGGCAGATGTCTGGCTTTAGCTCTATTTTATGGCATCAATATGGGGTTAAAGCTTTAAGTGTCCAAAACCAACAGGTGAAAGGTATGTATAAGGAAAAATACCGACTTTTGGTGTTATTCGTCTTTAGTGTCATCAAGTCAGGCTTTTCAATGCATGTTCTGTCAGTGATCATATTGAGGGTGCAGTACAACTGCAGCTTCATTACCAACATGACAGCCAAATGATCATTATGTGGTGCTTCCACCCTGAATGGGATCCACTCACTAAAGCAGGGGTGTGCAACTTTGATTACCAAGAGGACCACATACGTTTTTTTATTGCCCGATGGCCACATTGTTACATGCTGTCCGGCATTCTCAATAAATAAAAAAAAAATAAACAAAAACTAGCAATTACAAAGCTTCAAAAAAGGATTATACCAAGCTTGAGCTCAAACACAATCAAAAACTCAAGATTTAATAAGCATGACACATAACTGAGGCCAATTAAAGCTTCTTTTTAATGCAGTAAAAGAACGAATGTTTATCAGTTTTTAAAGCACAAATATATTACCTTTACGATTGTTTCCAAATATATTTTTTACTAATACTATGTATTACATTTTAATGCCTTATAAAAGATATTTAGAGGTACAGTTATAGCAAAATAAGTTCTTAAATGACTTGTAAAAAACAAAGCATTTACCAGCAATCCAGGGTTAGTGGAAATATTTCATCACCTATCCTAATTTGTGCACTATGTAGTCCTGGTTACTCTAGAAGAACCATATTGCAGTTGTTGTTATGTTATCTTCATATTTCTAACAACTGGTGGGCCGCATTGAGTTGCCCACCCCTGCACTAAAGCCTAAACCTGTCATCTCCCCCAAAACTGCTTTATATCTAGTGGCCCCCGGTCAGCCTGTTGCCCGTCTCTGATTTAAAGTCCAGATCTCTGTAATTGTGCGCGCCAGCCTGTGTTTGTCCGAGGGCTTCCCCAAATACACTGCGCGTGCGTGTTCGCACTGGCAGCCAAACGAAAGCGCGCGCACAGCTTTTGAGTTTCTCTCCTTACAGCGAAGAGAGAGAGAGAGAGAGAGAGAGAGAGAGAGAGAGAGGCTGGTCGCTTCCGGCTTCAAACAGCAGACAAACAGCGCTTTACTATGAGTACACATACGCGCAGAGAGCACGCATGACAACAGAAACCTCCCATAATTTTTTTTTTTTCCAGACTGAAAACTGAGGCAGGACTTCTCTGCTCGACTCGGTGCGAAAAACTGTAAAGTTTTCCTGAAACAGCCAGAAACGAAAGGCTCGGAGGAGAAGGAGAGAAAGACGTCTTCTTATCTTCTTCTGTGGAGGAGGAGGAGGATTTTTGGTGGAAAAAAGGCTGAAGTTGAGGAAGACCCGTCGAAAAAGTGGAAGAAACAAAGAGAGAGGAGTGAGACTTCAGTCGAGTTTGTGCACTGAGAGCTGAGAGTCTGCATGTTTTTGTGTCTCGACTGAGAGAGAAGAAACCTCCTCCGTCTTCTTCATTTGTGCTGCTGCTGTGAAGCTGTGCTATCACTCAGAGCAATAAAAGTGTCTGAGAGGAGCCAGGAGAGGACAGGACAGCTCCCAGGTAAGACAACACAGGACCTCCACGTGAACACGTCACTGTTTGTTTTATGGGTTTTATTAAGTATTAATATCAGCACGATATGCAGGCAGATGAGGAGGTGAGAGATGTCAGGGTTGTAGGCCTAGTCATCCACAAGTCATGGAGGTGATTAAACTATTGATGTGTTGAAGTCCTTTTAAACAAAACTATTCTCACCTTTTGTTCACAAAGGTCACTAAAAATCACCTTTGTCCTTAAAACATATAGATTATAATGTCAGGTGTTTTTGTTTTTAATGGAAGCCTATACAGCAGAGCAGGGCAAATAATCAAAGTTTATTATCACTCACAATTACGGCCTTAAACAATTATGAAAACGGAGTTATCCAGATTTAAAAATGACAGTGCCACATGATATGTTGACCCTTTTTACTTCTCAATATCAGTATCATTTTGAGGTATTTGTATTTGAACAAGTATATTTCAATGTATTGCCCTTTCTTTAATGTTCAAAATGATGGAAATGAAAGCACGACATGCAGGCAGATGTGGTGCGTTTTTTAAACTCAGTATGTGATTGTGTTTCATAATCATGTACTGTAATATTACATCAAGCCATTTTTTAATGAAGCTTGTGCTGTTGCTTAAAAGTGGACACAATGACCATCTAGAAGTAATAAAAGAACAACTTCTTTATTTGGAACATGTCTTTTATCTTTCAAGAGGCTTGGGACCATTTACAGGAATATATTCAGAAACTTGTGCCAGCTGACTTCCCCAGAAAATTCAATTCAAACAACATAATGTATCCCTCCCACTTTAGACTTATGCCCTCACGTCGCAGGCACAGGGCACTGAGATGGAGAAGTGCTTGAACAAAAGCTTTGTACCATCTGCCATCTCCATCCTCAACAAAATAATTGACTGATAAATGTACCTCTTATTTGATGTAAATGTCATTGTATGAGTACAATGTGTGCTCTCTGTTTCCTAAATGCATGTCTATTCAAGTTTGACAGCCTGTGAAAACAAATATTCCGCTGGGACAAATAAAGTTATCTATCTTGACTATCTCAGGGTCATCTGTTAGGGACAGCTTGTTCATAAAACAGAAACAAGCCACAGACACAAGGCCTAGACCGTCCCCTTATTTAAATAAATGATGAATAAATAGCAGTTAAGTACATAATTTAAAGTATGTCCTTTTTCCTAATTGCTCGAAAAGTGGGGCGTGGGGCGCCCAGTGGGCTACAAAACACCAACACTTTCCAGAAAAACAATTCAAAACAAAATATAAGAAATGGGATATTTTTACGAGGGATGCATGATGTTTTTTTCCCAATATTCAGTATGTTGATATTTCTAAACTTATTATTGTAAATGCTGATATTGATTCCACTATTTTTTGTCAAGAGCAACAAGCTTCCACTTTACTCAAATTGACCTTTTTCTTTCATGATGACATTATGTTTGTGTTTGAAACAGTTGTGAAGAAAGAAAAACAATATTATATTCTTTGACAAATTATGCTTTTGATTTCTAAAAGTGGAGTTTAGTGAAGGTGAGGTAAATCACTACGGTGCATTTGAACATTCTGCCAACATTACAGCCAGTGTATGGGATATGTATGATCAATTTGTGCCTGCAAAATAGAGGCTGTAAATATCAGCTAAAATTTTGATTTCCGCCAATGTAATCTCCTCTTTAGGCAATTATCTGCCGATACCAATATTGCTCCAGTGATATAATGCCTCCCTATATTTTACCCATTATTGAAAAAATGTAAAGAGTACATAACATCAGTTCAAGTTTATACGTATTCAAAGATATCAAGTGAGACTGATTCTAGAATAGGGTCATTTGTATAATCAAATCTTTATTCGTCTTTTTGCACAAAATGGCAGTGTTGAGGGGTCTACTGCTCTTTGAGGTTGCACTGAGTGGGTGTCCCAAAACCCTGGTCATGTTTGTTCGGGGGCTGAGCTGGAAAGTTAGTTAACATGTCCTCCGCCCCATAGGTTCTTATGTATATCAGCTTTACTCAACGAATCAGAAATAAAACCATGAGGTGTCAACTTTCACCTTTAACAGTTGCACATAGAAGTCCTAGAGATGGTGGTTTCCGTCTTCAACTCTATTTTATGGCATTAAAATGATTTAAAAGCTTAAAGCCAGTGTCTCCATCTAACAGGTAACATGTCCACATGCATAAGGAGAAATATTAACTTTTTAAAACTGTGTCATTCATCTTTAGTGTTGAGAATTCAAGCTTTTCAGTGCATTTTCTGTCAAGGCTTATAATGCTGTTACAATAACACTGCCACTTCTTTTGCTACATTACTGTCATTTTCAGCCAAATTATCTTTTCAGATCCATTCACTAAAGCCTAAACCTGTGTGCCCTAAAACTGCTTTGATATTTAGCTTGAAGCAACAGGTACCAAGGAAAAGTTATGTGCTGATGAGCTGAAATTCAAATATTGATTTCTAAATGACAGATCATAGTTTTACTCGCAGGTGAACATATTTGCTTTTCAGATAAATACCCATCTGCATGTTCTGTGTGCCACTGTCACTGAAACACAGCTGTAGGAGATACATGGTCAAGGCCTAGATGATTATTTAACCAGCCTACAGGAGGAACCTCTTCAAAACCTCATCAAACAGCAGCTTTTATTCGTCTGACAAACAGTGTCAAACTCAGAGTTTTGTTTCAAATGATTCAAAAATAAAACACCCATTCAGCAAAGATGGAGCTAATTCTTTATTTCTTCCTGCATGTATCCTGCTGACACTTTATGAAAACAATACACTATGAAGAATTAGTTAAGCATTATTAAATACCTCACTTATCATCTATAAAGCTTTTACTCATTATTTAGAGATTATCAAGATATCAGGGATGGTTGTTGTTGCAACGTTAAAGCATGGGTGAAATGTTGATAAGGCACCAATAATTTCTTAAATTAGGAATGAAAACTGTCAAAAAAAATTAACCACCGAAAAAATGAAACTCTTAATTTAACATTTCCTATGCAGTGATAATAATGTGAAGCACTATCGTATATTTGTATATTTTGCCAATATTACTGCCAATATATTGTTGAAGTGTATGGCCAATGTGTTTGCTGTAAATATCAGCAAAAATTTCAATATTAGCCAATACCAATATTTAACTTTTTAGGCCAGTATCTGCAGATACCAATATCATACTCACTTAAATTTATAATGTTGGGTGAGACTATGATTGTATTAAGTAAATGTCTGCTGTATGTTTAACGTCATGTTATGTATGGACCCCAGGAAGACTAGGTGCTGCCTTGGTAGCAACTAATGGAGATCCTTTTAAACAAATAAACAAATAAATACTGATCATATCAATCACCCCTAATTTTAGTTGTTTATTAATTCATGTTATTTCATTTAAACAGCTAAAAATGCATTATTGATGCATTAGTAAAGCATTATTATTTATTATTGTATTTAGAAAAAAATATAAAATAGCCATGAATGCTTTAGATCAGTGATTCCCAACCATTTTTCCTCTGACCCCCCCTTGTTGTACCTCAGAATGGTTCAGAGGAATTCACAAAGAAACCATCGAGCCTATGAAAACACATTTTAATTAAAAGATCTGAAGATAGTCAGCACTGATTGTGTTATCATTGCCATAGTAAATATATATATAAACCTAATTTTGACAGCCTTGAAGCTGCAGAGCCCCTCCCCGTAATGTCTCCAGTTCACCCCTCAAGGGGCTGGGACTCGAAGTTGTGAACCAAGCTGTTCGGCGCTCATTAATGCTTTGATAATTTTTATTAGTTGCAGTATTGGATGCATGATTTATAAGCAGTGTGTCAGTATTATCAAGCTCATTTCTGCTGACACCAGAACCAGTATAAACACAAAGTCTCTTTTTCTGTGGACCAGAATGTATTTGTTTGTCTTTATTTGACAGCCTGTTTGGTTTAGAGAGATCAATTAATTCTACCAGAACTGAGAATGTACTGTTTTTAATAGGGAGATATCTGGTGGTGAAAATCAAATTAAAAAATCCTCTCAATAACAGGCTAATTATAAGGAAAAAAACATTTTTAACAGTAGCCTGACATGGTCAAGCATCAAAGTACATTGGGACTTTTTTCTGATTTTGTTGCTGATTATATTGGATTTACCAATTTTTTCTTCTTTTATATTTCATTTCATTTTATTTCCTTCATTCCTAATGGCGATTTTTTTCTTGTCATGATGTTTTGTTGGTCTCAATCCTGATGATCAAATTGCTATAGTATACAGCCTGACTCTGGAGATGTGCTTGTATTCAGCTTTATTTCTCTTTGTCTGCTTTAATCTTCGTTCTTGTTAATTCACTGTGTTTGCATTTTGTTTTTGCCCTTTCATTTAAACGTTCTGGTCATTTTGTTTTGGACCTGATTGTTAATGGTTTATTTTATTATTCTCTTCCATTAACTGACAAAACCTTTTGTAAACATCTGTTTCAATAGATCTTTTATAAATGAAGTTATTATTGTTATTATATGGCCGGTGTTGACAGTTTGTTTACATAAATATTGAGAGAGATTTCATAACAGCTGATACCAATAATCATACCTTTAGCTGCTATCTTCAAATACACATAGTGCCAATAATAACATGCATTCACATCATAAACTCAAACTCAATTTCATCCATATCACACTTTTCATTCATAAAAAATGCAGCCCAAAGTGTTTCACAGTGAAACAACAGACAGAAAATAACAGAAATAGACTGTTGTAGACTAATATAGGCTGGAGGGAAATAACAAATAGAATAAAAATACAATAAACAAATAAAACTTAAAAGGAAACTACATTATTAAAATCGTTAAAAATACATTAAAAAGCATAAGATCACAATAAAATGGGTTAAAAATAAAATAAAATAAGCCATATTTTGATGATAAGAAGAAGTGTTGCTACTAGCCCCTCTGCTACAGTGGGCAAAATTGATTTTGACTGGTGTTTTGGCACGCTTACTCCATCACCCAGCCCTGGATAAGCAGAATTAAAATGATGGATGGCACACTGTCTGTATTTGTGTTATATTGATATAGTAATATAATAACCATATATTATGCAACTATGAGTAAATGTATGTGTGTGATCGTGTCAAGTCTAGGAAGTTAAAACCCACAATATCATCCAATCAGAGATTAAATCGAATAGTAAAATAAAAACACTGTCTCATTGTTTAAATTTTTATCATTGAA
Organism: Cetoscarus ocellatus; assembly: GCA_037902135.1. Classification (NCBI taxonomy): domain Eukaryota; kingdom Metazoa; phylum Chordata; class Actinopteri; order Labriformes; family Labridae; genus Cetoscarus; species Cetoscarus ocellatus. The sequence goes on along the minus strand of JBAMNC010000529.1, from coordinate 846,593 downwards.
ATTAGAATCATGGCAAAATGTATGCATCTAAGTCACATTATAGTTTTCTACTTGATACTTGGACAGCGCAGTGTCCTGCCATCTGTTCATGTGAATTTCAGGGAGAAGATTTTCATCAACATCTCTTAAACTATCTGTTTGTCTGAACATTTTCCACCATACTGTCTGTAGGTTTGTTGCCCTCTCGTGTAGGCAGGTGGACAGTTTGAACGCTCACACAGTCCCACACACTCTGATGTGAGACTGCGCTGAAGCACAGACCAACACGCAGAGGCTCTAGTTTACATGTGTGGTTACTTACACAAGAATCCTCCATCCAGATATTTGTTTAAATCCTGCTCAGTTTCTATAGTGATTGCTAGCTTTGGTGTGGTGAAGGCTGCGCTGTTTAATCAGGGTTACAGCATATCAGCAGACCAGGGCGACATTATCCTGCTTTATTATCCACTATTACAACAGCTCAACATTTCAACACAGATATTCTGTTCTGGATATTTGGGTTACTGCTGCCGATGCATGATGAATGTTTGGACAGTATTGTCCTTCAAAGAGAAGTAGTTAAGTAGAAATAATGAGGTGAACATGTAGCACTAAAGCTTCCTTTTGGATCCTGTTAGATGTTTATTGCCAAATGTAGCAATGTCCTTATTGCCAATTAGTCTTAAAATTATACTTTTATTGATTAATATAAGTAATGCTTTATACTGTAGTTAACAAATGAATCTGCTCAGGCATCTACATTTTTTCTTTTAGCTGTATTTAACACTTAAGTAAGTAAATCTGTAATGACCCTTGTGTGGGTGAGTTAGACTTTCTGTTGTGCTTGAAGGTGTAAGAGTCCAGAGCGGGGCCACGTGGACCAAAAATCAACCTCATTATTTTAGTAGTTAGTTTGTGATAAAGTGTTGAGTAAACATTACTAATAAAATAATAAAAATAAAAAAGTAATGATGTTATTATTATAACCACCATTTATTTGTTTAAATATTTTTTTTTCAAATATTGAAGACAAAACATTTAGGGGTGATGTTACACTGGGTCACAGTACCAGAGTTAAAATGATAAAATAAAATATTTAGTTAAATAGTATTCTACTTTTTAAAGAATATAAATCTAATACATGGTTTTTACATGCCAGAGTTGAAATGATGAAAATAAAAGATTTAATTAAATAGTATTCTACTTTTTAAAAATACAAATCTAACAAATGGTTGTCACAGTACCAGAGATAAAAATTTTGATATGGTGATGGTGAATATCAGTCAATATTGGAACATGTTTATTACCACAGCTACAAAAATGCAAGTCCAAAATAACCAATTTCGAGCAAATTCATTGTTTTTACAACAAATTTGCAGAAAATCCCTTTACTACCACCTCTTAATAAGTATTTGTCACACACCTTACCTACTTTTAGATTTCTGTCTCTGGTCTTTGTATGCGGTCCATGTCTTCATGTTTTTATTTATTTTATTTTTGTAATAATAATTTTTTTGATCTTCTGTTTTTTTTTTTTTTAGTTTTTTAGTTTTATGTGTTTTATCTGTCTTTTGTTGTTGTCTTTTGTTGTTTGGATTTTTTTATCTCTGCTTTATTTTATTTTACGTCCAGTTGTAGTCACTGTGGAGCACTTTGTTAAACTTTACTGTTTTAAATGGTTCTATATAAATAAAGTGGATTGAATTGGATATAGGTTATTTATTTAAAAAACATTACAGGAAAATAACTGCACATTCCCAAAAATAGCCAATGATCTTCAGACATAATTCACTGCAAAAATCGATCATTAACATTTTGTAAAAAAATGAAGAAAGTCCTCGCTCCTCTCTAAGTCCGACCAGTGCTTTAAATACTTCAGGGGTATTTGTGTCAGTAAGCACTGCAGGAGTTTGTCAACAATGTTTGATAGTGAAAAGCAATGTGTATGTTTAGGACTTCTATTGGTGTGTGTTAGTGTGGTAACAAACAGGAATTGATATCATGTGATTTTAACTAAAAGTGAAAATGCTCCTTAAATGAAATAAAATCATGAGGGTTGTTAACTATGTGCAGCATGCTGTGTGATTTTTGTTCTTGCACCAGCTCTTGCCACCGAGCCGTTGAACAGACAGTAAATCCATTGCTTCTGCATGAAAGCTCCAGAACAGATAACTAAACCAAAATAGCACGCCTCTTTCTCACTCTTCAGTCATTTCTGTCTCCCTCCATGTCCTTGGCCTGAATCATGTTGTTGTTTCACAGAACATGAATGGATGTTACTGTCCAGTACACAGACTGAAGTGATTACACAGTGTCTGCTGGTTAGTGAGCTACTCGACCATAAAGGCGTTCAGATCGTTTCCTGGCTCCGTCTAACTGCGTCACAGCTCAACGAGGAAACCCCATGTTTACCCCCTGTTCATGACCTGATGTCTTAACTTATTTGCAATCAAACCACATCCCAGTGCTTCTCTGTGGCAGCTCAGCACATCATGTGCCTGCCCAGAAAAATGCACTGAAAAAAATGTTTGAAAGTGGTCGGAGCTCCTGTTTAGTCTGCTGATCCTCATACAAGATGGTGTGAAAACATGTGTCTGAATGTGTCTCTTTAAGGCTGTAAAGCTCAACAACACACACAGTTTAGCATTTTATCATATCTCCAGTTCAATTGATTATTTATATTTTAGTAATTTCAAAGACGATCTTTCTAATCCCCTAACATTGGTTATTTTGTATCAGTATAAAAAAGCGTTAAATCCAGCAAGATCTGTCATTTGTGGTCCTGATCACCCACAGAGCGTTGTTTACACTCAGTAAGTCAAGTCCACAAACTCCCGGTAACCAGTCAACTGTGTGTACTTGTCTAATTAATTGCATCTTTGTTTGTTTTTACCTTTTAGAAAGCAAAAATTCTTTTTTACACGAAGATCTGCCCAAAGGAGTAAAACTTTTCAGATCCAATGGTGTCCACAAGAAGCTGTTGCACCCTAAACATAATCTGACTTTATTTAAATCAATTTAATCCAGTTCCCCACAAAATCAACAAAATCACATTTTTCAAGCGAGTGCATGATGAGACCACTCATCACAGCAACAGCTCCTCACTTGTGGATAACTCATCATTACGTTTATGCTGTGTGAATCTACACCATCTATAATCTATAAGTTGAAAAAATAAACAGGTCAACCAACGCACATCATTTCAACACATGAGGAGGTCCTTTGATAAAACAAATTCAGTCCTATAGGCATCTCGGTTGTTCAGGATGGTGGGTTTTTGAGCTCTGTATGGCTTTTTCCCCTTTTATTTGAGGAAAACATGGGTGTTTGTGCTAAAACAGGTCTTGTTACAAACAGTGTTGTTCTCCAACACATTTAAGTATTTGTTCAACGACAACAATCAATGTCCTCTTTCTATGCAGATTGTTCTCCACTCCACCTCCTTCTGCTTATCTTCACCCAAGTCTGTTTGACTGTTAATATACTTTAGCTTCATATTTTATATCTCGCACAAGTATTACAATTCTCGTCCTCAGATTTATGTCACTGGATAATCTGTTGTTATCAGATCAGCTGAACTGCATGGGGATGAGGATTATTGCTAATGCAAAAAATGCAGCGATCCAAAATAAAGAGAGAGGGAAGAATAACACCCACAGCATCCACAGCAGAAAACGTAATATGGGGCGGATTTAAAGGTTCATGTTAAATATAAGAAATCATCCCTTTTACATGAATGGACAAGAGATTATCAGCGGACACCTTTCTCTTTCTTTTCTCGGCATAGAGCTGCTCAGGTGTGATGCTGCCTTTATGCAATTGGCATATTGGTTCCACATCTATACAGGGTTTTGGTGCTCATTCATAGCGGGTTAACTGAGCACATCCCAACTACTAGGCAGCATTACTGAGCAAAACCTCACCTAAAAGGACAGAAACAGAATAACGTTTCCACATAAGGTCATAAATGGCACGATCACAATAGCACTAGCACTTGTGTATTTGTGTTATGATTAAATCAGATATGGGGAGGGTCCATTCACTGGACCTTTCAGGGGCTTGGTTATTTCTATGGGCAAGCCTGAATTCAAGCACTAAAGTAAGAAGCATCTGTCACAGTCTTGCCTTTCGTCAGTCTTATCGAAATATCAGTCAAATAAAACACAAAGTAGAAACTGTAGAAATCACTTCATTTTGCACTTGATGGTATAAAGATAAAAATAAACCAACAAACTCTGAAGCTAAACTGATGGGTCTTGGTTGCATGGTTTCACAGTAAAATACAGAGCCGAGTGACTCAGTGTAAGATTTTTCCTCAGGCATTTGTTTAAAATCAAGTGATCTGCGCTCAGAGGTCAGATGTTTCTGATTGTGTCTTGGTCACACTCAGATCAACAGAACAATAAAATGGGCAAAAGACACGACAAAATAGTCTTTAATGGCATAACAGTGGTTTTCAGTCATCTCTGTACCCCATTTATCAAGGGTGAGTGGTTTTGTTGCTTTTTCTCTTCTTTTATATCCCACTTTCAGTCTTGTCTATCACTTTTTGGTTGAATTTTGTTGCATGCCACCTTTTCTTTTCATCATCGTCCCAAGTTAGCTTTCCCTCCACCCCCCTGCCCTTTTTCTTTCTTGCTCTGTGTGTGTGTCTCTGTATCTCCATCTCTCTGCCCTTTTCCTCATGCCTCCCCTCATTTTCTCCCTGAAAGAATGTTGCCTTCACGTGAACTTTATTTTTAGAGCAGAGCAGATTTCAAACAAGCCATGCTGGGCCGCAGGATCAAGGGGGGCGAAAGATTGTCACAGTTTGATTCAGCTAAACTTTGATTATCCAGCTTAATAAGTTAAAACTAAAAAGATGTTGTTGAACTTAGGGCAGCATAGGACTCAAAATAATTTATATATTCTTTAACAGAGAGGTAGCAGACAATATATGATAGTTTCTTCTGTGAATATATAACCAGTGGTTGTCACAATACCAGAGGTATGATGTTAATCTGATTGATATGATGTTAGTGAAGTGAAAACTATTGGTTCTTGCTTGATATGACGGTTACAGAAAGTGAAAGTTAAGGACACCCCTTATTGGACATTTTTACTTTTAACTATCAAAAATTGTCGATAAACTCCAACTTATTTGTAAAATTGTGTGAATCTTTTCTGTGTATTGGTGTCAAAATTTATGATACTATTAAATATAAAAGGTTTCAGAGTGCTTGAATCAGCATTACTTCATTAAATTTTATTTTTACAAAAAAGAGATAGAGAGCTCAGACAAAATTGCACAAATACATTGGCACTATTTGGGAAAAGGGTTAAAACTGGCATGGAACTTATCGCCTTTATCAAGTTTGTCTGCAAAGTTTGTAGTACATTTATAAAAACGATAGATATAAAATACTCAATAAGGGATATGAACAATATTAACCTAGAAGGGCTCAGAGGGCACAAGCCTTCCCCAAGGCATTTCTGACATTGTTAGCTCAGTTACTAGCAAAATTGTGGAAAACTGCCCTATCTCACACTGTTAACATATCCTTACAAAAATCCTGGCTTCACATCCAGAATCGGATCACCACCAAAATCTAGTCACTTCTTCCTTGTGCTATGACCAACATCACCTGAAACTTCAAAATCCACTGAGAACTTTTTGAGTTATCTCGCTCATAGACAAACAGACAGACAGCCAAATGGACAGACCCCAGCAAAAACATAACCCTCTTGGCAAGGTTAATAATATGATAAGTCCCCATGCAGATTTAGCATTTTAATGAATTATCTTGATATCAGTGAGCATATAGACCTGTACATTATTTGAAAATATATTTGTGTATGTAAAAAAAAATTGCTGTTAGGAATGAAACACAGGTTTTAGCTTTTATTAGTTTTATTTATTTGCACATATATAAAAGAAGAAAAAGTGGATAAGATTAAACCACTTGTTCAGGTGATGTAGAAACCCAGTGAAGGTTTATTTACAAATCTCACCTTAAGAGATAGATTAACAGAAACAAACATTTAATCCTAGTAATGAAAGAAAAAAAAACATACATTTTACCAAAATGAGAGTGAATGTCAACACAGAAGTAAAATACAAAAGAACAATGTAGTACATAGACTGTATTTGTCAAACAAAATGTCAAACAAAACAAAAATAAAAGTACACGCATGGATATATTTAGGTCAGTTGGGACTTCTTTTTTAGGTTTCAAAACCCTAAAACTAACTTACTTTGAAAATATATATATATACTGTTATCGACTTTCTAGAGTCTGTTGATATAGCCTAATTTTATTATTCCACTGGTGTAGTTCTTGCGGGGGGGACAAAAGCTCCAAGCACGTCAGCACTGTGAATCGTATTAAACCAAACTGTCCAACTTTTCAACTGTTGTGTAAAAAAAAAAAAGTCTTACAACTCTACTATTAAAGCAGGCAGCATGTACATACATGACACTGGCTGCTGTAGGATAGTCATCCTCCTCATCTGCTCAAATCTGCAGTGAAATGACATCCCATTCTTTTTAGGAAGTCCTGTTGGCTAAAAATATTAATCCAATATTGAAATCAGCAGGAAAAGAGTCAGATAACTAACTAAATGAGCAGTCATGCAATTATATTATGGTAATTAAAGTCAGTGCAGAAAAGGTGATAGTGGGTGAAAAGGAAATTTAAGCTTCTGTCAGGAAACTCATAAAAATACAGTTGGAGGAAATTTGTTTTTCCATCAATATAAGTTAATACCACAAAGTGGAGGACAAATTTTAATATCACTCCACAGAAGTTTTTATCATTTTTATTGAAAATGTGTTGTCCTGTCTGTCCAAACAATAGAAATGCATCATCAGTGATTTCAGTAAGGATTCAGTTAGTCAAAGAGTATCAATAAGCTTATCAAATCAATGAAAATAAACTATCCCCATCCCTGCTCAGCTCTATAGTACAATTAGTAATGTGGCAGGACAGGAGTGAAAATGATTTTTACTAAAGAGACAAACAGTGTAATCAAATAAAGCAGCCATTACATTCGAGTAAAGTCAATACAAATTATTTCCAGTGTTAACAACATGTCACGTCTTCATTTCCTCTCATTATTTATTTCCATCTCTTTGTTGTTCCACTCTTGCTTTCTCTGGTTGTTTGTCTCTTATTTATCTTGAATCCTACCACAAACAATGGAAGCTTTTATTTTAGATTAACAGCAGGACTAAAAGAAAAATCTCCATGACGCAGTTTGGGATGTTTTTCCAAGAACGGAAAGATGGCCTCCCAGTGTGTGCCCTTTATGAAACAAAAAAAACCCTTTATGTAAGAATCCCCTTTGAAAAGTCAGATACAGCAGAATTAACTTGCTCTTTTTTATTTTTGTAGATATCCCTGCAGTCTTTGAGCTGTCCTTGCCGCCTGAATGCAGAGGAAACGCTAACGCTGTTCTCCAAACCTCCCTGCTGCCTTGGGGGAGATTGTCCGATGTGTACCCAGCACTCACAGCCCCTGGCCCGGCCGCCGGGATGGCAGCGTCTGCCCTGAACCTGAACGGCCTCGGAGTCATGAACAGGTACTTTTTTTCTCACTGTGTGTCTCTTTCTATTTTAAGACTTAGGTTTTCCTCTGGCGTTTTTGGAGAGGAAATGCATACTTAAAACATGTTTGGTCAGTATGGGCTGGTGTAGGCGAGAAGCTGTTTGACTGGACTATCAAGACAATGTTTTATTTTGTGTCTGTTAGAGGAATAATTATAAAGCCAACCAATTAAGAGAGATGTCATTTTTTATGAATTAAGAATTTTACCGTTTCCATCTTATCTGCTTTACAAGCCTTTAGATTGTAGCAATAAATGTTCATGATGTACAATTTATTTCCTTGTTTATTAAGCTCCAGATTTGCCTGTCAGTTATTCTCCAGTTTAATTCATTTGTCTGCTAATAGTATGTAAGTTTTATTTGGTGACAGCATTATTTAGTTTTTGTACATGCATTGCAATAGTATTCCTCACCCTTGAAATTTTCCGAATGTGTCTATACAAGGGAGGGGAATTGAAAACCTGTGATATCAAGCTGAAGGAATTAATCTCATAAGCCTAGATGTGTAACAATTTCCCCATCACTTCTTTCCACTTGGTTTAGCACTAGCCAATGATGTCAAACCCGTACGAGAGGCAGTCTGCTTGAATAACAACAAGGAGTCAGTGAAGTAATCATGGTGGACAGGAGGCAGAAGCAGTCAGAATTGTAATTAAATGTGCAATGTCGCTGGCTGTGTGATCCAAGCAAAGGTGGAAACACCAGCAACTTGCTGAAACATTTATTAATAAAGTGTGACGTTAAATACCAAGACTGCCATGTGTTTGACATTGTTGACAGCACCTCAGATTCCACACAGAAAATCCACAGGAATCAACAAGGAAATCAATAAAAATTGTATCAAAATGCAGAATTGATGATGGCATTGATAACACAATTGTAACAGTTCCCATCCTTACTCATTTTAGTGGATTTTAATGGGGTTGCATATGTTGGACTAACAAGAAATAAACTCAGGTTCTGTAATGTAGAAGGGCATTGTCATTTTGGACCTATTGTAGTTTAAGCATTCACAATAGAGACGTCGTAAAAGTCTAAATTTAGCACACTAAAAATATTTTGTTTATAGCCCATATGTACGATATGGATCATCACATAATATGTGTACAAAAATAAGGTTTCTAGAAAAGGACTGGGTAAAATGCCATGCTTTGACAGCATTTTTTTGAATAAGTAAGATGAAACTAATGCAAGCTTTCTACTAACCATATGTTAACTTGTGCAAGCAAAGAGACAACATTTCTTTTTTGATATATTTATTTGAAGACAAGCATGTTGCCACTTAAGCTCATGTAGATTTTTTAGTATTTGATGATTTGTTTCTCTTTTTGTGGCTTTCTTGATGTTGAACATTGTTGTTTTACATATTTTTTTCATATGCAGGCAGAAGGAAAAGATTTTAAAGGATAATAATAAAGAAGTTTAAATTTGGGGCAGTAAAGTTAAGCCTAAATGAAGTTGCTGCATAAATAAAAGAAATTGCATTGGCATTTTGTCTACATTTGTTCAGCCCTAATGTATATTACTTGGTGTTGAAATGATTTATGAAAAGATTGTTTTTTTCTTTCTTTATGCTGTTCAGATTTTCACTAATATCAAAACAGTAGCCTGAAGGTTAATTTTAGTATCAAACCAGTGTCTGCTTTTATGAAACAATAAAATAGTCAAACAAGTTTTATATTTAAGTTTAAATATCAGGTTTTATCACTTCAAAGCATGAAAAAGTACCAACTAAATGGTATAAACGTAAGACACTGTTTAACCTAAGAGTGTAAGGTATTTTTAGTTGTATATCTCTCTGAAGAATCTGCTGAATGTAACATATGCTTAAATGATTCAGATAGTTTCAACTTATAGTTTTAACCAGCCCTCTCCTCTTTTTTCTTTCCTGTAGCAGTAATCAGTTTCACACTCAGTCAGGCTCCCCTAGCACCAACTCAGCGGCCAGAACCAGTCCTGTTGGTCGACCGGTGCTGCCAGTTCCAGATCGAAGCACCTACTGTCCACTGTTGGGTGGGGGTCTCTACAGCCCAAAGGTAGATAAAACTGAAGTCCTTTTTTTCTCTTAAAAAGTCCAAAAAAAAAAGAAAAGAAAGAAAAATTAAAACAGTTCATGTTTGTCACCAAAAACGCTCAGCTGCTAATTTAATGTCCAATGGTTCCAATGTTCTGTTTCTGAAGTGCCTTTAATCCATCCCGCGTGTCTTCTCCTAGACAAGTCCTCGATCCCTGAGACGGACTTTTGTCTCTCCCTCTTCATCCTCGCTCTCCCCCAGCTCCTCCCCTCGCCCTCGCTCCCCCTCCCCTCGGAGCCCAGAGCTGCTAGGAGTCAATGTGGGCCAACGAGTGCGACGCTTGAGTTCGCCCGGCTGTGAGGAGAGCGGGGACGGAGAAGGGCTAGAGGAAAGGGGAGCAGAGACAGGAGGAGAGAGGCGAGAGGAGAAGAGACGCCAGGCACAGCTGCTGCAGATTCACCGGGAGCTGCAAAACGTGGAGGTGATTTTACATTTATTTCTCATTTTTGTATTTTTTGTACTTTTTGTCTTTTCATCTCTGTTTCCATTCATCGCTCTGTCTGGGTTTGTTTTGGAATGTAATCCTGGAGCAACATAAAGCCTTTTTCATCATTTTGAAAGATTTACTGCTTTGTTTTGATTTGTTAGGCTTGTCAGAGCAATGTCAGTAGGCTATACGCTTACTCAGCTTCACCACCCAGCTGTTACAGATTAAAACTACAAGGAAAGCAGGAAAAAGGACTTTCTTTGTCCGTGGTTCCATGAAAGATCCTTTATTTTGAGGTTTTTGTGTACTCCAGGTTCACATTAAAATGCAAAGAATAGTATCATCCATCACAAAGGTGTTAACTAATTAAACAAACAATAAAAAGGGATCAACAGGGGTACTACATAACATCACTTCAAAGATCCTTTGGCTTTCTGGTGTTTTCACGCGTATAGAAACTTCGTTTAATTTTATGGTTGAGCTTCATGTGTAAAAACAAACGACTACACTTTTCCCAGATGTTTTGTGACAGTCTAAGGGTTGAATGTTGTTGTAAAAATGCAGCTTGAAATATTTGTGATTCACAATGAGCATGCAGAGAAGGAAGAAGGCATACTTTATTGCTCCATACAGGGGAGTGAAATTGTTTATATGCATTAGGAGATAAATTGTGATGCTATAAGCTCAAGAGTGCATCATGCTCTTTTCTGTTTGCAATTCTCTGATGTGGTGAAGAAGTTCAATCACATGGAGCATTGAAATATTTGAAAGGCAGAAACTGTCATCATGGGTCACACTATGTTGCATCATCTGGCATCATTTTGTACCAACAGTGAAGTCCAGAAGCCTAACATTTACAAGTTGTCAGTCTGTCCATCCAGGCCATTCTTGTGAGTGCAAAGGGGTTTTCGCCACACTTTGTAGGAGTATCCTTTCTGACATTGGGGTGTCTCGACTACTTTCTGTATTGACTACTTTAGCCAAAAGTGACATTGATAAATGCTGTTACTGTCCTTGCTGAATTTTTTAATACTCAATGCCTTGAAAAACCGTGAGATAAACACAGGACTCTGCAGCAGAGAAGAACCCCTGCAATTACGCTGTACTGAGAGGGGCAATAGATTTCATGGTGATGCTTTTCTGTGTAACTAGGCCCTTGAAGGCAGGTGACAGGATTGGCTGAACCAGCTGGGGAGTGCAGAACTGTGTGTATGAAGCCTGCATGATATGAGCTAAAACATACAAGGGTCATAATATTGTTCAATATGGTGATAATGATATTAATTAAAATGATGTTATTCCTAATTTGCCTGTGTAGCGTTCCATATGTCCCGCACACTCCGCAGTAAATTGCCCTCTGTGTAGTCAGCAAATCGGTTTCCACATCCTGTGCATCAGTTTGTTTCTGGAGAGTCCCAGCAATGCCATTCCATGCAAGTTAACAGGAGAAATGCTTTGAGTCTATTTTCAGCAGGAACCCGTGTCAACCTCAGTGAAGCAGATCAAGCCAAAGCAGGAAAGGAAGTACTTGAAGTTCTTGGTTGATTTAAAATACACCACTATGAGGAAATAATACTGATGCACACAGCAAATCGATGTAAATGTTGTTTACGTGTTTCTCTTCCTTCATTCATGGCTGTTACCATGCACAGTTCTCTTGTGAAGCTGTCGTTTTCTCGTGATCTGCAGATCTCATGTTTCAGGGATGCGCAGCTCTTTTAAATACCAGGTTCACACTGGACACGTGGACAGGATGCTATGCTGGCAAATTTGTGGAAAATGGGGGTTTCAGTGTCCCTAGCCTAAGGCCCGTTTCATACTGGTTGTGTTTTACTTGCGTAACAGCAGTAGTGTGTGAACGTTTTCATTTTGCTGAGCATGTTTTCAAGCCAGAGCTTTCAGACTACAAGCATGAGCCAGGTGCTTCAGGCATGTCTGCTGCACCGCAAATCTTGAGAAAAAGAGGCTCACCCATTTTTCTTACGGGCAGCGCAAATTTCGCAGCAAAACCAGACAAAACATGAAAAATAGAGTGCCACCTTTACCTTAATCCAGCTGGCATGTATGACCACATTGGTAAAATATGCCACAGAAAAGATAGGAACCATCTAATTACTCATCCTGTCTCAAAGTTAAAGCTCAATTTTCCTCCTCTGTGGAGAAATTTCCCTTGTTTGTTGACGCACTTTTATTTTGCAGGTTTCCCAGTTCAGTTATGCAGTGAACAGGTTCCTTGTGGGGAGATTTACTGTGACTCCTCCTAAACTTTAACTAGAAACTCATAATTGGGTTGATACGTATGGAAAGATGGAGCTGTGGCAGCAGGGAGATGTGCTGAGGGTGCAGGACATGCACGCAGCTGGTGCGAAAGCTGTGGCTGCATTTGCTGAGCTGATGTGTGGCAAGGGCATGCAAAAAAAAATGCTTCCAGGGTGAAGGGGCAGATAACACAGAGTGCTCTATACACAGCTGCACCAAAGACAACTCCAGGGGGAATAACTCAGGGAGTGCATGTAGAGAGGATCTGCATCCACACACATGCAGCCAAATAAAATTAGCAGAAAAGGGTTTGAACAAACGTAATGCTCTCAGCCTCACCTTGGGCACGCTGCTTGAAGTAAAATTGCTATTCAGTGGTTTAAGTAAGAGACTCTCCTCTGCCCACTGTTGTCAGTCGGAACAGTTCATAATATCTCCCAAAAAAAAAAAAACACAAAAGCTACATTACTAAAAAACATATTTTACATCTGTTTTGGCTTCTAGTGACATTAACCAGCACAGTCACTCTGTGTCCTCCGTGGAAAAGTTGAACATTTCTTGACTGTCATCCATGCTCAAAAAATCCTAGAAAACCATTTCGCTCAGCGGCAGAGCAAAACAATCCTGGTAGTGCTCTGTTACATTGAAAAACAGTGGTTTTACTGGTAGTACTTTTTCTAGGGACACATCTCTCTGTGATCAAACCCCAAAGTAGTCCGCCTGCAATGGACAACACTCGCAGCTTCAACATGTTTTTCTGAATCTAATTGAAATCTGACTGCAGGGTTGTGTTTATTGCAAAGGATCATAGTGTGAAAATGATAAAACCATGATTAATTTCCCAGCCTTAGTGTGTATGTGGAGCTTCCACTGTGCTTACCCATGCTTTAGTAACACTGATTTTTGCCTTCATTTCGTTAGGATGTTACATAAGCTCTGTTCCTTGGGTAGTCATAGTTTTCTTTTTATGTTTGAATGCTAACTTTCATTTTTATTCAGAAAATAAAAATAGTCAATAATTGAAGTTTTGTCCTGCCAGAACCATCTTTCAAGACAGTCCATGTACCATTCATGAGAAACACTTTATTTCAACCTTTTTATTTCTAATAATGGTACCATATTTTGGAGTGATGTAATATAAGAGCACCTGTAAGTTTATAACAGTCATGAAAAAATGCATGAAAGGGAAGTTTGCTTAAGTTCAGCCAAGGAAATGAAATGAAGTTGTAGTTCCCGTTAGACTCATGATATCCCTGTGTGTGTTTCAGGTCAGAGATAAAGTGGGCATTTTTGAGGCCCACATTTCAGGAATCCGGGCCCAGGTGCTCAACAGTGAGCTCCAGCGCAGCCCCCTGTCTCAGCGACGTTCAACGGGCCAATCACCAGCGGGAAACACAGCCAGTGAATCCTCAATGACCCACCCACAGGAGCGTAAAGTTCCTCCTGTTGTCCAAAATGGGAGAGAGAAGGAGGAGGAAGCTCTGGAAGGAGAAGAGAGGGAGAGAGGTAGAAATCAAGGTGATAAGAAGGACAGTAATGTGACTGAAAGAAAGACAGAAAAAAAGACACTTATTGGTCAAAATGGTGGCTGTTCTGACACAATGACGTTAAGTCCCTGTTTAGATGCTCTCTCTGACATTCAGGGCTCTCCTGGGACATTATACCCAGATGGAAAAACTGACAGAGAGAAACTCAAGGGAGAACAAGAGGAGGAAAACCCTAGAGGGGAGGCAGAGAACAAACAAATCCTGGGAATAAGAAAAGAACGGACAGAAAAAGAATCAGAAAACAAGAAAATGGACCAGTTGTGTCATGGCGTTGGCCCAGAAACCCCCTCTCTCCCTCTTACTCAAAGCGATGACAGCTCCCCGTGTTTGACGGACAACACTGATCACACATCCAACCACTCGCCTTCTGTTCCTCCCTCCATCCCACCCTCTATCCCTGCTGTCATTATAACAGACCACGGTTTGGAGAGCCCACCTCAAACTCCTGAGGGCTCCAGCTCGGACCAGGGACTAAGCTGCACCCCTAGCCCGGGTTCAAGCCCTGTACCTGGGTCTAACTTCTCCACCCGCTCCCTCAGGAAGTTGTCTTCCTCCTCTGCCTCCTCGGCAGGGTTCTCCTCATCCTGGGAAGAGTCAGAGGAGGACATTTCCAGTGATACAGAGAAGGGGGAGCAGCTTCTCAACCCTGCTGTCCTGACCTCCAGACAGAAAGCGGTAAGTCAATAAAGTCATGAAAGAGTGTGTGAACCTGTGTGCTTACCTGCATTTTATTCTTGTCTTGCATTTGGAGGCCCTCTGCTCTCTAAAAATGCCATTGACCTTGAAAAACTGATTCCCCTGAGAACCATATGTCACCCACAGAGGGACAATCAGACATGAAAAATGGGTACCCTGGGAAAGTCAAAGGTTATCTGGCTTATTTCCATGAAGTTTCCAGGATAATATCAACATACTTAGACCAACATGTCTGGGTTAAAATCATTGTACTATTAATCACTCAAGCAAATATTTTGGTCAAGACTGAAATCAGCTGATAACTTTTATGGTGGATCTTAACAAAACTTCATGTCCATAAAGGATTTACGTGCACCCCAAACTTGAGCCACAATAAGGCCTGGCTTAATACTTTTCGTGGTTAATATCTCATCATCCCCTGTAGTGGCAGAACATTTAGTACTGCAATAATGCGCAACCATTTCATACAGATAAGCTAAACTTTTGATGTTGAGCAGTGTCAAATTACCTCTATAGGTTTAGCATTTAAGCATTGTTGATGCAACATCTTAGCTTAAAATTGATCTTTGCAAAGTAATGGCACAGATAAAGGTAAAGAAAAGAAGATGATTTGCTGATTTGTGTCCTACATCTAAAAAGGCCTGGGAAAGGGTATACACCTTTTTAGTTACACTATGCCTCCATCGGCCATTGATTGATAATTATCCAGCTTTTCTATAGATATACACCTCAACAGATATTATGTTTTTCAGTCATTTATTTATTTACATATTTGTGAAGGGACCGTGTACATTACTTCACATAAATATACCATCGCTGTCAGATGGAAACATTGTATCTCCATTTTTCAAAGTCTGATTGTTAACACCCCCAACTTGTTTTTTTAATTCGAGTTTTTTACCAATTAAAAGTATGGAAACCAACTACTAGTTATGACAATACAGTACTAATCCAACAATGAGCTACAGGGCTATGGCGAAATATGTAAAAATCATTCAATGATCAACAAAACCTGTAGGACCAAACTGATTAAAAAAAATGTTGTTTAAGTTCAACACAAAAAATGAATCCAAGCCTGTGCATTTATCAGGTAGAAGACTTGTAGTTGTTATCATACACAGCATTATTTAAGGTCAAGTTAGGTCACTTTTTTAAACTTTACAAGGGTCAAGGTTTCTTTATTAGTACCAAATGGTAAATTTGTTTACAGACAGGGAGCTCAGCAATCCACATATAAAACAACCACTCAACAGATATAATTGATATGACTGTCTTTAAAGTAAAGTAGAAAAATCCATTAAGCTTAAGAAAGAAAATGATTTAAAAGTATTAATTTATTCAGAAGTGCATAGTTATAATATAATGATTTGAAATCATGGCTCAGCCTCTTGTAGGCTCCTTAGCATGGATGTAACCTCTGTTGTTTCTATCCTCCTTCATTACATGTCATTCTGATGATCTGTTGCTTTTAATACTGTTTCATTTTGACCTTGAGTTAAATTATATTGAATTAAATCCAGTCTGAAGTTGGTCATGGCATCACAATGAAATAACTTGGAATAATAGTTGATATTAGTTGTCTTTAAAGCATGTGGCAAATATGTTCGCAATGATAGCCCAAGAAAGAAATACTTAGAAGTGTTTTGTGTTTCATTATGTTGTAAAAAAAAATATATATATATATACATATATATATATATATATATATATATATATATATATACAGCAAAAATTGGATAAAGATTCAGTAAAACTCAGACCTAGAGCTACCTTGGTCTATTCTATGCAAACTCTGAAAATGGTCAAAATCTCTTTAGTGGTCATTTTAGTGATAAAGGATACAGCTTGTTTTCTTTCCTGGAAAGTGGTGATTTTAGAGAGGTAAAGTTTCTGTCCAATGACAATTCTATTCATTTCACACCACGAGCCAAAGTAGAGTGAAGCAAAACGTTGCTCCTGGCTCTTTGTAAGTCACATTTTAATGTAAATTTCTAACATTTCTGCAAAAAAATGTTACTAGAGACATTTTCCCTTTAGATGCTAAATTGATATCAACAATGTCAGACAACATAAATATCATACACAACAGAAGCTAAACATATTTTCCATCAATGAAGTTTAGTTATAGGATACTAAAGCTCAAGTTTTTAGGGAGAAACAATCTTCATGTGTACCGGAGAGTTAGACTAAGGTCTCTAGCATAAGAAGGGAGCAAATCTTGGAGAGTCCTTGAGTTTCCTCCTGGGGTCTCTGTTAATGCGCCTCAAATTGTGTGTACATCCTTGCGTGTGTGCGTTTGCTGGGTACCACTGTGTCAAATTGCTCAAAGCACCCAGCCTGACTAATGGATGACATTCACAGCAACAAAGCCACCTCTGTGCCCCTCTGAAGGTGTGTGTGTTTGAGAGAAAGAGCTGCAGTAATAGAAAAGAAGGCGAGGAAAGAGAATTCACAGTTACACGCACTTACGTTTTTCTTTTGTTTGGATGCTGTACAACGAGGAGGCTTAGTCCTGTTTGGGTTTGTGTGTATATGTACGTAGGTGGGTGTGTGGATGCGTTTTTATTTGTGGCCAGGAAGAGTTCATGAGTTCATCTCAGTTCTGCTTTGAAACAGGATTCAACAAAGGATTGTATAACTGATTTCTTGGAGTGTTTGGTAAACAATGTCCTGGTCCAAAAAGGGACTCCTGTTTTAAGGACTTCACACTTGAGAAGTCTTGTCTGTTTGGGCAATTGTGCCTTTAAAACAGAAAAATAACAACTTATTAGGGTAAATGTCATTTTGCACAACTTTAAAAACAAGAATCTTTCCTCTGCGTGACAGGATGACTGTCTTTTCAAACTTTAGATCATTACCTGTAATCGTTGCATCACCTGCATTAAACACTACTTCATGAGATTGCTGTTATCGTTATGTTAAGACTCCTGCTTATGTGCACTGATTATAATTACATATTTAATTTATTGACCCTCTTCTGTTGGATGTCCTATCCCTCCTGGTTCATTCATTTCAAGCTATTTGTTTAAATAATTTTTGCTGATGGATTTGAATAATGTTTGTATTGCTCTTTGCATATTCCAGGTATTTGTTTTCCCCTCATCCTGCCAAAGACAGGGACAGAAGCTCCTGCAGCTGACCGAAGGAGAGGGTTTTATAGGTCCTTATAAAAGCCTGGCTTCCCCCATTGTAGTCAAGAGATGTCAAACATGTGCATTATTCATGTTCAAGTCTGCAGCTTTTCACAGACCCTGATCAGTTGTTGTTTAAAGAAACTTGCTGTATGAGTGCAAGAAGAGGCAGACATGCAGATACACATAAAGCATGCCTGCTTGTGTGGGAGGTATGTAGGAAAGAAGAGAGGGAGAGAGTGAAGAGGAGTGATACTGACAGAGGAATAAAGGAAGAAGAACAGTGTGAACCAAAGATTGGAACCTGCAAGAGGAGACAAAAGAATGTGAGCAGGAAAGCCAAAGACAGTTTAAATCACTGCACACTAACTCCAAAGTGATCAAAATTTCTTGATGCATTTAATTTAATGTTGTATTTCAGCAGAGAGGACCCTTCAAGACAGGGATCCAGCCCTTTCAAACCAAAACCCTGCCCTGCAGTAACACAAGTAAAAACAGAAAAGAAGTCTAAACATGTAAACAAAATGAATCAACTCCTACACATATTGCCCACAAATAAACAATTGCAAATCGTTAAGCCTATTAACCCTGGTGGCTTGCCTTTAAGGCACATGAGAATTTAGTCAGGTTATCATTTCTTGAACTCAGAATCAAGTTTAGACCAGCCAGGGCCAGAGTTTGTTTGAGTTACAAGAAGCCAGGGATTTAAGAAAATGCTGATGCTTTTTTTCTGTAAACTTTCAGCAATTTTATGTATCCATGCCAAAGGAAGTCAAACATTTCTTGCACTCTAAATACCGAATTAAAATATTGATAATGTTAAGTGTGCAAGGATTAAACTGTTATATTTGATAATTGTTAAAAAGAAATCACTCAGTACTGGATGTGCCTAGCTTCTGTTCTTAATACTGTTTTTATGGAAAATTAATCAATATTTTACCATCTTCGTATTTTGTGGTAATGATCTTTTTATACAAATAAGAGGCCCCAGGGTAGGTCCCAGGGGTACTACAACTAGTCTGGTTTTCACTTTCAGCCACTTGTTCTTTAAAGTCAGATAACATTTAAATGTGTGACCTTAAAGTCTTCTTTTTATTTTGTGTTGTTGTTTGATTATCATTTTAAAGTTTTAATTCTGGCTCTGGGCAAGCTCTCAAGCACATTTTAAATGTTTGTTTGGGGCCATGGAAAAATATAATTTTTGATAACAGCATGGCATATGGCTTTTACAATCCCCTTTCTTCGTGGCAACATGCCTTATACAAAAAAGAGAGAACCTAGAACAAATCCCAGGGGTACTCCTTTGCTAAAGATATTAAAGGGTGGTATTGCATTGCCTCTAACTATGAAACGATTGAAAGTTGTATGCCCCATCAAGTTGAGCCACTTGTAGGAGTTTAAAAGTAAATAATGATTGAATTACAAGAAGTTTAATATGTTAAAATTCCGATTCTTTTTAATACCATGATGTCTACCCCACATGAAATATGTTTAGGAAAGGCAATGCCATCAAAAATTTCAGGCACACGAACATTGCACTAGTACATTGACACTGTTGCTGTACAGCAGTGGTTCTCAGTTACTTTCTGTCATGCCCTTCTTCAAAATTAACATTTTGTCGTGCCCACCTCTGCCCCACCCACCACCCACAAAGTCTTTCAAAGGGCAAGTTAGGTTTTTCTGGATAAATCTAAGCATTTGGATTCTAATTTCTTAATTTGGTATTCAGTATAAGTGTGTTTAACATTATGTAAATTCTTACCCCATCCTTAAACCAACAAAGTGACAACACATATTTTTAGTCATTTGTTAACTGATTGAAAAAATCCAAGGCTAGAGGAACAATTTAAAGTTCCACCAAAATAAAGTTTTCCAAAAACAAAAACGACAACAACAAAAACAGAAATTTTTATACAGCTCACATTAATTTTACATAAATCCAACTTCTGACATAGCAGAAAGCCAATCACGATGCAGAATTTTGGATGGCACCTCGGATGGCCAATCATTATAACTGGGGCTGTAGCTTACATTTGGCCACGGCCCTTCTCTGATTGGCCATCCGACTTGGTATGTGGCCACGCCCCACTAGGGAGCGTGCCCCAATGTTTGAGAAAAACTGATCTACAGAGATCACATGCAAGAGCTCATTTTGCAATATTTGATCATTGTTAACAATTAATCCCCCAGAACTGAGTGCACATATCATTCGTTTTTCATCCCATGGTTTTGAAAATTAATCAAACAGGTTTCGTTTTGTCCTATTTTCACATCGGAGTTTAAAAATGACGCCTTTGTGACAGCCACTCAAGCATGAACATTGGAGATATCTTTTATTATGTTCTTTGTGACAAAGCTGTTTTTAATAGGAATAAGAGAGGCCCAAGAATTGATCCCAAGTGTACTTCTGAACTAAAGAATTAGAGGTTGACATTACTTCATTTACAATTGATGTTTCAATTCTGGTGTCATCACCATTACATCAATAATATCAATCAGATGTAAAGGTACAGGAGGGATTTTGCCTCAATTTTGTATCAGGAAACAAAAATATAAATAACTCTTAATGATCAGAAATCAAAGTATTTTTTTATTCTACTTTGGGTTCACTTGAGGAGGCATGACATTTCATCTGTTTTGTAAAAATAGAGTCATATGCTTTGTTAAGGTCATTGGTTTTATGATTGTATCAACTCTTTTTGAGGAGCAAACACACTCAGTATCTGAACAGGGCCTTTTATAGACACTGTTGGGCTGATCTTTTGACTGTTGGGCATCTCTCCAAAGTCAGGAGCCACATGCATTTCCCCTTGCTAGTTAATTAACAGTGAAAGGCCACCTGCAGTAGATAGGCATCACTGTGTTTCCCCCTCTACCAAATGTGTGCAAAGAAAGAGAATAGAAGAAAGAAACTGTAAGAAATGTGTCATACTGTAGGTGAAGTGACAACTAAATATTTTTCAGTACACAATCCCAGTTCCTGAAGAGTTGGGCCGCTGTGTAAAAGTGACTGAAAGCAAAATGTGATCATATACATACTTTAAAACCCTATGTTTAGTTGAAAACATCAATAATTTAAGTCAGGTTTAGTGTTTTTTACTAAGTATATTGTCCCCCATAATGCTTTTATAAACTACATGCTAGGTACATGTTTCAAAAAAGTTGGGACAGTGGAAAGAAATCACTGGAAAATTTGGAAAATGCTGAAGGAAACACCAGGTGGAACATCTCTTTATACATACTGTGTATATGTGTATTTTACATATATATGTGTGCGTGTGTGGGGGGGTGTGTGTGTGTGTATCTATAAAATGAAGAGTATGGTTCAGCCTGCTCTGTTGTAAAGTGTCTTGAGATACCATGTTTTTATGAATTGGTGCTATACAAATAAGGATTGATTGATGATTGATGATTGATAAGTAACTAAATAATGCCAGTTTGGAGGCAAATTAAATTAAAGTAAAAAAAAATCAAGTCTTAGAGGAGGCTCTGGCTTCCCAGTTCTTTCCCTAAGCTCTCCCTTTAGACTGTTTAAAAAGACCGTATGACCCCACGTATTCTTAAAGGTGGAGCCAGCAACACAATGGATAATTTATACCTGTTATCAAGCAAGATTATGCTGTAAATAAATTATACCGCCCTGAGAGAAAATTGTTGTGTAATGTTGTCGTGGACTCGGAAATGTGGTTTTGAGGTATTTGAGAGTTTGTCCACAATCACTCAATTTCTAAAAAAGCCTTCTAGTTGTCATATTCAGAGGTCTGCCCGAATTCTCAGTCTGTCTGAGATGCTCTGTTAGCCCATATGTCCATATTGTCCATGTCCACGCTTCCGACCAATGGCCCATATCCTCGAAAGTGTGTTTTAAAGCACTGCGCCTTGAAGTGCAGCCCTGATGAGCTTGAAACACGAGCTCATGTAGATCAAGAGAGAACCACAGCTAGAGGATGAAATTTTGTTTAAAAGGGAACAGGAAGAGTAACATGTAAACAACAGGTTATATGAGGCAGACCTTCCGCATATTTCCAGCAAGCCAGCATAAAGGTATGCTGCTGGCCCGCTCCAGGTTCAGGCTGTGGAAAACGACTGAATGCATAGACATATGGACTACTGTATGTGGAAATTTGGGGTTACAACTTCTGCCCCTTTAAGGCCCCCTTTCCCTCCCGGCCCAGTCTGCTCTAATTAGTTGACCTTTCTACTCTGTAATTGTTCTGTTCAGCACTACTTGGTGCCATTTTTTCAACGACTCTGCATTCATTCTGCAGTCTCTGTCCTGCACTGAGCTTGCCACTTTGAGCAAATGGATATGAAATGCCACAAATAATGGTATGACTCAACACTAGTAGGTCTATTTGGTGGGGAGGGGGGCACTAGCTGTTTAAGGCAACTACTGGTGCTTTCAAGAGGGAGAGGGGTAGAAGACTTGAACCCGTGGACTTTTTGTATTGTGCATAGAAGTGCTTTATCATGCATAGATGGCATGTAAATCACTCCAGAGGCAATATAAAACTCAGAAAAGCACAAGTTTGTTTTCCAGATTTTTTATTGAGTTTTCTGACAATATTTAGGCTTGAAAAGAAGGAGCAGCAGAAGAACAGAAGTAAGGCCTGACTTAAAAATTATGCTGAGTGTGCATTGTTTTTATTTGTCTTTGCTGGAAGTAAAGGCTGTGATGCATTACACATTTTGATGTTTTTCTGCACATTTTTAATAGATTTTTAAACAAAGGCTCTCTGAATGGAAAACTCTCCATGCTGCTGATCTGTTAAACACATACATGGTGACACTGACACACCCTTTGCTGAAAACACACTCAAAGTTTAACAAGTTAGACTTTGCAGAGAAAGACAAAATGTCATCCACACCAAAGGTAATTTCTCACATAAACTTTAACTTTTTAAGATGCTTCAATGGACACAGACTAAACTTAAATCTGCACTTCAACTTTTCTATCAGTCCGAAAAAGAGTATATTAAAAGTCATTTCTAATATGAGAGAAAGTAGTTGTGTCCTGAACTGTAACTCACACACTGCCTGAGATACACACACACACACACACACACACACACACACACGCTGTTTGTACTGCAGTGGAAAATCTTCACTACAACGGCGGCTGGTCGCTTAGCAACCCTGTGACGTCAAACCGAGTTTCCCTCTCACAGCTGTGTGTGTGTTACAGAGACAGAGTCTTTAAGTTTGAGTGTGTGAGTGAAAAAGTGCATACTTACATCCCTAAGAGGGGAAACACCGGTCAATTCTTAATTTAGTGCTATGGGAGAGGTTTCCCCCAAGAGAGAGTGCATGCGTGTTTAAGATGGTGCCCTGTCCATGAAGGAGTCAAAGCACCCTGATAAAGCTGACATTTTAGAGGAAAGAGTGTCTGCTGTGGTGTCCGGAGCAGAAGTCAAGTGTGGTTTCACACGTTTTCAGAGTTGTCAGAAACACACTCTGCGTGGGGAAGCCCTGCTGCATGCTAATGTGATGGTTATAAATGCAAGTCACAAAGAATGGAGATCCAAAGTTTAAACCTCTTAAAGATTAATGGTCAATTAATAGTACATGGTTAATAAACAACTGTGGGTGGCACAGTAATTTATTATTCTATCCTCTGACTCTAGTACTGCAATTTCTCCTACCTTGTTTTCCTCATAAATGTGAGCATTGCTTTTGATTTCAGGTTATATATTACTAAATGTTAAATGACAAAACTGTGCAGTTTTTTTAACCAAATGCCATTGGTTAGCAGCACTACTGCTGCAGCCCCTACCGTCAAACAAGACAAGCCAAAAGCACATATAGCCCTTCGATGGTTTGAACAAGCATGATATTTTTATATCAAGTTGTTTGAAAGCATGAATATTTGTTAGTTTTGATTAACTTGCAATGCTTATTACATCCCAATAAACACATCACAAACATCAAAATTATAGTTATTTAAACAAAAATGCTTTCTCTATCAGTTTGCAAGCATTATCTGTGTCACCCTTTGTGTAATGGCCATGATTACACACCACATTGGTATAACTCCTTGTGTACAGTAGCATTCTCGCAGCAACACTTTAACAAACCTCAACTTAAAATTCCCATGTCCTGCAAAATTATTTTCTTTGCTTCTATCATTGTGAGAGGGGGCATGGGGAGCAGCATAACCTATTACTAAACTCTGGAGAAATGTGCTATGCCTGTTCAAAGAAAATGCCTCTTAAAGTGCTCTGTTTATTACTTCCTGGGGTTTATTATATAGCAGCTATACAGCCTCCACATTTGTAGGTGTTTCAGCTTGTCACAGGCAGACGCCATGACTGTTTTGAGTGTCTGGTCCATGGCCTGTAGACCCTGCTCCCCTCCTCCCATCAGATATTGTTTGGGCAGCCAATCACACAATGCTCATTATCATGGCCTCCTGTAGTCTCTGTGCCTGCTCAGATCCAAGCATTTCCAAAGGGGAGGAAAAAAGAGCTCCATCTGATCCTCTACAGGGATTAAGTTTTTTATTTTTTTTATTCAACTTTAATCAAATCCTTGCTTAATAGACACCCAAGACACAATGTAAATGGTTAAACACACCAGCCCATGGAGCCTTTAAAACATTCATATTGAGATACTATAGTATTCATGTCTTCATCTGCCAATTTACAGGGCTGAGCAGCTTTATGGGAGCATGAGGGGGCACAATACAGCTGGAGCAGACACTCACACTGTTACACATGCTCACACAGAGCTGTTCTCCCCCACTGGCTTTCCAACCCCATATGTACTCTGTAAAGTAACAGCCCAATTCACAGCGAACTGCAACAAGGCTTCATTACACCTCAGGACATTCACATTAATTCCACAAGGCCGTAATATCTGTGTCAGTTCACGCTCCAATACAGCATGGATGGGAATGACACGGCACATGAGCCCCATAAACACAAAGACAGAGACGCTCACTTGTCTCTGCAGCGTTCACAGTGAAGGCCAAGTGCCACCGGGCGTAAATATTATGGCTTAAAAAGGCAGTGTGAATTGAACTACTGTTACTCCCTCCAAAGCCATCTGTTCTGTGGCTACATGTTTTAAATGTGCAGCAAATCTCTACATTACCAACTATATTGCTGTAATGTGATGTGCAAAATTAAATGTTAAGGATTTTAAGTTAACACATGACACTTGTTTCAGAATATACAATTTCTAATCACCGTGGTTTCATTTAAAATGTGTTTAGATTTCACAACAGTTTTAATATACTGCTTGAAATAATTTGAAAGTTGTCTTTGTTTTTTGGGAAGTATCTCTCCACC
Source organism: Cetoscarus ocellatus (assembly GCA_037902135.1). NCBI lineage: Eukaryota > Metazoa > Chordata > Actinopteri > Labriformes > Labridae > Cetoscarus > Cetoscarus ocellatus. The sequence continues at coordinate 821,605 of JBAMNC010000529.1, read as the reverse complement.
CCTTTGTTTCCTGGGACACCATGTTTGCCCTGGACCCCTAAATGAGTACAAAGCTATCCTGCCTGTTGGATTTCATCTGTGTGCTTGGCTCACACTGAGGAAGTTTTCCGTTGCCAGCTTTCTTGATCCTTGGTTGTTCATGTTATGAGGGTAGGACATGAAGCCTTTTTATATGTTGAAGGTAATCTATGTTAACTCAATGTCTCCAGTGTCTTGTGTCTTTTTGCTGCTGCTTCACGAACGACTTCAGACGTGAGTCAAACCAAACCACAACTCCAATAAGTAACACCATTTTCTAAATCCTACAGCTAAGAAACTAGCCCCAACGCATCTCCTCAATAACCATCATAGCACCGCTACAGAAGGGGGATCCCTTTACCCTCCTGTAACGGTTATGTTAAAGGCAAAAGTCACCGAGAAAAAATATTATGCCATAAATAACAATCAGTAATAGCCAAGAGACACTTTGGGTTATAACTTGTGTGCAGTTTTTGACCTTTTTTTATTTGCATTTGCAATATTCAAGGTTTTTTTTAACAGTGGGGCACTCAAATGGAAATGTTTGGCATTCTACTTTGTTTTTTCATAGTCCAGATCTAAAATGTGATTTGCTCCTTGTTCCTTAGGTTTGTTACTTGACTTGAGTATAAACTTAACTGAGAACACATCACAAACATCTAACCTCTTTCTCTCTTTGGTGGTCCCTTTTTCTTGCCTTTGTATAACTGTCCAGCTGGCTGTGGTTACTAAGAGATTTATCAGGTGCCGTCCAAGCATCTAGTGTACGTTGTTTAGCCTGCATCACACTCTATGCAGTTTAATTTTGTTTGTGCGTGTGTGTGCGTCTCAGTCTAAACTTTGCAGACTCAGACAATTGCAAAGTTTATATCTGCGAGGGAACCTTGTGGTGAGCAATATCAGTCTTGTTGTTTCCTCAGTGCTTCTCAATTGAAAACATCAGCTTGCATCAGTGTTTCCCCTCACTGTCTTCACATCACACATTTGTAACCCAGAGTTACCCTCTGACCAAAGACTTCTTTTAACCACGCTTTGCTTTTTTGCATTCCTCCCTGCATTCAAATAAGTTGCGTGGTTGCCTTGGTTAACCTTATCTCTGTTCATTAAAGAGATAATACATAGAATGTATGTGCATCTGTGCGTCACGGTAAAATTGAAGGAGATTTGCCCAATTTCTAAATAAACTCCTCCAGTGCAAAAGCATGTTAAAGCATTAGTAGACAGATTTTTGTAAGGCACAAGAAGATGGTTATAATCAAGGGGCTGATTGAAGCTCTTTGCCTCTGTCCTCTGTCTTCTTTGTTGTTTACAGAGGGCTAGGCTAGGCCCTTTTTTTCTTTCTCTTTTTTGTTTGTAGTCAGCGGCGGATGTGGAAAATACTGTCGCCGAGGCAAGCGGCAACCCCCCCTTCACTTCCTGTCTACAAGAAGTTCCTTCTCTTATAATTTCCTCCCTTCTCTCTCTCTCTCTCTCTCTCTCTCTCTCACTCTCTCTCTCTCTCTCTCTCTCTCTCTCACTCACTCTCTCTCTCTCTCTCTCTCAATGGAAACTTTACAGTTTTTCCTGCTCTCTTGTCATCCAGCTTGTCTGGGGAGAGAGATAGGAGAGACAGACAGGCAAAAGCAACAAACCAGAAAAAGATGAGAAAAACAAAAGGGGCAGGAGAAAGAGACAAAAAATGTCTGGGTCAACTCTTGCCTATTCAAACTGCCTCATTTGTACTATTCCAGTTTTAGGATCAAGTCTTTAGTGGCTCATTAAAAACAAATTCAGCATTTTCATAACTTTCTGAAATTATTTACAGCATGAAAAATGGACAAAAATACTTCACTTATTCATAAATAAGGTGCCTGAAAATCAATTATTGTCTATCCTTTAAACAAATTAAGTTGATAAAAGTTAGAACATAATGCTCAAGAAATTTTTCAAAGGGTCCTGCAGATCCTTAAAAATAGCTTAAAATTTTTTATTTATTTAAATTTAAGACCAAAAGAAGTCTCAAATACAGGAAAAAAACAGTAAAAATATAAACACGCATGCATTGTGTTGGGGGGGGTCATGGTGGCACAGCAGGTAGTGTGCATGCCTCACAGCAAGAAGGTTGCTGGTTCGATCCCTGAGTTGGTCAGGGCCTTTCTGCATGGCGTTTGCATGTTCTTCTCATACATGTGTGGGTTCTCACTGGGCACCTACCACAGACCAAAAACATTAGGTCAGTTGGTGACTCTAAATTGCCCTCAGTTATGTGAGTCTGCCTCTCTATGTGGCCCTGCCATCAGCTGGTAACTGGCTCAGGGTGTACCCCTTCTCTCGCCTAATGTCAGCTGGGATAGACTCCAGCTCCCTGTAACCCTGGAAGGGGGGCTGGCGTTACTTATCTCGAAAGGGATATAGATAAACGGTATAGATGATGGTAGAATGGATACATTGTTTTAGCCGAGATGCATACATTAGTATTTAGGACACTGAGGCACTGGTGCCAGCTACATATGGAATAGTCACCGCTTCTTACTTTGTGATGTCATGTGTGTGCATTTAATACCTTTTAATCAGCATGCAACTGAACTTTCACATTCAGATTAAAATTTGCAAATCATTGAAATATAGACAAGGACCAAACTTAGAGCTTTGAGGAATACCAGCTGAAGAAAGAAGACAAATGGGTCAAGAGATATTTGTTAATCTATTTGAGTGAAAGCTCACATGAAGGGCTTAATTGTAATGTAAACTATGCAGTGCTCTCATTGGACTGATAAAAATACATCTAAAGGCAGAATCAAACTGTAAAAGGGTGATTTTTACAAATTTCTTCTTTAAGATTTATACTCATATTGTTGTACACGTTGTACATTTTCAAATAAATCTGATATGTTCCCCTCAACGCTAACAACATTATAGACGTAAGCTATTCGTGTCACCCTGTTGGTTCTATTGATAGCTTTCGGTCATGTGACCAGCGTGTTTTTAGTCAGTCACAAAGGCTTCTAATTTTTCATGTCCTCAAAAGCATAACATGATAACCACATGAAAACAGACACTGATGTAAACTAAGTTTTACACTCTTTGGACCCAAACAGCACATGGGACACCACTGAAATCACCATCTGCCTTTGTTAAAGGCAGTCATATTCTGACCAAATAATACAAAAACTTGTGTCAGAATTAAGAAAGGCTAGTATGTTAGACAGTTTGCTGCAGTATGACCTGCAGGAAAAGTGGGATGTCTGGTTGCATTAATCTGCTATTTGTTGCTCTCTTGGTTTTATTTTTGAGATGAGACTATAGACATGTCAAGTTAACTATTGGTGTATTCATTTGAAAAATAACTGTCTTTCATTTAAAGAATAAAAACAATCTGATAAACAAACAGTTTAACGACTGAGATTGTCAACTTCTCCATTGTGAAAAGCAGTAGTGAGCATTTCTTGCCCACTAAGGGGGCGCTCCATAAGAGTGTGGCATCGCTATCAGCTGACCCAGTAAATGCTTCCTGGGTATCTTTGCCAGTCATTGACAAAAAAAACGAGGTATGCTTAAGAGCAAATAAACAAGCACCTTGATATACTTTGTACTATTAAATCACACATGCAAATGTTTACCAAAACTTAATTTAATCATCATACTTGTGAAATGATAGTCTCCTGAACTCCAGCAGAATATACAGTGCTTAACAAATTTATTATACCACCTTTCAAGAGAACATCAATATTTTAGAAACCCTTCCAAAACTTTTTTAAAACTGGAAATTTCATTGTCATTGGACATACATTTTGAACAGGAATGAGGAATTTCAAACATATTTCACATTTTTAGACCCAAATTTATGCCGACTCACTGGGCTTCTCTGAGAAGTCAAATAAATAAAGCATAACATTCAGCCATTAAAACTATGTTTTGTTATTCTGGAATGCAAGTAAATAACTATAATCTGGCATCTTAATCAAGAAATAACAATGTCATTTACTATTTTTTCTGTTTATTGGTAAAACAGTAAACTTGAAAATTCATAAATAACAGTGATTAATAATTAAATTTAGCATTAAATATCATCTCTGTTAAAGATCTTCCTGGTTAATTACCAATGCTGTTGATTTAGGGCTGCTGTAGCATAAACCTTACATTGATTAGTTGATTTGTTCAGCCATGTATATGGACTGATTTTTATTACCCAAATTGTCATTGATTGTCCCTTTAAATCACAATTAAATGCTTGGTTTTATGAAAGTGTATGGACATGTAGCTGTTTCTTTTTCTCTATTAAAACTGGAGATAAGTTAAAGATCTGTTTTTGCTTCCAAAGAGGTGAGCTTTATACGTGTCACTCATATGCAGTTTAGGATGTTTCCTTATGTGTACTTGAGCCAGTGTGGTAATATCTGTCACAATATTTCTGTTTTTGTGGTAACACCATATAGACAGTCTTACCCAGGAAACACATTGTTAGACGAACAGTAGCTGAAAACATGCTCTCGTGTAGAGTTAGTGTTTTCTTTGCTGAGCCCAGACAGTTTTCCAGTGTGTAAATTCTCCTTCACACACAACTTTGCCTCCATATGGATCTTTCAAATATTGTGACCTGAGTCCAGATTTGCATGTCCAGATTGTTTCTCCTCTGTTTTGCCAATCAAATGACCTGCATTGTTTACTCACAGTGGCACACACGTGTGTAAATCTTGTGGGGCTTAGAAATGATGAGTCTGAGGTTTTTGAAAGCACAGAAGGACAGATGGACAGAGAGTTTTGGATGTGTTTGCAGGAGAACCAGACGGATAATAAGTCTTGTCAGTTTGTCTCCGTCAGCCATGATGTGGTCTGCATGGTTGTGCTCAGTGTGGAGTGTTGTGGTGTCAGCCGGGGCCATCTTCATTATAACCATCATCCACCTACGCATCAGCCACCCTCAGGTATACTTTTACTTCAGGCTTCACAGAATGCTTCATACCTGGATTTAGTCTTTGTTTACAGTGCTCAGACAGCTTTACTTTTAGACTTTAATTGAGCAGTGATAATGTTTATAATAATCGTTTTTTAATTCAAACAAACCAGTCTCCTCTTCTCCATATCTGGTGCATTTTACAGCCTCTAGATCCCATGTCTTCCAGTGAGGGTGTTCTTACATTTGAGACAGACCAGACTCGCTCTTTCTGTTTCTGCAGCTGTAAGTGGGTAGCGTGGTGGATGGATGACTGTCAGGGAAAATGCAGACCCTGGCTTCTCACCAAACTTAGGCATGTTTCGCATTGTGTGGTCATTACTGGTGAAAACATTGTTGGAAAAATACAAAGGAAGATAGAAATTCACTTGGTTTGACTTGTTTCTGCTTTTGCAACTTTTTTCACTCCTGTGCTCATCTAATCAGAAAAGGCTGATAGCTTTATTTTTAGAAGTTATTTTTAAAGTTTATCACCAAGATTTAAGGCATGATATTCTGCATAAAAACTTTTTTCCATTGAAGCCATTGTACTCTGTTTTCAGCTAATGAAAATTTGTCAAAGTTTTCTGATTTTTCACAGAAATGCTCATGGTAAAAACAAATACCAATTATAACTTTTAAGTAACCATTAATTTCTTTTAATAAGGCAACAATAGAACAACATAAATAAAAGTAACATGAGTTATGAAATGAATGATGGGTCATGTGTTATTTAAGGTATGAAAGCACTTTTCCAAGTTAAAGGTTAAAGGTATAAATATAGAATTTTTGCAGTCAAATGTTTAAAGTATTTCAGAATGACTGGTCTTGTGTTGAATATGTCATTTGAATAATTACATTTCCTCAAATCTTTTTAACTCTTTTCGAAGCCAGGAAAATCCTTAATTTTCATAGATGTAACAGGCTTTGTCGTCATGGCGACTATCTACCATGGCAGACATGACATTTTAACTTTTGTAGTGGAAACAAAGGATGTACTGTCGAAGAAGCAGCTGGAAGCAGCAGTTCTTTTGCGTCATTCATGTTTTGTGATGTTTACTTTTGATGGACCAAGACTACTTTGTGCCACAGGCTGTGTGCTGTGTTGTTCAGCCTCCTGACTGCAATGCACTGGTAAACGCAATAACAGTATACAGAAGATATTTACTGTTAAGAAATGATACTTTAAAAATAAATAGCAGAAAATCACTCCTATTATTCCCTGTTACCCCTGGCATTATCATGTGTTATTGTTTTGTCTTAGTCTCCATGCAGCTGAATAAAAATATAATGCATTAGAAAAATAACAGTTTTGGCTATTTTTTTAATTCAAATTAGAATCAGAATCAGAAATACTTTATTAATCTCTAAGGGGAAATTTGGTTGTTTCAGTTGCTCTTATACACAGTTTAGCATTAGGAATGTCATATCTGTTAAAAAGTCAGACGGGCCTTGGTTGAGGAAATGGTGCTGCACAAACATTTGTGTGCCTTTAACACAAGCAGTAAATAAAACAAGCATTATTTTACTTCACTCTGCATTAAAAAATCAACTAAAAAATGCTACGAATTCATTTTGTTTTTCTGTCAAACTAGCTTTTCTTGCTGTCAGAGGTTGAGTAAAAGCTCTCAGTTCCTCCCCTCTCTTGGCCCATTTCAGCTGACCCACCTTGCTGTCAGTTTCCACCATGTGACCTGTACACGTGTGTGTGTTTTAGTTTGTGAAGGGGCCGCTTTTTTCCCTATCTCCTTCACTGGTGCAGAGAGAAAAACCCTCATGTGACCCTGTGGGAGAGAATAGAGTGTGTGTGTTTGAAGGTGTGTTAGTGTGTGTATGTGTGTGCTTCACCATAGATAGTCATGCTATCAGCTGATGAATTTTCATCAGGTCCAGATTATGTGACAGGGGATGTATATCTCCTTCTATGGTTGTCTTTCTTCTCTCTTATCTCATCCGTCCGCTCCTCTCATTTCTCTTCTTCTTCTCCTTCTCTCAGCTTATTTGTAGACATAATATTATGTTTCCTGGTGTTTGCAGAGCAGGAGGAATCTTCTGCGAATATGACATCACTTTTAATATGAAGCTAATATGAGCTTTTGCACCTGGAAACTTTGACACCATTTCTTGCATTAATCATTTAGGATAAATTATACAGCTGATTAATTTATTTAATGAATATTGATGTTGTTTAAAAAAAATGACCACTATTGGCTGATTTTTGTGACTGGTGAACCAAAATTAATGGTTGAAGTCTGGATTAGATCACTGGTGGTTAATGCTCTAGTGACAGCGGTTGAAGGGGGCTGTGTGTGTGGTGCAGTGTGATTACATAGACTGGCGGAACTGCCAGCTAAGTGCAGCAAAGGGGCACATTGGCTAGTAAATCAAATTAATCTGAATGCAGAACCTTTGAAAGGGCACTTGAGCAAAAACTCTTTCATCTTGTCTTCCGCTGTTGCTGCTGTGGGTCTGTCCTCTACCCGAGACAGCCACGGTAAAATCCCCCAAACATTTTAAGTCAGTGCCATTAGTTTAAAAACAGTTATCCGGTGTTTATATGTATTTGTAAACCTACAGGGCAAAATTTTGTCGCTTATAACAAAGACAACATGACAGTATATCATGATGTGTTGAAGATTGTCCCGAGGGTCATAACTTAAGACAGTGTTGCGGCTTTGGGGCCTGTGATGTATTAAGACCAATGACCATCAGATGGGGAGTGGGCGTCTGAGGTCAAAGTGTCAAAAATATTTTGAAAATGCAGCTTTTGCCGACACATCATGAGATAACTTACATTAGCTTATGTATATTAGTGAAGCATGCTGGTAGCTGGCTACATGGTTTAGCTATAGAACAAATGCATAGCATCGGTAGCCCCATGAAGGAGCAGCGCAATTTTGCTAAATTTTGATTTAAGGAAACTTAAGCTATGTTAAAACTTAACTTAAATGCTTTACGAACTTCAGACTAAATGGTTAAATTTGGTTTTAGCTTGTGTGTTGCCAGATGAGAAATTCCATCTTTGAGAACATCCCCAGTATATGTACCTGAAAACATACCAAGCTATCTCTGTGATGGTGTTACTATAAGGAAAGGTAGGATGCAAACTTCGACAAATTTATAGGCTTATTCTGTGAGAATATGAATAAGCTGCCAACAAGTGCTCAATCTGATGTATATTAACATATTTTCTTTTGTATTCCTGTCTTATGAAGATGCGATGATTGGCTATAGCCTGAGTTAAGGATTGCTGATGTGTGTGTATGCTGTTGTTCTGTTTATTGTCTCTATTTGATAATATGACAATATGACTGACTGTGTGCATGCCTGCGTATGTGTACTGCCTTACTGAGGAGATAAAGGGCCTGTTTGAAAGTTCGCATTGAGACCATCTGATGCCACTGGCTGATAACTTTGCATGGCAGCTGGATTCACAATATTCTTTGTCGGTCATCAGGCAGATTCATTTTGCAAAGCTGCAAACTGGGACAATTGTTCCTGGTAAGAAAGTTCTGGGGCCAGTCTGGGCCACCTTAAGAGATAGACATTAGCTGGGAGCATCCAACACTGGTCAAAGTGGCAACTGGACGGGATCAGATTCCTGAAGACATTTCACCTCTTCTCCAAAAGGCTTCATAGAACTGAAGGCGCCTTTTGGAGAAGGGCGAAACGTCTACAAGAATCTGAACCTGTCCAGTTGACACTTTGATCAGCATTGGAAACCATGACCTGGATGACTGAGAACCTACACAGACATCTAGGATCAAGTTGTGCTAAAAAGGGACAAGCGACTGAAAGCCTCTGACTAAGCTTAAGTGACTGACCTGGACAGAATGGACATGAAATATATACCCTGGGTATGAAACAGTCCCTCTGGTGCATCAGGTCAACTGACTGGGGTGGTGTAACTTTATGAAAAGGACTAGAACAAGAACTAGAATAAATACATTGTTTGGAGGTGATATTTGTATTATCATTCTGAAATATTGCATCAGTCGAATAGTTTTAAGAATTATTTCCTTGTATTTATCAGACAACCTGCACTGCACAGCCTATTGAATAGTCTTCATCTTTTTCCAGGATGTCAATAGTTATGTTAACTAATTCACATAAATTAACTTTAAGGGCTAATAATTATCACGTGGTGCAAATCAATCATCCTTACCGTGGGATACTTGCTGCATTGTTCATTGGAAGGTTTCTGTGCTGCCCTTAAGGGTGATTTTTGCTGCCTTTATCAGGTAACAGTGCCACCTGAATGAGGTCCCAGTTCATTAAAGAGCTTAGAGGACTGCCCAGTAATGAAATCAGCAGTCATATTAAAACAAATAATATGCTTTGGCTGGTCTTACTCATATATGATGATTATTGGCAGCAGAAAAACAGTTTGGAGCATTATCTTGTGTTAAGGGAAAATAGTTTCTGATTTGTCCTCATTCTCGGTACAGCACTGCACAGCCAAGCATTGTTTGAACCCACAGAACAAGACAGCTGGAGTTTTTCCATCTGATGTAATGCTGCTGGCAAAAAGCTTTGTCAACAGTGTTGGTCTACTATTTAACAAGAAGATGATTTACTGCAGTTTTATGAGGTGTTGCAACATGCAGCAAACTTAGCAAGCATTAATACAAGGATTATTTTAAGGACCGGAGAGATGAGAGAGAAAGCACTTTTATCTGATGTTTCCTCTGTTTTGAAAATTCCCTATTTCTTGTTCTTTAAACATTTGTCCAACTTGTCATTTGCTTACCCTGTAAAACTAACAGTTAGTGTTATGTGAGAGACAAATACAGCCTGACATGTCTTTCTTCTGCAGATAAATATTGACACATCTGCTGGAGAAACAGAGAGCTGAACGGAGAGACCTTAACGTTAATCAGCTCGAGGTCACCCAGATAAAAGCTGTTAGTGTTGAATGAGAGTGTTTGTGTGTGTTTGTGTGTGTGTGTGTGGCAGGAGTCCCACAGTTCAGTCCATGCCAGGGACAGGGAGAGCCCTTGGATAAAGTGTGTGTGTGACAGTGTGTGTTTGTGTTTGTGTGTAACCAGGGGAAACCCCGGCCTGATCCTCCAGAGTTTAGTTTAAGTGTCCAAAGAAAGAAAAATGAGAGTGGGAGAAGCTGGCAGGGAAATATTGAAAACAGGGGTCAGGGATGCCCTACGGTTTGTGTTTGTGTGTGTGTGTGTGTGTGTGTTAAAAGACTTGTTTTGCTCCTGGCCCTTGAAAAAGAAATCCCTGGAAAAGCGTCACGTCATGTCTCCTAAAAAGTCTAAATTGTTAGAAGAACCAGAAAACAAGCATTAATGTTGGCTTAATAGAAGTTTAAAAAAGGATGTATTACAAGTTGAGCTGTGTTCATATTTAATTATAATAAGTGAACTTTTATGCTGTGTGTTTACAATTTTAGCACAAGTCCTGGAAGAAGATTAAGAACATGGTCCACTGGTCTCCGTTTGTCATGTCATTTAAGAAGAAATATCCCTGGATACAACTGGCTGGACACGCAGGTATGTGGAGGCACAATTAACATGGCTTACATGTTTAAGAAACACGTATGATTTACTCACAGTGCCTTAATTTTGGCCTGTAGTGATCCCTCCTCTGTGCTTGCTTTGGAGGTTGCAATGAAGGAGCTCCCTGTGTGCTTTGCCCATTTCTGCTTTTCCAACACCGTAGGGAAATGTAAATAAACAGCATGGGAAAGCAGTATTCAACTGTAGTGGAATTGGTATGGATGTTGGAGCATAAAGCCAGCGGAGCTTCATCACTGTGGACTTTAAAGCCTTATGATAATGTCTGGTGGCCCATTAACAGGGGCCCCTGTCCCCAAAGTAGGTTCAATGTGGCCTGTGGCTCCATTCCCTTACATCATTCCCACTTACCTCTCTTTGACTTCTGACTCTGTCCACCGCACTGCCAATGAAAGAGGCAATAAAGCTCCAAAATATTTCTCAATTTAAAAAAAAAAAAAGTCCAACCTGAGGCCCATTTGCTGCTTTTCTTTCCCCACTCTCTACCCCTTTTTCTCAGTCCATCCACAGCCTCTCCTCAGTTACCATAAAGCCCCCAAAATGTCTTAAAAAATGAAGGAAACGACATCACAATATTTCTCTGTTGTTTGGAGAAGTTTGTAGTGGGGCTGTTATCAACTTAAATCAACAGCTAATTATCCCTTTGAAAGCTGTTATGAAGACTTATCCAGATTAATAGAGCATTTTAAATGTGACTTTATATCTCTTTCATGACTACATCTTTTTATTTTATTTGTTTAGAGAGTACCACTGGCAGTTAAAGAACAGGAAAAAACAACTGTTCTGTCACTCCTATCCCATTTTAACCTTATCATTTAACTATAAGCCAGCCATCTGGTAATGTTTTCAACTCTTTCTGTGCAGTAAACCATTTTTGTTTGTTTGTTTTATCTTACAGGAAGCTTCAAGGCAGGAGCTAATGGCAGAATTTTAAAAGTAAGTTAATGCCCTGATATTTTTACTCTCACCTTACACAAACTTTTTTTCATGTGTGTGTGTGTGTGTGTTTATAAAGTCACACGATGTATGAAAAGCTGACGACAGGATGTGCATTCAGAGTAGGGGAGGCTGGTTTAATCCACTTGGTAAACAAAGACAGTACTTTGTTTAATGATTCTTAAGGTAAATAACACCTAAGAACAGCATGTTGTCTTCTCTATGTCTATTAAATTTAATGTGAGGAATGTCAGGAGTGGTTGTACCTTACTGCTCTGTACATCTGTACATAAAGTGACTGTCTTATAATTGTTTCATAATAAATAAGGATTACTCTGTCTTGCAATAACAAGCCAAGCAAGATCTGATATGAAAGGGCAGTAGTCAGCTCTTAGTAGCTGCAAGTAAAATTACATCAGACAAAGTCCCTGAGGAAAATACTTTCCAACAAATATGTGGGGTTGAAAATAATGGCTTGTGTCTAAATTGTCTAGATAAACAAAATGATTAAAAGGTCAGAAGCAAGAAGTTCCACATGTTTTAGATTATGAACCAGTGCCATAAAGACTGTAGACAAATTTTAACTTGGTTTTGATTTCTTTTAGAAACACTGTGACTGTGAGCAGCGTTGTTTGTCCCTTTTGATGAGGGACATTCTACGCCCCTATGTCCCTGGTTACCATGGAGACGTAGAAAAGGATGGCCAGAAATACAACCAGATGGAGGATCTGCTGGCAGAGTTTGACTTTCCATGTGTGATGGACTGCAAGATGGGAGTGAGGTAGGAACAAATAAAAAAACATAATATTACATAAGAGTTAGTTGAGAATTAAGAATTTTTAGAGAACAGAGAGCAATTGTAACAAACAGTTCTGGTACTTTATTAATTATTTCCATCAGACATTTGCACCATAACATTTTTACTTAAACTTGCAAAGAGTCAGAAAACAAAAGTTGTTTTAAATTGTTCACCAATTAATCATCTTAACATCTTTTTCTTTTATCTATGAAAACTAATGAATCCTATTCCTCCCATTACATTGCCCTAACCTGCTTAGACCTAAAGCCAGAGCAAAGTCCCCTCAACCAACGGCCTCTCCCAAATCACATGAACTGGCCTGGAGAGCACCTGAACCACAGCAACCACCCAACACAACCAAATCAGACTTAAAGCCCCAACACCCCTCAAATGAGATCACATAAAGTTACCCATCAACAAACATAAATTTATGTAAAATACTAGAAAGAAACAGCTCAAAAACAAAAAAAATGTTATTTGGGCCATCACAAAAAGAGCTGGCTCCCAGAGGACAGGCTCTGCCGCCACTGTGACGCTCAACAGGTAACGACACAACTCCATTTCCTCACATCCTGACCCAAATATTAGGCTGTGAGAGAGGAATACTTTCCCCAGATAACACAGACTGACCTAGAACTTTGATGTAAAAACAAGATTCAGAAAGGCCCATATTTACAAGGAAAATACAAAACTGTGAGATTATTTCAGCCAATAACATAAAAGTGTGTGAGACCCTGACGACAACCAGTGGAACATGGACACACATGTTAATACATGTAAACATACAACACAACTATAGATGCACACTGTTTTTTATCCTTTTTTATATTACCTGATTTTTTTTGTTTTCATGTACATCAATTATAAAACTTTTTACCTTCATTTTCTTAAGCCTTTACTCTCATAATGTTACTAATTTATATCATTATGATTAACTTTTTTACTTTTATTTTGAATAAATGTATTTCTCTTTTTTTATGATTTTATATTTGATTGAATGTTTTGGTAATCATGCCCTTAACCATTCATGTTAATAAAACTGTGTGAATAGAATAGAATTGAATCTTCTTCTGTACCCGCTAGTTCATAAAATTAACCCTGTGCATCCAGAGTAACAGGAACATCTTTGTCACTGAAGTCAGATCAGTCAGATCAGGTTCAGTATTAGTTTCCTCTGCTGTCTTCCTTGGTCCATAGAGAGAAACAGCAGCTTTCTGAAATCAATAGCTGATGTAAACACTTTCTACACTTTTTCTAATCTTAAATCCTCTTCATATGTTTTCCTTTAACCTTTTTCTACTATGCTTCTTTCATCTGCCCTGTCTTACCCTATCCTTTTCACCATTGACAGCCTGTTGTACTTCTCACTTTTCAGGACATACCTTGAAGAAGAGCTAACTAAAGCTCGGAAAAAGCCCTCTCCAAGACCTGATATGTATCAGAAAATGATTGAGGTCGACCCTGATGCGCCAACGCCCGAGGAGAACGAGCAGAAAGTGGTGACTAAACCCAGATACATGCAGTGGAGAGAGACCATCAGCTCTACAGCCACCCTGGGGTTCAGGATAGAAGGAGTCAAGGTAAAATCACAAAGTGTGTGTGTGTGTGTATATTTGTGTGTCTCCTTCCTTCCCTCCTTTCTTCTAGGGTTTAGTGTGTCTGTTTGTGAGGGGTTGTGTGTGTCCTTCAGGGGCATGGTGCACTTCCTGTTTTGGACAGGAACTTCCTCTGAGGTAAACGTTTGTGAGGTAGTGTCTTTGTCTTACATGAGGCCTGTCTGTGGCAGCTCGGTATGGTCTAGCATCTGGCACTGACATTAAACACACACACACACACACACACACACACATCTCTGTCTCTGCTGTCTTTATTTTAAGGGTTTGTGGCTATATAAGGACATTCACGGCCTCCTGGTGGTCTGTTGCCATGACTCTGAGGGATATCCCCAGAAATAGAGTGGTGTGTGTTGGATGTAGAGTTGATGAAGTTCATGTGCTGTTTTATAAATATGTATTTTAAAATAGATCATCATATAAGCTCTAATATACTAAAAAACACTCAGCAATCCGCCTTGATGTGTATGTGTGTGAAAGATAGAAAGTTCTAGCAGACCTGGACCAAAAAGGTAAAAATAGTTTTGCCTCAAATACCACCTCATTGTCTGGCAGAAGCAGTAGAGGAAAAGCTCATTTATACCTCAGTGAAGAAACACAAATGTCAGCACATACTGCTGGCATTTGTCTAATGTAAATACACAAATACCAATGTACAAACACTACTGATATGAGAGCAGCTATTCCAGTACTACTACTATTGTGCTTCAATTACCAACACTTCGATTCTAACTTTATTAGAGTTGTAGATTAACAAAAAAAAGTCCTGACTTCTTACTTTTCTTTCTGTTTATCTTTAAATATTGTTAGATTTAAAAAAAAAACAAAAAAAAAAAAACAAGACAGAGCAAGAGAGGCTTTTATTATTATAATTTTTAAGCAATAGCCAGTATGATTACGATTAGGGATGGAAATTGCTAAGATTTTATTGATACCAGTGCCATTATCGATACAATGTATTGATACCATTCTTTAATGATTCCCTTAAAGATTCCTGTGGATTTTCTATGTGAGCAAAAGTTGGAATGGGTCTTCAGTTGCAACAATGCCAAACCTGTGTCACCTCTGAAATTCAATGCTGTCCTGCATGGATCAGTGCTTCTGTGATTTGTTGGTGTTTCCATCCACTGAATTTTGAGAAGTTAACATATTTTGGTGACGATTTAGCCCCAATTTTGACCACTTTTGTCTTCTGTGATTACATTTTTGACATCTTTGTTATTATTTCTGCATACTGCCTCTAATGAGGGCATGAAGTCCTTGTGTTACAAAGCATACAGAACAAAGTGGAAAGAATTGACAAAAGGAATTGTTAAGCAAAAAGACTAATGATATAAACTCCTTTCTATTCTCAACTGGAATTGGTTTTGATTTAATTCCCTAGTGATTCAATTCCATTCTGATTCTAGGGGCCACAATCCGATTCAGTATCATTACTCGATTCAAACTGATTCACTATTCACAATAAATTCAGATTTTGTAAAAAAAAAAGGTGTTTATTACAGCAATTTGCTTCTGCCTATTCTTTGAATATTCTGTTTTTATCATTATTAGTGATTCTGCAAACTCTTTCCTGGTACCATCCATGTCTTTATAAGCACAGATAAAGTCAAGTGTTGTTTTAAACATTCTCAATAAGATATTTTAATGAGTCAACACCAGTAACTACATTAGTTAAACTGTGACACAGGTACTGTTCATCAGACAGTATTACAGATAAAACACTGAAATCTTAAGGTTTTGTTAGATCTGGGTCTTAAAAATATACAATAAAGCAGTTTTTGATCATTTCAAATGTGGTTTCAATTTCATTGGCTGTAAATGTCCTCCCTCTGTGCACCAGCATTGCATCTGCAGCCCACCAGTGGACCCCTGCCCACACTTTGGGATGTACTGTTAATCTTTTTTCAGACACAAAAATTATTAAGATCAGGCCCCTGTTTATAATTAAAGTGTAAGATTAAGGAAAGAAAAAAAGAAATAAATTGAAGAAAAATGTGAGTAGGCAAAGCAAAAAGTTATCAATCAGAAATCTTATCAAAAGCCAGTGCAGAGAATACAATGCAGAGGAAAGCAGATTATATTCCTGGGAGAAACAGCCAATCTCTCGCAAAAGTTTACTCACCAAAATACAAAACATGACTTTTATACGTGAACCTCATATCCATCTACATATAAAGATTTCTTATATTTGTGAATTTTTGTACCATGTAGTTCTAGCTCAGAAAAATGCAAACTTTTCTTTCCTTTGAATTTAAAGGTCACATGTCCTGGTGTGTTAAACCATTTATATCATGTCTTGGCTGTCTATAAAGCGAGGATTTGATTTAAGTGGAAAAAAAAAATGTAAAATTTGTCTCTGTAGAGGATTAGATGCAGCTCTTTTTTCCTCCCTTTTGTTAAAGCCTAGATCTGAGGAGGCTACGGGGGCTATGATAAAGAGCAATGCACCGGTCGGCTGCCCAGAAAATGTCTGATGATAGGGGGAAAGAGGGGTTACATGCCTCACCCCATTTGCAGCTGTAATGAATATCAGTACACCCAAATCACAGATAGAGTTGTTACAAACTCAATAATTATTTCTTGTGTACTATTGACAATGATTTGTTGTTTTACAAATTCTCTTGGCATCCCCAGAGTGGTCTAAAGGCACACCATCTGAGCAGGATTGTCCTTTCTAGTACATACAAAGGTTGCGTTCCTATTGACTTTCCACCAGAAAGTGTGCATCTTTTTTTTTTCCACATCTTTACTGCATTAGTTGTAGTGACTCAGTTTTATAAACAGAACAACCTTTAAGCCAATGAGGGGCTGCTACACCTGAACTTTCTACATTGATGTGGCGTCTTCAGCACGGCGTTAATGGTGAAATGGTTTATCTAGTAATAGCCTATCAGTCATACTCAAACAGGTTTACTTTTATCAGTAAAGCCTCCATTTATCGACACACATTCAGACAAAAACTTCAATACAATCAAAATGGCTTAACATTTAAACATTTATTGTACAGTCAACAGTCAAATAAATGTCTCTCACCCACAACAGGCTAACCACATGCTGAGTGATTACATCTTCCTCTTCATGTAATGTCCCCCTACACCTTTATCACATGTGGCTCCTACCAGAGCACAGAGGAAATGAAGACAAATGCCTACAAATTTTGCACACACTCTGACACAAAAATAGAAATGCCTCTGACAGTAGCTGTAAAAAAGATCTATTTCTGTGTCAAGTTTATCATCATATCTTACACCTACCCTGTGGCAATTATGACTGGCTTTAGGAATTACAGTTCAGTTTTCTAGCTGATGGTTTGTTTTCTTGTACAGGCAATTATCAAGTATGGTTTCTGTCAGATTTATAACCACCTGAAAACGTCTGAAAAGTGCTGATAAACTGGGACATTCAAAGTATTCAAGTGTAACAAAGACGTGAATTCCTGATGGTAAATAAGGTTTCCAGATTGACAATTGTGAAAATAATTAGAGAAAATGACTTCCCCTTTTTAAACACAGTGTTTTAAATTTTAAAATCTGATTGTAACAAAAACTCAATGACCCCATTTTTACTTTGAAGCTGAATCTCTAAATATACCCTACATTTTTCTCCCCTCTTTGTTTGTTTTATTTTCTTGTCCATCTACCCCTCTGCTCCTTCTCCTTCCTCCCTTCCTGTCATCCGCTTCCCTCCCATCCTTCCCATCCTTATAAGAAACCTGGATGATGCTTAAAAAAGATGCATTAAACTTGATGTTTATCTTCCACCTTATGACCTCTTGAATGACTAAAACTTTCCTCTCCTCTGTCTGCAGAAGGAGGACGGGACGGTGAACAGGGATTTTAAGAAAACAAAGACAAGAGAGCAAGTGACCACGGCCTTCCAGGACTTTGTCAAAGGAAACAAAGACATACTGGTGAGTGTGACTGTGGTCAAATATGTGGGCATACAATATCTGTTTGGCCATGTCAACAGCTTCAACCACTGTGTGGAAGAAAAAAAAAACACATGAGGAATGGAAAAAATATCTTGTGATGTTTTATTAACCCCATGGGAAACACACTCAGAAGTACACACAGACACACAAACACAGCATGACCTCAAGCCTCAAGAGGCTGAAGAAAAGGGAAGTCCTTGGGAGCTCCCTTGGCCCCTTGTCTCACACACACACACACACTGCACATTCTCAGTAAATGACAGCATATTGTTTTTGTGCATACCAACTAAATTATTTCCCATATTTAGCAAGTCATAACAGGCAGTACGTGCTGACATTTCTTCACCCGTCCATTGTATTAAACATTGACAATGCAGCAGTATCAGACAGCCTTTTTTAGTTTCAGAATAAAGATGACAATTGTTTGCTTGTTTCTTCTGTTTTTCAGATATCTTATTTAACCAGGCTGAAGGAAATCAAAGACACTCTGGAGATCTCCCCCTTCTTCAAAACCCATGAGGTAATGTCACACAAACAGTGCTCCACTCTGTTTTTGCGAAAAAGGTGAACAAATGATTGGCTTAATTCTAGAATTTGATTAAATGATGTAACCCTTTCCTAGATGGACTAGTGAAATATATTGAACAGTCCATCTGGTGTGTCAGGTTACCTAAGAATTACATCCTTACCTCTTAGGCTGATTTAAAAAGTGAACTCCCAACTGCAATTCAACTTCTGGACATGTAATGAACGTTTATATGCCTGAATGTGACATAGAGATAATGTTCAGGTGAGCAGCATCAAGACAAAACATCAGTTCTTGGGTTTAATGAGTAAATGACTCTTGTTTAAATCAATCAAAACACTATTACAGTTAAATGACAGAGGCCATTACTTGTTGTTTCATAAAGGATGTGATGCTCATAATCCCAATAATTAACAGGATTCTGTGAAACTGGGTCTGACTGCTCATGAGGTGGACTTTTACTTCAAAGGGTAATTCAAGATGTTGTATTTCACTAACTCACAATATTTCCTGCTCAGTGATTGCAAATCTGTGTACAAGGTGTGTGAATCTGCAGGCACGGTTGAACCAGTCATAGGTCAGAGCAGTGTTTGGGCTCAGTTTGATGAAAAGTTCTACAAACTTAAGAGCTGAAACTTACACTTCACACACATGTTTATTTATTTTCATCACAATTTTCAACCTTTCTTATATCTAGCAGGCCAACTGTGGATTCAGAATCTACTGCTTATTAAACTTGACAGGATACTTAGTATGACAGTACTAATGTGGTTTTGTTTTCATGAACTTGCAGTTCTGTTTTTTTTTTTGTGTGTCGATGTTTTAAAGTTCCCATAAAGACATTTTATTATCTCCGCCAAGGAGGTTGTGTTTTTGCCGGCGTATGTTTGTTTGTTTGTCTGTTTGTTTGAGTGTTTGTCAGCAAGATTACGCAAAAACTACTGGACGGATTTTGCTGAAATTTTCAGGAGATGTTGATAATAGCCCAACTTAAAAAAAGATTAGATTTAGTGGTGATCCAGATAATCCCCATCAGCGAACGATCATTTTTGCTCAATAACTCTCTAACTAATGATGATATTAACATGATTCCGAGTGCTAGGTGTGGGTTTTCAGGGTCAAGGAATCATATTATGATGGTCACTGATAATGCTTTTCTGTTTTACAACCAGTTAAAGACAATTACAAGAGCTTTAACTTGCTTCAACATTTGTAGCAATAGTTAACATTGCTCTAGTCATTCATGTTTGTTAATTTGTATTTTGCTTTTCTTTAAATATGAATTTGTTGATTAAGTAATTTTGTGTAATAACATGACTCTAAGCCTTTTGGATAAAGCAAGCTCGCAGGCACACAGGTTTACATCATGGAAACATGTCAGCAGCAACCCTGACCACACATGCATGAAGTCAGTTTCACACTCACTTGCATTGCTCACACATACACAAATGAGCACACTCAGTGTAGATAAGGGTACAAGACATTAGTGTTAGAAAACAGGAAGTGAAGGACACAAACAAATGTGTAAGGTGGAGTTCAAAAGTACATAAAACTGTTCAATCATTGTTTCCTGTTTTCTCATTCCTCCCATTGTGTGTGTCTCTGCAGGTGATTGGCAGCTCCTTGTTATTCGTTCATGACAGTAAGGGGCGGGCGAAAGTCTGGATGATCGACTTTGGGAAAACCACACCTCTTCCTGAAGGGCAGGAACTGACGCACCGAGCATCATGGATAGAGGGAAACAGAGAGGACGGATATCTCATTGGACTTGATAGTATGTTGGACATCATTCATTCCATGGTGAACTCTGAAACCTGAAGTCTGACGGTCTCTTTATTTTTAACCAAGTGAACACTCACAGACATGAGAACCACTTCCATTCATTCTTCCCTTTTCTGCCTGGAACACTTTGGACTTCCTCAAGGATTCCTCTGTTTGCACTCATGCTGGAAATCACATCATTGCATAACAATACATGGCGACGTCCATTCACTGACGACACTTTTCTATTCATCTTAATACATTTCAGGTAAAAAGTCTTATCAGGAAAAAAAGGTTCTAATGTAACTAAATGAACTTAAAAAATAAGTGTGGGAGCCAGAGGCAGCCTTTCTTATGAACCAGCGTTTTATTACACTTTTTCTGCATGGACATGTCAGGTGTGAATAAAAATGACCCCCTGTTTTTTACATTTATTTTGAATGCAAAATAGATAACACCCAAATAAATAAATAAATAAGTCAAAAAAATGTAGATCCCATTTTACACATCTAAAACTGGTGCTATTTTTATTTTACTTATGAAAAGCCTGGTTTTAACTGAAGAAAAACAACTTGATTTGATTATAATAGCTGTAGGAAATACATCTTAATAAGAGGAAGAATGAAGATAATTTAAACACAGATTTTCTCTTTTACCACTTAGACATCACCTGTAATGTCACTGTTTGATGGTCAAGGCTTACATTTGGATTCGTTTTTGATGAAATTAACTAAAAACCACCAGAGTTTTCATTCAAGAGAACAATATGTATATTTTGCAACTATATGAAATAGTATTTGTATCATTTGGAGTCTATATCTTTAGACCAGTGGTCACCAACCTTTTTCAACTTAAGATCTTCTGTGATGTAAATAGAGAAAGCTGGATCTACCTGCCAAAAAGCAGAAACCTCAACTTATAGTTATGTTTCGATTAGCATATGTTTTTATTTTACCCAAATCCAAAAGAATAATTACAAGCACCAATCAAAAATACAAAATAATCAGATTTAAAGTAATATTTGCTTTTTATAGCTCTAACTAGTCTAATACAAACAGAAATCATGACTCTTAAGAGTTGAAGACTGGAACAGTGTAGGCTTAAAACTCATTTTAAACTGTTTAAATGACTTAATCATGCAGAAAACTAATGAGAGAAAGAGGGGTTAACCTAATTAATTTTGCAAAGCTGCATTCACTAGATCTGTATATGCCATGAATAAGCTAAACAGCCCGTTGCATGAATCAAATAATGACCTACCACACATAGTCTTAAAGATGTACTACAAATATCTAAAAGACCTACCAGAAGATCTAGATCAACAGGTTGGGGACCACTGCTTTAGACCACAATTGTTCTCAATATTTTGCAAAATTAAAAAATCAAACAAGAAATGGATTTAAAGATATGAGTATAGAGGGTATGCATTGGCGTCATAAAATAAGCATGTGACAAGTATTTTTAGCCAAAAAAAGGTCTCATTAATGACAGTTACCAATAAAAAAAGAAAAGGGAAATACTTAAACTTAGCTGGAAAGTGTCAACTTTAGAGTAACTATTTCTTGACGATTTTTTCCAGAAGGAAAACAGATTATTGACTGATTTACTATGTTAAACGAAAAGAACATTTTCAGCCATAAAGTTGCGTAAATCAAATAATTTAATTATAATAACATCATAGTTATCATTTGTCTGTTAGCAAGATAACTCGAAACATTATGAAAGAATTTGATGAAAATCTAGGGATAGAAATCGAAAAAGCTTTTTCAGTTTAGAATCGATAACATCTCCCTCAAGTTACCGATATCATTAGTCTTTGCTTATAAATTCTCTTATCAGTTCCTTTCACTGACAGTGGTCAGAAGTGGTTCAGAATTGTGGCTTGATTTTCAACATAAAGGCTCTTACTGCACAACTTTCAGTGAGTGGAAACACCAGCAACTTGCATAATCTATGCAATACAGCATTAAATTAGGAGTACCATGTGTTTGATTTGTTGCCACTGAAAACCTACAGGCCAACTTTTGCCCACACAGAAAATCAGGGGCAATCGATAAGGGAATCATTAGAGAATTGAATCGATAAGCTGAATTGTTAATGGCATAGGTATAAAAAAAATCATATCAATTCCCATCCCTAGTATGCTGTCCCCAGTAATAAACACAGTGACATAAAACTCAATACTTAGTGTCTTATGAAAAGACTTTCACTGTTCACTTTATACTCTAGGACTGCTCAGAATTCTTAAAGGTCTTTATAAGTCTAATTTTTACCCCAAAGATGTTTTAAGTAGTGGATATCAAAAACTCAGGCCAACTTCTTCAAAACTATTTTGTCCACGTGTTATTGTATGGTTTTACTTTTGTTAATACATTTGACAGTTAATATTTCCTGCTGTGCATGGTGCACAGAAATGGGATTCATTTTTCTCTGGTTGGATCTTGAAAAGTCATAAATTAGATCTTAAAAAGTGTGCTGGAATACTCAATCCTAACCTCATTCTGTACTCTGATATTTTACTCTCTTGTGTCTGCTGTGCCGTCACATGCATACTCTCCAAAACTCCAATAATTGACATGCAATGCCTTGCACAAAACCACTATTTAATTTTAACAACCACACTCGTTCAAAGAAAAGTTCAGGTTAGATGTATTTTTTTTCAATCAGGTCAACTGTTTTTTCCACCTGTCCAACATTTCCTTTGCAAATTACTTTTTAAATCTCCAAAAATAAAGTCCACTCTATCATATTTCCAATGTTAGAGACTTCTCAGTCACATGTTGTTCCACATGTAAATATGATTTTACGTGTTGACCATTATTTTAGCTTTTTTAAACAGACTTTCAATATTGTTTATCATTAGGAGAACATTAACAGTGGTGGCCATGTTTTCTGTCCAACACTGACATGGAGTGGTTTTTAAATGAAAAGAAATCTTTATTGTTCATAACAGTTTTTAGTTTTGTCTAATTTTTTTGCAGCCTTACATGGGATCCATCTTAACCTGGCTTAACACTTACCATAGTTCTCACACTTTGCTGGAATGTCCACAATGTACAGTAAGATATATATGATTTGTTTTATGAGATGATTTTATTTTACTCAAACCCTGTGAAACACTTACAGCCATGAACAATCAGCTAAACAGTGCCTTCCTCACTTAACAAAGCCAAGTCAGAAAACTGTTCTTCCTTTAATCTGTTACTATGGAAGTTTCTTTAAGTCTTTACTGTTTGTTTCTTTACTTAGTCTTACATAGGTGCATGTTTACTATCCTGTTAGAGTAAACTCTTACCTTTAATGTTATTGTTATTTTATTTATAACATTATATTTGTTTTAAAAGTTAATAGGATACTGTGACTTTTGAATCTTGGGTTGAATATTTTGTTTTCAAGCATGCGTTAAAATATGAGTGGAAGTCAAACTATTGAGAAAGTTCCTGGTGATGTCATTCAAAGTGGTGTGTATGGCTGTGTAAAATAATGTAAAGGTCATGATACCACTGTGTTTGTAATGGGGAGTGCAAGCATTGACAGTTAAAGAAGCTACTTGGGCAGGTATAGGAGAACAAACAGACGCATACTGTAACAAAGTCTTGTTTAGCAATAAAAACTAAACAGTGTGTAGGTTGATCTGTATTTAAAATGCAATGTTTTCAGTTATTGTTTGCTGTGAAAGTAGAGAGAAACAGATGATTGTGATTCCATGCAGTGCCTTCTGTTAAAATTGTAGTTGGACATTTTGAGAAACAAGCTTTTTTTCCTGCACAGTTTACTGCTCTTACTGCTAAATGTTGAACATTCAACAGACACTGGCTAGCTTAGCCTGGCATTTGCTAAAGTTTTACGCAAATATGCAGAATACTGAATTAATTAAGAAAACTGCCTGTTTATTTGAGAGATAGACTTTTAAAAAGATATTACATTTTGACAGAGACCTGCTCTTTCACCCTGTGCTCTTGTGCTAAGCTAACAGAGCTTATAGGTTACCATATATAGAAAGAGCGTTCTTCCACAAATTTCAATCTGAAGTTATCAGACCAAACATCCTTGTTGTTGCTTATGCTTCCCCATGTGCACTTAAGGCTGTTTGTTAGCAGGTAAAATATTGTTCTGGTTTTGCCAACTTGTGTATTTATTTGGATTGTTCCTTTAAAAGTGTGTACTTGGTGAAAAAAATGGTCTCCTTGTATGATTCTTGTGAATTGTTTTTATCCCTCTATCAGTCTATCCATCATCCATCCATCATACATCTGTTGAGAAGTCTGTCTATTCATTCTATTCATCTTTATACTCATCTGTCTGAGTCTATCTATCTATCTATTTATCTATCTATCTATCTATCTATCTGTCTATCTATCTGTCTGTCTATTTTTGTGATCAAATGTTTTTATTTACATTTTCTACTTTATATACAGTGGTGTCAACATTTATGACAAATAAACATTTGCATATTTTCTCCCCTTCCCCACCCACCCTCTGGACCTCGCCATTCAGTGAAAAATTAATCATAGTCATGATGATTTAAATTAATTTACTCCATCAGAAACTGACATTTTAGAAATATGTGGTTCCCACAGGAGAGAGACAGATGAGCCAAACCAGCAAAGAGAAAAAAAACAGTTTGAATAATTCATCATGACAGCAGAACATTAATTGGTTTGCAACAGATAATGGCCTCCTCTGAGAGCAGATAATTTACTTTGACTTTTGTGGTTCTTTTAGGAAAGTGAATACGATACCTCAAAGCTGCTTATCATCCTGCGAGGCTGGATTTGATTTCCTCTGCTGCTGTATTCCAAAATGATATGTTTTCTTGTGTAGCCTTATGGATTCGGGCTGTAGATATTTCCAGATAGATAATGTCAAGAAATTTTGTGTACCAATGAGAGATGTCAAGCGTATGTGGTGGTTTCCATCTTACTGCAATTATTTTTTTTGCTGCCGTTAGGCCAGCAAGTATTATTCATCTTTGACGTAGTGATGCATTTATGGTGGATAGATTGTTTTAAAATAAGTGTTTAGGGATTTACCAGGATGTTTTTTGCGGTTAGCATGGATAAAGCCGATGCTATCTATCTATCTATCTATCTATCTATCTATCTATCTATCTGTCTATCTGTCTGTCTGTCTGTCTATCTATCTATCATTTCTTTTTCTGTGTGCCCATTCATCCATCCCGTCAGTGAAGACACCACCTCTCGCTCTGACCTGAGAAATCCCACACTAACCACACCATAATGCAGGCATTACTTCTCCTCAGCCACATTAATTGCTGTATTTGCATGAGGGCCATTTGCCATTCAAATTTCACCTGTCCACAAGAGCAGCAGTATCCGGAGCTGAAGGGACAGAAAAGACACGGTTCAGGAGCACAGAGGTTGTAAACATAGCACTGATTTTTTTGATTTTCTCAGTGGAGGTTGATAGGACATTATCTGATAAAACAGACAGCTTTAATAGAGCTGCCCTACTATATGTAGCTTATTTGTACTCATTTTTACTTGGATATCTTTGTCAGAGTTTCAAGTTTTTATACAAGTATTTATTTGGATGATCTCTAAGCGCCTCTTGACTTTGACAAAAGCTGTGGTATGCTTAATTCTAACAGAGAGGCACCACATACTTTTGACTTAATATTTATATGTGTATTTAAAAAAAAGGGTGCAATAGACCTGAATTTCAAAGCTAGGGGTGATATGTTCCTGAAAGTCTTAATTTGTACAGAAGTTGTGGCCTCCTTTACATAACAACCTCCAACATGTGGCTCTGTGGTGCCCTCTGCGGGCACTGTTCACAACAGCAGAGACTATTCACACAGTCAATGACAAGTGATGAGACACTTTTGTTATGACAGCAATCCTTAAGAAATGCTTTTAGTCGCTGAAGAATTGTTCATTGCCATCTTTAAACCAGACTTTGGATTTTAATTATGCCATTTTTCGATTTACAACACAGAATAATCTTTTATCTAAATCACGGTCTCTTTATTGAAGTTTTTGCAGTATATAAAAAAGAGTATGTATAAATACATTTATTAAAAAAAATAAAAGAAAACCCTACCCATAAACCCACCCACTGGACAAACAGTCTGCTATATTAATCAGTTGTCTTACATTACCACCAGCCAACACAAGAAGATAAAAAAGAAATTAAAGGATTATACTCTCTGTTCATAACTCCTCAACAAACATCAAAGAAGGCTCACAGGTTTCATAAAATCTTGAGGCAGACCCTTTGAGAGAGTATCTTATCTTCTCAAGTTTGTCATATTGCATAATCTCTTTGATCCAGTGGGAATATTTAGGAGGGAGAGGGTCTTTCCAGCTGAACAGTATAAGGCGCCTGGCCAACAAAGAACAGAAGACTAGCATATTACTCTTACAGTTATTTAGGTGTACACCCTGTGGCATGATATCAAATAAGGCAGTGAGAGGGGATGGATCTATTGGCACCTCTAATATTTAGATAATGTATTAAAAATGGATTCCCAAACACAGAACAGTCTTGATGTTGATACAAACATTTAACAGTAACAACGTCCTTGGTCAAAATTTGACAAACTTGATAAGATATGAAGCAGGCTAGTGGAAAAGCAGATGGCAGCTGAGATCATGATCATATTACTAATCGTGAGACCTAAAGTTATCTAACCAAATAAAAAAAAAATCTTTGAGTTAAAAGGTCCTAAAAATGTTGCAGAATGACATATTAATAAAATGTCCAAAATATTTTAAAAATGTCGTAAGTGCAGTGTCTTTATGAAGAGTAAATTATCATATGACAACAGCTAATTACCTCCTGGTTGGACCTTTAGGAGAGGATTGCTGCATCAAAGCTCAGACAGGTAGGCTACTTAAGACTTTTAACATGAAGATAGAACAAAAACATTCTAATCTGAGTGATGTTTTGAATTAACATTTGATACAGAATTTGATAACATACTGACAGCTGCAAAAGTGACCAGTTGGATAACAGTGCACCCCTATTGCCCTCTCATTTAGGCTTTTTTCAGAGTCACCATTATCTAAAACTTGTCTTATTTACTCTGGTTATAATGATTTAACTTCATGATCAAGAAAATCTAGCCCACTGACATGTCAATTCATCTGACAATTAATGCAGAATAGTGTTAGTTCTGGCAGGACATGGAGTCAAGATTGTTAACATGCCAGCATCCCATGTTAAACAGCTGAGCCAAAGCTAGCCCACCACTGCTGATGTCCAGCTGATTGCCTCTAAGCTGCCATATGCCAATGCACTCAGACCACTTTACATAAGCTGCTCTGGCCTGCCTACTCTTAACTGCTCCTGCTGCAAGCTGCTTTGCAACCCTCCTCTGCCCAACCTCCACCTTCATGCTATTTCACTACTGCTGTGTGGTGAGGCAGGGAGAGCCCCTGTCTGAGTCAAACTGCCCAATTAAAAATAGGCAAATAAGTACAAATAAAGCTAATACAAATAACTGTTCTTGTGTCTTTTCTTGACAAAGTGGTCCAGACAGATCAGGCTGCGTCATTTACAACAGCTGAGTTACAGCACAGAGAGATACAGTTAATATCAGACTTTTTTTGGTTCTGGCTGAGCTCTGGCTAAGACAGATCTGGTTGGGTTTTGGCTGGCATGTAGATTTTACTGGTTACAAATGGATTTGCGCAGACAGTTCAAGCTCAATCCTTGCTGAATTCGAACACAGATGGGCCTGGCTGAGGTCCATCTGAATGACAGTATAGACTGACTGCTGACTTTAGGATAAGTTACAGCTCATGCAGGTCCAGCTCAGCAGATTAGTTACAGTACAAACTTCTCCAGCTGTTTCAGCACTTGAAGGAGGTGGCTGTGTTCTGGCCTAGATGGACCTAATTGGTTTACAGCTGAGTTTTACCAAAAACTGATCTGGCTGGTTACTGGTTCAGTTTCTCATGAGTCACAGCTCAGGCCGATCCTGCTTGTTCAGAGCTGCGTTAGAGCACAGATCAAGGGTCATCAGCTACATTTGTGCAAGGGCTAGTTTTATTCCAGACATTCATTACATACGGTACTGATATGGTAGTTTACTTTTTCTGTTTTATATTAATATTTTGTGTTTCGTGGCCTTAAAAAATGAGACCCCCGTACTTCTGGCAGCTGAGATATTTTGGGCTACTTCTTTCTGGGGCTGTTTTTCACTGTTGAGCTTGACTTTGTTATATACATATTCTGATCGTTGAATATTGGCTTATGATGGCAAACATGGATTTCTGGAAAAACAGGTCAAAGTCATTCCTTATAAAACTGTTTAAATTTCAGCTGCCATTTGTTTTTTCTAAACTTGTCTGAATATGATCATTTTCCAGGGGCCCAATGGTAAGATGTGGGGGGCCTGGTGTCCCCCTAGGTCTTCAAGTTGATGATCACAGCCCTACATGGATCAATGTTGGCTCTGGCTGTCTCACAGAACAGCATGAAGATGGACCTAGTTTTTTACCAGCACAGATGGATCTGGCTAAGTTTTGACTGAGTCCCGGTAGAAAGGATGTGGCTCAGTTATTCCTGCTTACAGCAGTATAGATGTGGCTGGTATTGAACTTTAAGGTGGCACAGATGGATCTGCCTGACATTTAAAGGTGACACAGATGAATACAGATTATTAGAAACTCAGTGTCAACATAGAGAGATCTCCCTTAATTAAAACTGTGTCATGTACCAGACTGATCCGGATGAGCTGCTGCTGACATCACAGCAGTAATGGAGTGGTCTGAGTACTGATACAGAGATCTGGAAAAGTTATAGAGGAGATCTGGCACAGATGGATCTGCATGAGTTACAGCTAAGTTGTGGTGCATGTAGATACAGCTGAGTTCAAGCACAGAGGGATTCAACTAAGTTTCATGAGATACAACACAAACAGAATGATCAGGCTAAGTTCAGGCACAGTTTCAGGATGGACAGGATCTGGCTGAGTTGTTGAACAAATTGGTCCTGTAGAGTTTCTGCTGTGATATGGCATAGATGGATCCGGCAGAGTTGCATGAGAGCTAGAGCAGTGTGTTCAGTTTGTAGCAGATGATGGAACTTTACAGAGTGTTCTTGTCTGACAAGCACTGAATGAGAATGCTGGAAAGACATTTATCCAGAATCATTATCACCTCCAAATATGGCAGCAGAGATGTGGATAGATAAAGTTCAGACCTGATTCAACACATGCATAAACGGAGAGGAAAAATACTAGGGGGGTTTCAGGGATAAGTCTAGATGAAAAACTCTGCTGTTTGCATTCACACATACAGCTCACCTTGGTAATTTCAGGGTTTTTCTGCAGGTGTGAATAGGGATTAAGCTGTGTCTGAGCTGCTGATTGCAGGGTCATAACAGTCCACATCGATCTATGATCAAAGAATTACTGTGTGAGAACTTCAGCACACTTGGACAACAGGTCAATGTCCAGGCCCTGATCCAAGCCTTGTTACTTGTGCATTATTGAAAAACATAATCAATTCAGAGAGCATTCTGTGACATTATGGTTGAGATGGTGATGGTTTAGGATTTTGTTGTATGTTGTTTTTTTTGTTTGTATTAAAAGTTGTTTATTAGATTAAAATTGTAATGTTTTGTGGTATCCATAAGATTGTTTTCATTAAAATTCCCCTCTCACAAGAAGAGAGCTGTTCCTCATTAATCAGTCTGCTCTTGTATCCAGAAGCAAGCTACAATTTTTTTTTATTATAATTTAACTGAAGACAAATGACAATTTAGTGTCAAAGAGAACATTTACAGGCAGACAAAACCACACCTCCTTTGAGAAAACAAGGCCAAGCAACTCAACCATGCTCAGAAACAACAATGGAATCAGGCCCTCTGGACTGATTAGTCAACACTTGAAACATTTGCAGCAGAGGACATTTTGTTTAATGGAGGGCTGGAGAATGGTACAATAATGAGGTCTGCAGGAAACAGTGAAGCATGGTGGAGGTTTCATGCAAGGTTGGGTTGCATTCATGCAACTGGAATTGGGATTTGGTAAGAATAAAATTCACTGCATGGAATCAGGAAGGAGTCAGATCGGCCCCAAATTTATTCTGCAGCAGGACAATGACCCAAAACATACTGACATTTAAACTATCTTAAGTGTAAAGAGGAACAAGGTGTCCTGAAGATTTTAACCAATTAAATGGCCTCACACTCATAGTCCTAAACACAAAAATTCACTTCTCAAAAGGTAGCCATAAAAAATTATAATACATCGTTATTATCTCCATCTTCTTCAGGCTTGATTTTAAACCAACATCAAGCCTAATCATATATGTCAAATATTTGTGTTTTTTAAAGGTTTTAACCCTTTCAATGTCAGGTTTTTGTCATGATGCCATCTTGTTTTTAGATTAAAAATATATTGTTTTTTTTTAAGTGTACTACTACATGTTAAGTGTTTCTTCTTATTATCAAAACAGTTTGGGATATGTCATTGATTAGCACCAACACTTATTTTTATGCATTATTATTTTTTTGCAGTGTCAAAAACTCGCTGCCATTTTCACATAGTTAAAATAGCGCTATCTGGTGGAGATAAGTAATAACGATCAATTCCAGGACAAAAGTCCTGATTGACACCCAGATGTAGTAAAATGCATTTGTTTTGCTTTAATTGGAGTGAGATAAAAAAAAAAAATTCCAGCTTGACTGGGTTTTAATAGCACATTTTCTGCTTAACAGTATGAGTGTATTACTTTTTTGTACACAACACATATCATTAAAATAGAAACTGAGCTGGAAATAACAAGACCAAATAAAAATACAAAATCTTGCTTAAATTCGGAACACATGCATAAACGCAGCCAAAATAGCCAAAAAATGAGCGATGAAGAACGCGTAAAATGCGCGCAACAGACCCTGAGGCTTCTATTTTATTAATTTAATCATGAGTGTGAACTGTTCGGCTTTTGGGAAAACTCTGCCTTCACTGTTGCTGTTTTACAGATGATCAGCAGGTGGCACTACAGGCACATAATGTGGCGCTGACCCGAAGAAATAATGAGCCTGTTCATTAACCTGGTTCATCAAACTCCTCGTTTCAGGAGGAACAAGAGTGGTCAGGGTAAAACTCACCACCGATATTTTTGCTTTTATTCTTTATTAGTGAGTTTCGCTTTTTTACATTATTGCCAAATGCCTTTGCGCACCTTCCAGCCTCACACCTCAATCCCAGATTTTAGGATGGAGAGCAGTGGTGCCAGCCTTCACTTTAACGAACCAATGAGAAGCCGCTCATCAGCCGCCACCTCCTGTCAATCAAATCAAGGACCAATGGGAGCAAAGGATAGAAGGGAGACAGGAAGCAGACCAGAGCCTTTTATACATGCAGTTCAGCACGGGGAAATATTATATGGAAATACGGTGGAGCAGTCAAAATAGTCGTAAAATTTTTTGAAAATATTCCTTGGTACATGTTTGTCTAAATAAAAACCGAGAACCCCCCTGTACCAGAATACAGTGCATCCCTGATGTGTCAGGGTTGCGTCGTCCCAGGGCTCTGGCTGCTTGGTGTAGTTGGTAAATAAGGTTTGACCTCGTGGTGGAGAGAGAGGGAGAGGAAACTGGATTAGAGGCTGCCAGCAGAAGCAGCAGGAGGAGGAGGAAGAAGAGGGCGACACAGGAACAACCTGCAACTCTTGCTGCCAGCTCAAAACCCACCTCTATAACCTGAAATTTTATATTCTGATAAGCAACGTAGTGACATTTCTGATTCGTCCTCTGTTGACCTCAGCTGCTGAGACAAGAGACGCTGCACGACAGGTGCTGGTGAGTGTGACTTGTTATCTCTAAATGCATACATTAGAGTAAAAATAAGGCTAAATGAGTGGTTTGGTCAGTCCTTTAGTGTTCACTTCTCCATTTCTTCGACCTCAGCCTGCCGTAACGTGCCAAATCCTCTGCTGCGCGTGCTGACGTGCCCGACGTCCATGTTCTGCTCTCACACTTCTGCAAACTTTTAACAACCGAGCAACAGGGATACTCTGCTGAACAGATCTAACAACTATTAATGCTTACTCTAAGCTCTCTTTGATATCCAATGGCGGTTAGAAGCAGCTGCATTCACAAGTTTTTCTAGTTTACAGCGCAGCTCGGGTTTGTTATTGTAGAGGCTCGTGCCCGCACGCCCACGAGGAAGTTCATAAACAGACTTAAAATGGTTATATACGTTAGATTGGAGGAGTTTATGGTGTCTGACAGCCGTGAAGAGAGGGGAAGCTGTACTAACATTACATAACTTTAGAGAAGTAGCTGCGGAGTGTCATAAACATGATATGCATGGATCATAGCTTTGCCTCAATTTAAACCGTTAAACCAGACTCGAATATTTGCCAATGATTACAAAATTAAGTGTTAATGAGTAATTAAATGGTTATACATGTATTAACACGAATAGATTTAAGTAGAATTGTTACTAATAGCAGGGCAGAAATGGGTGTGTTGCCACTTCAAGGGGGTTTCACAGTGCTGTACCATCATGTTTGTGAAATTTTGTTGCGTGAACACAAAACACTGTGAGGAAGACTTGACTTTTTGTGGGTTTTAGTAATTGGATAGCCATATGTTAAATTTGACTCAGTAGTTTACAGATAATCTGTTATTTTATTATCTAATATTTATCAGTAAGCGAGTCATAATCCTAAATTTGAGCCTAGTTTTAGCCTGTAAGCCAAGTCAAAGGGTCAGGGTTTATCCATTCAGATATAACGTAGGTGACAAGTTAAACAAACAGACAAACACTAAATGCCATGGTGATCATAATAATGATGGTTCTGTATCCCCATGACAGTAGGAGTTCTTACAATAAACACATCTTAAGAGTTTGAATATGTCACTGTCAGCGATCCTCAGAAAAAAACTTGATTTACTTTGGATTCATTGAACATTGTCCAAACAACTAAAGTAAAGCTAATGCACTGGCCTAGATGGACCTAATTTTATATTTTTATATATTTTTATATATTTTTTATATTATATTTAGTATTTTGTACTAAATGAGTGTAATTCATTACCAGTATATACTTGATCTAGACTGATTGGGCCTTAGATTAAAGAGTTAAACTTGGTTGGGTGCACTTATGGACGTCAAATAATGAATCATCCTGCTTCCAATGAGTCCAGAAAAATAAAAATAGAAGTTACTCCCAACAAGCCACTGCACCCGTGTAATCCAAGTAGTTATAAAAGTGACTCAAAACCTGAAACACACCTGAAAATAGAATGAAAGGCTAAATCATAAGTGACTTGGTCAACTCAGAACCTGCCAACATCATACTGGTGATACAGTTTTGGGAGGACCACTGATGGGTGCATCATTTACAGTCAGGGCACGGCTGCCGGTTTCTTTGTTAGTTCTCGGGATGATAAAAATGGTTGCTGGGTCTGTCTGAGAGGATATGGATTATGGGCATTAAGTGATAAACTAGCTCCGGTTTCCTCTATTCTGCATATTGATCACATTTTCAGTCCTACGTTACATAGTATGGAGTTAAATATTTAACCTATGTGGCATTTTGAGTGTATCTACTTCTTAATTACACATATACACATATGGTGACAAAATATATTTATTTTATAAATTAACCTTGTGTACATTAATGCAGTGTGTAAAACAAGTACAAAATACTACATTTCCAGCCTGACAGGGATGGTCATGTATGATGGCTAATATGCAGCAAGTAATTTTGATATTGAAATGGCATGAAAAACATCATTATTATCATTATTGTTATAATTATTATTGTTGTTATTATTATTCGTGACCCTTAAACATTATTTGCTTTAATGTTTTTTTAGTTTAGAGCTCTGGCAAAAACATTAATGTCAAAATGTGGGATTGAAGATCTGAAGTGATTCTTTATATAAACATTCACAGAGTTCTTGTTATTAAATGTATTTTGTTATTTTTAAACACAGTTATTACTTGATTCATACTTAGACTGGCTTATGCACCGCCAAACTTTCCTTCAACTCAATTGCAAACAGCACTAAAAACTGACAGTACTCTGTAAAAAACCATGGACAATAAGTCTGACATGTTGAGCCATATGTAGCTATGTTTTAAAAAAGTTAAGATTTATAGGAGTCATAGTCAAATTATTTTTATGTTTTTCTCTGCTGAAGTGCATCAGAACAGGAGGCATGGATAAGTAAATTAACCTATTTGCTTATCAAGCTAAAAAAAAAAACTTTCTGCCTTCACAGAAAAAAATCACAGAGGCTCGTGTTTTAAACAGTTAGCATCAGATATTTCCTGTTGGAACAGTGACAGAAATACTTTTCCTGTTCATTGAAGGACAACAAATCAGGTGTCTACAAAATTAGCCTCCATTTCTTTGCTCAGTGCCGAAAAGACTCCCTTAGGTTACCACTTTACCCAAAACATCTGGAATTCTTTAGTAAGTGGCAGACTTACTGAGTCCTGAAGGAAACATGGGTTTGATCACGTTTCACTTGTTCACATCAGTGACTCTTACTGCTGTGGCAAAATCACGTCTGCACAGTCAGAGAAGAAATGACGACTTTCTGCCTCATGATTCAGTATTTACAGGCAGTGACTGGAGACTTTCCATATGCCATGAGGTGAACTGAAGTGTATTCTGATATAGACCCTCACTCACACTGCAAAGCCAGGCTATTTTGATGTCAGTGAGTCACCAGCTTATAGACGGACAGTGAGAGTCTGGACAACAACTGAGGAGGCTTTGGTGCGTTTATTGTATTCACTCATGTTTCCAAAAATATTTTCCAGGGACCTCAGGACCACTTGTCATCAAATCTGACCCTTTACATCTCCTCTCTTCTTATTATCATTATTATTATTATTTTTTAAATTAGGTTATAGTGTGTAAATTGTTAGTTTTCGGGTTCTTATCACTGAAGCAGAGAAAGAAAGCAGCTCATAAACTCTGAAGCAACACACCCACATTGACACATGGGATGTTGCTCAATAGTTGTTTTGCACTAAACACCAACCTATCCCCAATAGAATCAGGATTTGGCCAGATCATTTAGGTCATACATAAATGCACAAATAAGACAGTGTTTGTGTTTGAAATATACTTTTGATTTGCACGGTAAAAATAAATATTTTCAGTCAATTTCTGCATTTGTGTTCTGCAGTCTCATGTGCAGCATTGTGTTTGTGGGCGTGTTTGCCTCTGTTCAGACTTGTCATGCAGCTTCCTGACCCACTCTGAGATCTTTCAAGATATTGTTGCGATGCTTATCTGATTTATTTGTGTGGTAACTGTTAAGTAAATCAATAACAGCATTTAATTATCTTCATTTATCATTCAAATCTGTCAATATTAGCAGTCTATAGTCTGTTCTCGAGAAGCAAAAATCTGAATTATACAGAGAGGGATATAAAAGACAAGCCAAGGCAAGATTAGTTTTACGACATCCTCCAACAACAAGACAATTCAAATTACTGAACACGATACTGTGAAATATAGAATTTGACCTTATTGGATTCAGTGTTACTACAGCATTGTAAAAGAGAAAGATATACATAGTCCAATCAGTCAGTCATATAGTTTTGATTTAAAGAAATTTATCTGAAAAAAATGTCAGATGATTTAATTGAACTGTGAGCAGGAGCAGACATGGACACTGAACTCTGTTTCACTATTCGTAGTTCGACTGTAGTGGCACCAGGTCGACATTATTTAGGTGATCTTTTAGTCTTTTTACAGATTGAAACAAATGCTCAATCTGTTCACATGGGTGGTGAATCTCCCCATGTCGAGTGTTCTTGTTTCTATTTTTAGCCCTGTTTCTACAACTCATTACCATGAGTTAATTTTGGGCACTCAGATATCAAGTAATAGTTCTTTATGCTTCAGGTGCTCATGTTTCATTGCATATTGATAATAATTTGATATTCATTACCTTTGACAACATACGGAGTGGGTCGTAGCATAGTCTTAAAACATACTGACACACATAAAAACAAAATCCCGTCAATTGTTATGATCTGTATTGCCCTGAATTTCCACATAGTGTGTCTGCATAGTGTCCTGTTGGCACTGTGGCTTTGCTCCATCCCACATTGAAGCTTATTTAAAGGTTGGTTAGCTAGAAAAACAAAATCATAAGATTGCAAGAGAACTACAACTTCACAAAGCTTTCATGCTTTGAAATTTTGGAAACTGAGCGCTTGTTTTCCTGTCTTGGGTCAGTTTGCTTATTGATGCAAGGTTGAAGTAGTTCTTTCTGAAATTAGGCTTGCTGCGTATTTCTAGCAAACCAGTGCGAAGGTGTGCTGCTGGTACACACGGAGCACATTGAGGGGTTCTGAAACTGACAGTTTGTTACGAAGTGTGTGGCATGTACAGAACGCTACACAGGCAGACAGCAAATTAGGGGTTTGATCTGCAATAAAATAAAAGTAAGCTAAAAGTAATGTTTAGTCTCATCCATCCAGTCTTGCTCGTACTGATTGGAATTCCAGCTGTTCTTCGAGATCAAAATTGTTTGGCCTTGCACAATAATAGGAGCTGATTATAAATGTCACTTCATTTCATAGAATTATGGCTTTGTTATGCTTTTAGTCAACCAAAAATGTAGAAGACATTCTGAAAAGGTAGCTAGCTTTTGTCATTTACATAGAAGT
The DNA here is from genome assembly GCA_037902135.1 of Cetoscarus ocellatus. NCBI lineage: Eukaryota > Metazoa > Chordata > Actinopteri > Labriformes > Labridae > Cetoscarus > Cetoscarus ocellatus. The sequence continues at coordinate 784,948 of JBAMNC010000529.1, read as the reverse complement.
GTCAGCTGTAGAAGACCTTGTTTGCAGACAACACATTAAACTACTTGCCCGTCACTTTTTTGTCAAGAATTGGGCTGTCATTTCAATCCGTCCAGCACTCCACGTGATTTATTTGCTAAATCATATAGCATTAGCCAGAAAAAGCTATAGCATGTTTAATGTCAAAATCGTGGAAAAAAGCTGTTACTGCTTTTCTTTTGACTCAAAGCTTTTTGCCCAAAGTAACTCAATGGGCTCTAATTTCGTAGACCAGGCGCAGGCGGGGCGCACCTGCCCTGCGCCGCGCCTGCACCGCGCCAACGGGGTGTGTCCAGGGCATTTTGCAAGTTTCGTGCACGGCGCAGTCTGGCGCAGTCTGGCGCAGTCTGGCGCAGGCAGGCGCACCCACGCCTCCGTCTCTCCTACTGGCGCACGTAGCAGAGAGGGAGGAGATAAAATTTGAGTGGGTTTAACACAGCCGAGTGTGATCTTCACCAATCAAATGGACTCCTCTCCTCGCCTTTAAATGCGCCGCGGGCGAGGCGCAGTGACAATTTCACCTCGGTGGCAAAGAAGGTCAGAGCCGCTGTCACTTTTGCAGCAACTGGGAGAGCGCAGGGGCCACCGGGCCCCACATCGGATGACACAACGCGGTCACCGTGTGGACCACCTCGCGGGACAGATGTAATCTGTTCCTGTCTCATAATAGGAGTACAAACTTAAGTGATAATTACATTTAAACACAGCAGCAGGCTAATCCATTCATCATGCTTGTGATCCACCTGCATTACTGGTCTGTCATCGCCAAATAGCAGCACCTTAGGTGAAATTATATCTCCTCCTCATCCTCCTTGCAATAATATACTACATCTTTTTACATCACGTTACAAATAAAGATTAAAACAGAGAAACATGGGCAATCACAGGTAAATCCTTTAGACACCGAGTGACTTACATTTATTCAGCGAGCGTCTCTCTCTTTTTTCTTTTCTTTTGAATTTCATGAGATGAGAGAAGCCGGATACTCAGTATCGGATGATGTGGCTGTTTGTGGTTGGCTGAGAGATGTGAACTCGTTAGTTATGACAAATGTCTCTGATCTGACATCAGATGTGACGGGACAATTAATATAGATACAAATGTATGTGCTGGTTCAGACGGTTACATTAAATAGTGGTTGTTGTGATTGTTTATTGCATTGAAATGGGCCTGACACTGTGGATACCTGCCTGTGAGGTTTTGGTGACGTGTGCGCACTGTGCGCCTGTCGGCCAAATTACCACTGCCCCGAGTGCGCCTCGCCTGTGCCGAGAATAGACCAGGTTGGAGCTGGCGGGCTTTCCATACGTTTTTTTGGCACGAAATTGTCACTGCGCCAAGCTGAATCTTTCGACACCTCCCCCTGGTACGCCGACACACCCATCTCGGCGCAGCCGGTCCACCAAATTGCCAAATTGGCTGCGCACAGCGGTGCGCCGGACGAAATTACCACTGTGCGGGGTGCGCCACCCTGAGTTGCACCAGGAAATTAGAGCCCTATGTCTCTACACATAGGGTATAGGAGGGCAGGTTAGTCAGTTTTTCTTGCAGTTTATCTCTTCAGATGAAATTATGATGCATTGTGTGATCACATGCAGTCAGCTTGGTATTTAAATGCCCAAAATACCCCCAAACTGGGTCTATTCGTCTAAGCTTTATTGACCAATCATGTATCAGCAGGCTTTGGTTTATACAGGTACGTTGGCCTGTTTGGTCAAAATAAAAATGCCAGCTCTCACATTGGCATATTTTTATGAAGATTTCTTTTGTCCCCATAACTTGATATCTGCATGCTAAGAAACCTCTGCAAATTAAACATTTGAGTTAAAGCCACAAATTTGCTTGGCCCATTTTAGTGAGAACTTAGCAGCGTCTAGAATTTCCTACATCCCTGAAACAAATCAGAAATGATCAAAACAACATTCAAACAATCATTTTGAAAATGGTTTTCTCCCTCTTCTGATAACAGACCTGACAAAACTTTAATATTTTTCTATATCTATTATTGACATCATGCTATTATTCCAGTCAAACAGCATCCCAAAATAGAAAGCATAGTTGGAGTTACTTAAATTTTCCCCACTATCCTTGACTGAGTCTTGACTGGTCCATGACTGGAATGCTGGGAGCTGCACACCATTGTGACTATAATGAGATCCCACGCTATGACATGACAAAGAAGTAGTGACTGGTTATTGCAAACACTATTCTGACACGGGCAAAGATTGAAGCCCTTGTGAGTGAAGCGTCATCTCATGAGGACACCCTGCAATTGAATGAATGGGCATGTTTATGGTAGAATTTAGGCACACCACCAGAGAGGTGTGGGCCTCTCAGTGGCTGGAAGTTGGCTGGAAGTCAGCAGGCATCCGGCTATAAGAGAAAAATTGAAGTGGCTGCATCTGTAAATCACAGAGTGTTCTTCTTCTGGCTAATACTGATGAAGACAGAAGACTGAAGTTGTAGTATAGCTCACATTGTTTCTTTGACTTGAGACTCAGGTCAACAGCCGTTCCTGTAGGGTGTTATGGACAAAACTAAACAGTGTTTACTAATGTCACGTAAATGCTGCTCTGAAAAGGCTGTCATGTTTGGGGGTTGCTTAAGACCAAGAGTTGGTTGTAACTGAATAACAGGAAGTTCACACACATCCTCGAGGCATAAACCATCAATAAATGGGTTTTTGAAAATGACTGCTGAAGGGCACAGAGATTTAGATGAATGTAGAGGACTGGATGTTCTGCTTTAGAGCAAAAAAATGTATTTGCTTTAATGAAACTGATAAACTAATGGGAGTTGTAGATGATAAAGTAGTCCCTATTTTACATTTTAACAACCTCTTAAACATGGTTTAAAGAGGGATCTCAGTGCTCTGAAACTTTCATTAACACGAAACAGCCACCTTTCTCATTTTTTTTCAGTCAGGAGCTTTTATTTTATTTATAAGCCTGTCCTTGCAGTCTGGTGGATTTTATGGATTTTATAAAAAGTCTTGACATAATAACTACAGTTTTACTTATATTTGGGAAAGAGCTAGGGAGCAGGATTAAATATTCTCCAAGGTTTAATAGCTAATAGGATCAAACTGTGTCATGCTAATTAAATTGGTTTAAGTGGATTCAAGGACAGAACAGAACTGATGTCAGGGAAACTCGGGCTCATCCCATTTCCGAGTTTTGACAGACTAAAGTTCAGGGGGTTTAAATGAGGGAGTGTCAACTGGTCTGTGGTACCAAGTTAGTAATGTGCATTATTCTTAGTTTTGGTTGTGATGCAGGGAAAGAATGGCATCATATTTCTAAGTTAAATATATGGAGTTGCTATTTAAAGAAGTCACTTTGAACACATTTTCATAGCTGGTGGATGGAGTAAGGATGCAACAGTACACTTGGCTTATCATTCAGTCTGCACCCTGGTTTTTTGGTCATAGTTTCTGGTTCTGTTTTGCCAGCCTTTGCCATATCATGTGTTTTTTAAGAGAAAATTATAATCTATTCAGAGGCATTTGAGTGAGTTTACTTGAGCACAGCTGGAATGGGCTCCAGCACCCCCGCAACCCTGAAAGGGATAGCCAGTATAGAATATGAATGAATGAGTTTACTTGAGCAGTAAGGGGTTATTGAGGAGAAAAGCAGTAATTCTGCTACTTAAATATCCATCCAGCATCATACCACTTGTCCCTTTTGGGGTCGTGATTGGCTGGAGTCTATGTATGAAAGGCGAAAGGCAAGGTACACCCTGGACTGGTCGCCAGCTGATCGCAGCGCCACATAGAGAGACAAACAATTCATGCTCACACCCACACTTAAGGGCATTTTAGAGTCACTAGTTAACCTAATAAGCATGTATTTGGCCTGTGGGAGGAAGCCGGAGTGCCTGGAGAGAACCCATGCATGCACAGGGAGAACATGCAGACTCCCCACAGAGAGGCACTGACCGATACTGGGTTTGATCCAGCAACCTTCATGTGGTGAATCACATGCACTAACTGCTGCACCACAATACAGCCTGCTCAAAAAACAATTTATTCATTTTCAAGCAAAAAAATCCCAAAACATACTTGACACAGTTTATGATTTATAAAAAAAAAAAAAGGCACATTAAAGATTACAGTTTTCGGTATGTTTTTACTCCAAACTAACATCAGTTATATTTATTGTATAATGCCATAAAACCAACTAAACAAATGCATCAATTTGACCTTCAAACAACTGTGATAATTAGAGTTTGGAAAAAAAATTATTTAGAATTAAATTTGAACACATCAAGATGAAATTCCATTTATTCGTCTAATTGTCATTTTTCTGAGCTGACTATAATTGTATCATAATACAACTGTTGTCTCTTGTTAGAGCTAATTAAGGCTTGTGAAGTTAGTTTCTAGCAGTTATTCAGCTTACTTCAAAAAGACCTTAAAACGGTATACAGTTTTAACCTACAGGACTGTTGGCAAGGTTAAGGTTTGATTGTCACAGCTGTTTGAAACAAATGATGATGTTTTTTTTTGGCAGAAACCATCATGTTAGGTGTCTTGGAGCTGAAATACTGGAGTTCTTTTTTCAAAGTCTTGGTACAGTATTTAATGCCTAATGTGATGAGTTTTTGTCCCCCCTGCAAAACCTGCCATACTTTTGTGTACCAGTGGTTTGATAAGATGACACTGTGTTACAAGACCACACTACAAGGCTTGATAGCAGAATTGATGTGCTTGGACATTAATTTCAAAGCTGCGCGTATTTTTACCAGATGATCACTGTGTCAAAGTGTCACTGTGCCAAAATCAGGCAACCAGGGCACTCTAAGGAACTGCGGTAGGCATCATTATCCCTGTTTAAAAGTTTAAAAGAACAAATCCAACTTTGAAACTACTTTTTCAGGGGCTGCAAGCTACAAATTCTTGCTATGAAGACAGTAGTTACCTATTGTCTTTGTCACACCATTGTTTTCATTTATATAATTTTTTTTTTTAACTTTTGAGTTGTTTTACTGTCAATGTATCATCTGCAGGATCATCAAAGAGAACCCAACTTGGCACTGGTTGTCAGTAATTCAATTTAAAATCTTTAATGGTTAGGGATTTATGATATTAGAAGTTAGGAGTTAGAAGTTAGATATCAGTATAGGCCAATATCAGCCCAAAAAAGTCAAGTATCGGCTGATATTGAATATTTTGTAGATATTTACAGCTGATATATTGGCCATACATATCAGCCCCATATCGGCTGTAATATCAGAAAAATACACAAATTTGCCATAATGCTTCACCTAATTATCACTGTATGGATACATTTAAAAATCAAGAGTTTCATTTTATAAGAGTTAAATGTTTTTAACATCTTGTGTTACATCTGCTCCTTACACAAATAGCCTGGCACATTGAAAGCAACAAGTCAGTTTTCGCAATGTAAAGACTTTATGCTCTTGACAAAAAATATTGGGATCAGCGATAATGAGTTCAGAAATATCGGCATTTTGGATATTGGCAAATTCGATATAGTGCATCCCTAGTAATGATCAGGAAGGAAAATTTTCTGCTGCAGCATGAAGTGCTGCAGTTTTTGAGAGTGGACAGTTGTCTTATTATGCATGACACATTTTTATTCAGGTTATATTTTCCCATTGTCTGGTTTTCCATTCTCAAAGATGAATTCCTCAGCTACCATCTTCACATCAGGAATTCAGCTTATTTTAATCAGACCAAGCTAACTTTAAAGGGTTAACACAGGCATATGCTTTCTCGCCAAGTCTCGTTCAGAATGTCTCGCTGTGCCAGATTTTCTTACTTCAAGGCTGTTGTTGATCCCGAGCTCTATTTTAAGGGATAAGCATGCCGAAACACCGGAATCATTGCACAAAGCTGGAGAGAAAAGGGTGCGAAAAGCAATATTTGAATCTCTGCTTGATGCATATCTCAAAAAATGCGTAGCATTTTTTATCAAGGCTTTTGTTGGCCTGTTAATCCTCGGTGTCACAAAACACACAAACCTCTGTCTTCAGCCCGCTGTCTAAAATACATAGCGCAGCCCTAAAGGAGGACGGATGACCCATTTACTGACTCGCTTTGTGTGTTTGTGTGCAGCAGCCGAGCACACACACACTCACATTTTGCTCCCACTCTTTCAGCAGCGACTTTTTCCATTGGCCCCAATCCCAGCTGAGCTGTGTCGAAGCACGTTGTCACACCCACAAAACAGTACCTGTATCATAGCGCTCCAACAAACAGAAATGCCACAGATTGTTAGAGAGAGGAATGTAGTGGGTAGGTGCTCCGCTGTTTGGATAAGAGACGGAGAGATGAGCGAAGAAAGCTGAGCTTTTATCTGTGTCCTCAATAGACCCTGAGGTAATTATGTGCATATTATCACATCATAGCTGCGTTTAATATTGTTAAGTTTGAGTGTTATCAGCCTGTCAAAACAATAAGCACAGAGACAACAGATTTATGAAGGCTTTATCAGCAGCAGAGAGAAACGAGAAGAGGCAGATAGCGTCTGCAGACCCAGCATGTGCTCACACTTTGGCTCCTGTGCAGAAATAGTGTCCCCCCCTCCCCGCGTGCTAGTTTCCAGTGACATTTCGAGATCCAGTTCTTGACCACTTACACATTTCTTTAAGGCACACTTGCATGCACAGGATTCCTCCTTTCCTTTTTTGTGGGCATGTGTGTGTGGTGCTTACAACGAGAATGGCAGGTCAAGAGTATTTTTAGACAAAGTATTAAAGTCATCCAAAGACATGACAGCTGTATGAGTGTGCGATTTCCTGTGTGTTGACAACAGGTTTTGTATCTCCTTCCATTTGAGCCCATCTGTGTGTCTTTGTTTGTCTCATCTTTACCGGCAAGGTCTTGTCACACGTTCAGAAATCTGACCTCTCATGTTTCTTGTGCCTCTCCTTTGTGCCAGACAATTTTATAGAAATATATGTTACATAACTGAAGATGCTCGGCGTCTTTGTAGTTCATGTCTAGTAATTTTTTCTTACTTTCTCTCCTGTTTCTGCAGTCAGTCATGGCAGGCGACATGATGTTACTGATGCGAGGCTTGGCTAAGTTGAGCCAGGCAATTGTAGAGACCCAGAGCAGCACACTACGGAGTGGACCAGGTAATTTAAGCACACCTATTAATTTGTTTGCATAAAAAAACTACTGTTTATTAAGTTATTTGTCATTCAAAATAATATATAAGCGATATTTACAGGACATGTCGAAGAGCGTCTTTGGCTGGCTTATATTACTGTGATTCAGCAGTTCTTGTTTGCCAGTAAACTAAGATTATTTTGCAGAGTGTGTTGTAGATTGTTCCCTAGTAACAATATATTTGTTTTTGCTGTTCAAGGTGTTGGTGCTGCAGTCCAAAGTGTCCAAGCGGCTGCTGAGCAAGGCCTCTCTGCTGCTATGATGAAAATGCAGGTAGGTTTGAGTAGTAGGAGCAAAGTGTTGCAGAAATAAACTTTAGCACTTAACTTTCTGTATGTTTGTCCTGGCTGAAACTGTCACGTGTCTGTCTGCGTAGGAGATGTCAGGCCAGCAGCAGTCGCAGCAGACCTCATCAGTGGAGTCAGAGTTCGACTTCCCTCCGGATGAAAGTGAATTTTTATCTTCAGAGTTCCGAGAGGAAGGTGTTGACTCAACATCGGCTCAAACAGGAAGTAACGATGATGCAGGAGCCCATCACAGCACATCAGCAGCCTCAGGAGCGAGCCATGTGGGTGGGAAACAGTCATTGTTTGAGGGGTACAAAGATCCCAGCAATCACTTTAGTGGACCCACCAGATCTTACCACCAAGATGCCAGGTATAGCTGTTTTAATGATATTTTAGTCCTCCTCATGCATGTTTTATCGCTTTTGTTGACAGTTTTTGCTTTCATTATGGCAGACATCTCACTGGACATCATCATCTCTACAGGCATTTATTGGGACAGATTTACAGTCAGCATCAGGTCGGTCAGCTCAGGAGTTACCATCAGGATCCATCCACAGTCGGAGGGTTGACAGCTGAAGACATCGAGAAAGCAAGACAGACCAAGAGGACGGAGGTCAAACCACACAAACAGATGGTATCACCTGCTTCCTAGCTCATTTACTCAAACAGTAAAGTTAACATTTGCCTTTCCCTGAACATTTTCTAAGAACTGTTTGTCTCTTCATCAGCTGAGTGAAAGAGCAAGAGAGAGGAAAGTGCCTGTGACCCGGCTCAGCAGACTGGCCAACTTTGGAGGTAAAATCTTGCCCTTTATCCTTTTACAGTCAACAAAGTTACATCTTAATCCTATTTCATGTCCATGAGTCTAAATGGAATTGTCTCCAAGTTATATTTGTTTATAGAGACCACATTAAAGTACAGTTGCTATATGGCTCTCTTTGGTTGGCTTGACAAGCTTGACAAGACACAAAATTCAGCTGCCATACTTCTGTAACCTAATCTTAACCTCCTTATCCTAAGTCTAGCCGTAACTTACCAGCCGCAATAAGACGGGGTCACAAGGTCCAGAGCGGTCGGTGCAGTTATGTCAGCATATGACCTTCACAGAGTGTGGGCAACTGCAAACCTCAACACAACACCTCTGAATGCTTTTATAGAGCAGAGATAGAAAAGGAGGCTGATAAACACAAACAACACAAAGAGTTAAAATGAGAGTTGAAAAGAGAGGAATGTTACTCACATGAGAGTCAGGCCTGGGACTTGCTCTTAAACAAACACTTCTGAAAATTGGGTCAAGTGTGATTGGTGCATATAAAAAGACCTTTGTTGCTATCCAGAAAAAGTCATTAGAAGTTTATTGCTACATCAGATCTGCCATAGGTATAATAAAATGACACGTCATCTATAATAAACATTGTAACCTGAATACTAAGATCTTAGTAAGATTGTGATCCAGCAGAAAGAGAACAACAATCCAAATGGCATTACATCAAAATTAAAAAAAAAAAAGGTTTCAAACAAGCCAGCAGCAACTAAAAGGTCACGTGATGTGTGCTCTATTTGTGATCATTGTTAAATGAATGAATGAAACCCACTGACCTGAGGAGGATTTGTTTTGGATTAAAAGCATTACAGTGTGAAAAATAATACAGGGCTATGCATATCTACCTTGGAAAAAATTTGCCAAATTAGGACCGTCAGCACTATGGTGTTGATTGACAAAAGGCTGAGATCTGAAAATCAAGTCATTAAATGTATTTGATGGCATAAATTTGTGCCACTCTGTGGTTTTTAAGTGCACCATTGTGAAATTACCACAGCAAGGCTGCAACTGAGTGCCACTTAAATTTGTCTTTATTGCTTTTCCATTGATGAAGACATAAGGGCAGTACTGCCTCCTTGAATGTCTTATTTAAAGGTCCCGTGTCCTTGTTTGTTAGACTGCTTACGTCATGTCGTGGGTGTCTACTAAGCAAGGATTTGATTTAAGTTGAATAAAAAAAACAAAAAACTTCTTCTCTGTTAAGGATCATATGCAGCTCTTTTTCCCTCGCCTTTAGGAACACTCAGATCTCGGGGGTGGGATCCTATGAGAGGCTATTGAGCTCTGCACTGATTGGTTGCCCTAACGATGGCTGATGGGAGGGGGGAGATGGGGATACAGGCTGCAGAGACTTTGAAATCAGTTTGTAGAATTTGCCTGTGACGAGCAGGAAACACACATGTAGATGGAGCCTATAGCTATTACATAAATCACAGGAAGTAAAAAGATGAGCATTTTAATAGGGCATTTTCTTTACAGAGGCATAGTGCAGTTCTCAGTGAACAAAGAGTTTAGTAAAAGGTGTCATGCTCTGCTGCCAAAGCCCCTTCTAACAACTTTTTTTGCAGGACATTGCACCTTTAATTTAATCACAACTACCAGACAGATTAGATTACAAGTCAAAAGTAATCTGCAGCAATATCAAACATGTCAGTTTTTACTTTTATTTCTTTAGCAACTTTAATTCACTTTTTGATCTGTGTCAAGACCTATTTTTCCAGGGTTAAACTGATGTAAACAACCCCAAAATCCTGACTTTATTTCAAAATAAATCAGCTTTGTATTCAAACAGAATGTTTTTTTCTTTTTGGCTGGTGGCAGTCCAAAATACAATGTCAAAACATGGGGCGTCAGTGGCGCAGTTGGATAGTGCACTTGGCCAGCAATTGGGAGTTTGTAGGTTCGAGCCCAGCTCTGGGCAACACATGGCGATGTGCAAGATACTTGCTTCCACTGCTGCGTCAGTGGCATGAATGTGTTAGTTGATACTGATGGGTAACTGACATGGAAACTCGGAACCATCAGTGAGTCAATTTGAGCGTGAATGGGTGTGAATGGGTAAGTGTGACCTGTGGTGTAAAGCAGCTTTGAGTAGTCAAAGACTAGAAAAGTGCTTCATAAGCTCAAATCCATTTACCTTTAGAACAGTTTCATGGGAAGGTTGCATAACGTCGAAGGTCAACCTTAATTTTGTTATCTAGACAGAAAAAGAAACTTAACACTGTGTTAACAAAATAAGAATATTCAAACTGTGCTCTAACTCTAATACTGGCAACACACTAAACATTTTATGTCTGTTTTCCCAACTATCCCCTCTTGGGAATCTGGGTGTGGGTCACAATTTCAGACTTGTCACAGCTGACAATTAGTCCAAATAATCTTCAAATTTCTAACTGCTCCCAGTGGGATCTGAGCCGCATCTTAAGTGGTGAATATCAGATATGATTATGCTCTGCGAGTCCCTGAAAACTTTGGTCCATCATAAGGTGTGTGCTCTCACAGCCTGGTTGAATCTTGTCGTGTGTGCATGTTGAGAATTAAAACTTAAGAAAAATTGTTGCATTTTATTTAAAATAAGTCAGGATTTGAATGCCTTCTAGTGTGTTATGAGCTTAAGTAAATGCAGCACTTGTAACAGTAACTAATCATAATCAATAGAAAAGTCAATATCATTTATATGTAACATGTATCTATTTGAGTCCCAAATCATAACACTGTTAAAAAAAACACCATTTTGTACCAGTTTCCTGAAATTGAGACAGGAAAAACTATGATCAAAGAGAGTAAAGGTGTGATTGAAGTTCCAAACAGTTCTGATTTATATTGTATTCATTATTGTTGATTAGTTATATTCGTTGGTACAGAAGTGCTCTGTAGCAGTTGTATCTCTTCCAGGTAGTTTGCCTGGATGAGGTCAAAATGTTTACGCACGCATGGTGGGAAAAAAAGCTTGCTAATTTCTCTGACATGGTATAACATGACAAATAAGAGCTTGCAAATCAGCAGCTTTGCAGCTCATCTCCAGTCTCATGATGGATAAGTGAGCAGGTGGCAGAAAGTAGAACAGAAAAGCTTGAAGTGCAGAGGGAGAGAGTAAATAAACTGTGCACAGAAGTAAACCTAGAACAGAGTCTCAAATGAGTCAAAATGACCCACCAACACAAATTCAAGCAGCAGAACTTAGGCTGCAGCACTAAATGAACAAATAAAACCTGTAAAGGAAGGCTTACACACCAAAAACCAAGACCAAATCCTACCGTAAGGACGGCAGGCAGAGCAGAGTCAACATGTTGACAGTGGTAACATGTAGAAGGTGTCATGGACAGAAGGCGGGGGGGAATGTGGCCTCCACCCGTCCTTTACTCTCATGTAACAATGCAGCAGTGATTGTAAGTTATTAAATGTGTGTTTTGTGTACAGCCCTGTACTTCTTTTAAATGTCAAAATGTCAAAGAAGCATTATTAAGCTTTTCCAGTTCCTTGCAGGTGTTATGTTAAATGCACACATGCATGTATAAAATATATTGTGTTTTATTTGCTTATAAATAAAGTGATATAGTTCCATAAGCAACCAATATTGTGTAGTTTCATAACAGTCTACAAGAGGATGACAATGAAAGAAAAAAATACGACAGAAACTTGTCCAATCAGTTAGTTTCTCTGTCTATTAATTCCTTATAAAAATATGAAAGCAAGGGCATCAAAACAAGGGTCTGCCAACACCCCAAATCCTCTGCATTTGAGCTTATGGATACTATTATTAAGTCTCAACAGTTCGCTGAAACAGTGTTGTTTAATCCTACCACTTGTGCACAAACACGCATCCACTCTTTTAGGAGGGAAAATAAGCTTTGAGCACATCAGCATTGTGCACAAAGAAAACAAATGCACTACTTTTTGACTGCCAGGTATGCTCACTGAATAAGCTAGCACAGTTATGTTGTGATGTGTTCAAGGAATGCTAAAAAAAAGTAATATTTGGTGAATGTTGAAATTGTCAACATGATGGGTTTAAGTGTGTTTTTCAGTCATAAAAAAATAATCGATAAAAAAAGATCAAAACCTTTGTGACTTTACACAGCCTTTATCAATTTTTTACAAGATATATTACTAAACATTGCGTTTTGGCCTTTCCGTATTTAAAAATATCAGTAGTGGTGCCGATACAAACACAGAGCATTAAGAAGTATCAACAAGGGTATCATTTTCAACAAGAATTAACCCCTTTGATAAACCATAAAAATTATGCCCTGTGCCTCCTAGGGTTTTGATTGACCACCCAGTGCCGATCCAAATTCTACATTGTGATGTAGAAGCAGGGTGGCTACATTTAAGAATAAATGTTGACTTTGTTAAAACAGACTGTTTGATTTCTTTGTATTTTAATGTGTATAGTTTTATTTGTTAGACTTGTTGATTTGACTCTGGACTTAAATCTTCTTTTTTCGGTTTCCTAAAAAATAAGAATTTGAGTTACCACTTTGTTGTTTTTATCTTTTTAAGATAGGATTAGGATTAGAATATGAATAATAGTTCATGTTGTCATTTGCAGTTGATAATATAATGTGTGGCTATACAGTGTAAAGGGCAAAAACATACTACTGATTTCTTCGCATAACATTACTTAATGGAGAACTTAGAGTTCACACATTTGGTTGGTTATATCATAACTTTGCCCTTTTAGTGACTTCATGAGAGCTTGATGGGGATTTTGGGGGGGCATTAAAAAAACATTTACGTTATCGGGGGGGCCATGTGAGGAAGAAATTGAAAACCATTGTTTCAGTGTAAAACCTTATAAGCTGTGTCTTACCACACCCCCTCTCAAGAAGTGGATGTGGCTTTAGCACTGTGCTCTAATGTTTACTGTGGCTGCACAGACATAACCAGGTGAATTTTTCCAATCAGACTGTCAGAGCAAACATTGGGGGAAGTGGAGCAAACACCAGGGAAAGGAGGACTTCTCTTCATGTTGGGAGGATTTGTGGAAAGACCAGGGATGCATTTTTTATGGAAAGACATTGAAAAGTGTATTTTATATGATATGTGGCCTATGTCTTGCATCCTAAAGTGGAGAAACAAAGTGCATGTTGTTTTGAGTTTGGATGGAAATCAAGCAGCAACTATATTTGTATTTTATAAATCTTCTAACATGTTTCCTAGCAACAGTAGCCAGAGCAACCCTGCAGAGGAATCATGCTGTTGCCATGCTTGTCTTTATGCAGGAAGTTTTTGAAGAGTTTAGAGAGAAGGAATTATGAAAGTATGTTTTTCTGGCTCTGAATAGCAAAGGTAGTGACGGGAAGAAGTGAACAACACGGAGTCTGTGAACAAGTGTTCGTCTCAGATGATTGACAGACACGTGTGCTTGTTCTGGAGAATGTGTCACTCATGCAGCAGGAAATGCTGATCCCTGTTTGGCTGAGGGTTGCACACATTGAGATCACACAGATAAGTAGTGGCATGATGCAGGCTTATTTTCTCCCTTAGGTGTATGTCCAAGTTTAACTGTTTAATGGTTATAAATCAGAGAGACTAAAGCAGTGCGACCGCAGAGTTTGAAAGAGAGAGGGATGAGCTCTCAGGTTATATGAGGATACATTTGAAGTTCACAGCTCAACACATTTCTCAGGACGTGTTTTGCACATCTTCACCCCCTTTGGTGCCGTCAATCTCCAACAATAGAAGTGATGACATGTTTTGAAGAAACACTCAGATGCTCAACCTGCATATAAGACACCAGAAGCAGACACTGTCCTGGGTGAGCATCCACTGCTGGATGTCAGATTTGTCGCTTCAGAGAGCGCTGACTGTGTGATTATATAACTCTGGGTTATGTAAGGCAGAGACACGGCTCGGAGGAACCCACCCAAAATAGACCTATACCTCATTTGAATGTGCCTTTTCTTTTGTTATTGTCCCAAAATAATTAGATCCATTTTCTTCATTTGGGGGCAAAAGTGCATTATGACAGCTCTTTTATTTCACATTTTTGGTGATTAAGGAATTAACTTGCACTTCATTTGTTTGTCTTCATTTCTCTATATGTCATGATGCATATGTTATTTAGTGAGAGCACCATTCTTCAGAGGTGACATTTGGGTTTATATAGACAAGTTTGTTTATAGCCCTGACTGTTTAAGCACAGGTGTTCTGACAGCTTCATGGTGAAGGTGCCATTTAGACAACAAACTGTCAGCACACATGCTGATTTACAAAGACAGTGTTGTTTCACCACACCACTGTTTGGCCCTGTGCTGTTATGCCTCACTGCTAGTCTGAATGTGTTTGTGTATACTATAAACAGCTCCAACAGGGACATAATTAAGTGTAAATAATTCATAGTGTTGTTTTTTTGTTTTATATTTATATTCTTTTATATATTTATAGTAATGTACATACTGTTTTTTATACTTTAGTCTATTTTTTTTATTTATCATTGCTGTCCCCTTTGCTGCTGTAACACTGAATATTTCCCTGTGTGGGACAAATAAAGGCTTATTCTATTCTATTCTATTCCATTAATTCAGAATTTTGGATTTTCCATTTTCAAATGTAGATCTGTTACATTTGAAGTATCCATAACAGTGTGTCCCAAACAATTAGTGCAAAGAGAAGCAGTGTAGTATGAGGCACTAATTTATCCCTGTCATTGTGTTTGTAATTTATTTTTTGCAGCTTTCATTGACATGGATGGAAAATGTAAAGGGGAGATAAATAAGGGACCCAAAATGTCCTACAGGAAGATTTTCTGGTTGTTTTTTAGGAGCTGTTTCTTGGCTTGTAATGACATAATTAGATAGAGGAAAAGAGAGCTAATAGTTGAAGTCAAGGCAAGTTTATTTGTATTTGTATGGTACCTTTCAACAACAAGGCAATTCGATGTTGTTGCTTCACAGAACACGTCAGAACATAATAACAAAGTAAAAAAACACATCAGAACAAACTGTTTTCAAGAATCAATGAAAAATAAAGACAAAAAAGTTAAAACAAAGATACAAGAAAAAAGCCAAAAAAAAAAAGCTGAAAAGCAGAAGAACTCATTTTGATTAAAAATCAAACATTTATTCTCTCTGAAACTATGAGCACAGTGTTTTAATCAAAAATAATAACTCAAATGTTTTTTCAATTCAAAAGGTAAAACTGTGACAGTTACAGTGCATTGTTGCGATTAAAGTAGTTAATAAACTCCGTAAGCTCCTTTTGAAGTTATCCTTAAATGAGAAAAACAACAACTGTACATAAAATACAGGATATCCTTAATAATATCTTGTGTTTCTTTTTTTTGTGGGCAGTTGATGATGTTGAGGTGGCAGGCCCCCACACCAAATGATTGTTTGAGGAAATGCTGAATACCCATGCATAAATGTCAGCAAGCACTTGTGTTAGCACAAAGGAAAAGCAATTTGGCTCACCTTTGCCAGAAGCTTGTCAACACTGCACAGCAAGTTTTCCTTTTTTTTTGCATTTACAATAAAAGCACCAGATGTTGAGCTGTTCAAGGGGAAATCTAAAATTCAATGGGCATAAGACTGAATATTTAAGAGATGCAGCATGGGCAGTGAGAGTCAGGTACTTTGCAATGCAAATTAATATCTGAAGCTTCCTTAGAATATGATGTGCTGAAGACTGTGCTGTTACATCTTACTTCAAAATGTAAGTAGTTACTATTTATACTGCAATATTTTATGCAGATATTATTCTTGCACCCTCTTACTATCTGTACATACCAACAAGACCCCTAAAGTATTGCAGACTTGAATTTTAAAAACAGGAGTTGTGTTTCTGAGTGACTTTATTGCTTGTAAGTCCACATTCATATGTATTTTGTGTATGTGTTTGTTTCCACCAGGTCTAGCTGTGGGTTTGAGTATTGGAGCTCTTGCTGAAGTTGCCAAGAAGACCATCAGGCATAATGGTGTGGAAGGTATCACTTACTCACAACTAATGTACTAAAATGCTTTTTTGTATTCATGCAGTAATGGGTAAGTTACCGGAAAATTGTTCTAAATTTTTACTAATTACCCCTCAAAAAGGTAATGAAATGGCTTTACTTAACAAGTATTTGGTTTACTCATCACACTCTAGTTGTTTGCTCCACACAGAAAAGTGTACTGAAAATACGTCGTTCTATGGGTACATTTAAAATGAGATACTTTTTACTTTCACTTGAGTAGATTCAGGAAGTGCAGTACTTGAGTAAAAATTTTATCAAAGTAACTGTACTTTTATTTGAATTCAGTATTTGTGTTGTTACGGATTGCTTTACTTATTACTCTACCCTCTTCAAATAGTTGATTTAAAAACAGATTTGAAACAAAGTTTATGACGGATGATGACGTTTTTTGCATCTTTTACAGACAAACCTTAAATAAAGATGTCACTTTGAATAGTTTAGTAGAGCTCGACCCTTTCTTCTCTCACCCTCTAGGCGGTGTTTAGCTACTCAATGTGCGTACATGTCATTAATTTCAGTCAATCAGTCAATCCATCTTCATTTGATTTGTCTTCACATCATAATAAATGTTACCTCAAGACACTTTACAAAAGAGCAGGCTGATGCCATTCTCTTCCTTTTGTAATTATATACAGTATATTTACATACATACGTACATACATACATGTAAACATATATAAAGATACATGTCACAATTTTGAATTTCATTTTGTCTTTTTCATAACGTGAATTTCTTTTGTAATAATTATGCCATAATATCTCATATTTAAACATTTAGGTCATGCTTTTATTTTTTTATTTTTAATTTTGACTGTCTAATAAAATGCCTTATTTTCTTATAATTTCAATCTTTAATATCCCAACATTGATATTTTAAAACAAGAAACATTTTTATCAATAATCATACCTTGCTTTCTCATAACTTCATCCTCAATGACACGGTTGAAATTCAGGCTAAAAATAGGAATAGCGACAAATCCATGGACACCTAGACCATACATTTGTCTTCATCATGTTTGTCTCCATTGAACAAACTTTATTATATCCAGCCCCTTGAGACGTGGTATCTTGTTTTCAAGATGGTACTCATGTCTGTATGGTTGTAAGGTAGTTATTATGGTGGTATAATCACTAACCATGATAAATAGAGCGATAAATCTAATATGAACAGCCACAATTTGTCAGTAACAGTCATATTATTACATTTTGAGAAACTCTAATTTATATTCAACTAGTTTATCTTACAAGAAATCTAATCAAAGCAATATATTCAAAGTAACTATGGTACTTCCCAATACTGCAATGGTGCATATAGGAAAGTACAGGACACAAACAATCAAATAGAGAACCTGTTTGATTGTTTTGTACCTGTAAGGGCATGTTTTTTCTGTTTGTCTCCAGTGCATGTTAAGATCATGTTCCTGTTGAGTAACACCCCTTTAAAAGTTGTCATCATGTGACTGAACCCAGCCCTCGCACATGTTGTTACATGCTACACACTTTTTGTTTGATAACAGAGGCTAATGAAGCCACCTTCCTCATGAGCTGACATTCCTGCTGTGCACAGTGAGTCTGCTAATCTCTAAACAGAGCTAATCTGAACCAGAGTACGGCCGTAAATCTGTGGCATTTGAGCGTCTGCTCGTGGGTGTTTATGTGTGCGAGTTAATCCCAGCAGAGTGCTCTCAACACACTTGTAAGTGTGTGTGGGTGGAGTAAATCTCTATTAAAGCCTCTGAAGGCTGCTTCAGTCACACTAAAACACACTACCTGATGACCTACTGACATAAAAACACACATGGCTGCCAGGGTAGACGCCAACATATTCACACAGGCATATCATTGAAATACAGGTGGTGAGATTTATCCATGAAAATGACTGTACCAGAACCTAACACAAAGGAGAATGTCACATGTTAGTTTTACTTTGCTTCTAAAGCTCCTGTGAGAAACTTCTAGATTGTTTGTGATTTTGTTATCCCTTGTGGATGATGCTGTACATGACATGTTCCCACTGAACTTCTCCTGTATAAGCCAGATGCTCAACATGCATTACTCTGACAGTTAAAGGCATTACTCATTTTCAAAACGCTCTTTGATATGGGACAAAAAGGCAGTTTGTCAGTGTGCTGTAGTTGACGTCTACCCTTTGACAACTTATACAGACATTAGAAATACAATAAAGTAATTCTACGTCTTGTCGTTGATGGTCTTGACTGCTTTTGTGGGTCACATGAAAGTATTAGTGTTTATTTAAGTCTGTTTGAAAATTGTCCAAAAAGTCATCACAGGAGCTTTAAGCTGGTATTTAATCTTGAGACTGATGTTGAATAAAACATTTTATGAAAGAACTGTTCTCTTCATACCACATTTCTCTCTGTTTTATGTGACTGCAGGTGAAAACAAGAAAGGCGTCCTGGACTCCAGCCCCTTCCTGTCTGAAGCCAACGCCGAGCGCATTGTCAGAACTCTGTGTAAAGTCAGAGGGGCTGCTTTGAAACTGGGACAGATGCTCAGTATTCAAGGTGTGTGACAGAAACATACAAGGACTTCACCCCGGCTGTACTTAACCAGTCCTTTTGCTTAGCTTTTATTTTCCCATTTTGTTCTCTTCATAATGTTGGCTCCAGCAATAGCTTCGTTATGTCTGTAGCACAATTAGGGGCCATGTTAGAGTAGGGGGAGTAGCATTGGCATTATCACTACCCAGACCTTGTTTATATGGAGCCTGGGCTGGTCAAAGTGGTGATGCTGTGGCAATTAAGGGCTTTGTGGTAGGCTTTGTTATTTATTTGTTGCCTCCAAGAGCAGTGTTGAGATTAGGGATCTCTTGACTGAGTGCTGATACCCTCATTAGAGTAAAAGTATCTTGTCTTATTTTACAAACAGGAAAAAAAAGATTTTATATAGAGAGACAAGTGACATGCTCACATATGTAGTGCTGCTGTCCTCTCTTGACTGCTTCTTGTGAGAGCATGACATAAGTTTGTAAGGCATGTCAAAGGATATTAATGCACAGAATTTTTGGAATTTCCCCCTGTGGGGACTAATAAAGGAATATCTTGATCTAGAAAGGCAAATGATTCCTCAAAATGATTGGAAGCTATTCCCCACTAGAACAAGTCCTCAATTCCCATCCCCTGTAGTGGAGCTCTGAAGAGCTAAAAAACACAATGGACATAGGATTTTTTTTTTTAAATCGCTGCTGAAGTTTTCTCCCCTTTTGCCTTCCTGCTACTAAATGTGTTTTGTAAGTGTCTTTATCATCTCCTAAAGACACAAATATTAACTTTAGCACAGACGGAGCCCCTTAAATTTTCCTCACTTTTCTTAGCAGAGCATTGGCTGGTCTGCGACAGGAAAGTCCTGGGATCTGTCCACCCTTGTGGCTGTTATGAGATCTCTCATGATGATGTGATAGAAATGTAACCCCCTACCACTTAAATTTTAAAGGATATATTAATAAACATTTTGATAAGAACGGAAAATGCTAATATGTTGAACAAAAACAAACCAAAACTTATTTTCATTATGTCTTAGAGTCTCCAGAATAGTATGGAAGTGACTTGGCTGACAGCAGTTTGTGTTGAGAGTTAACGTAGTCATGTAAACAGCTCTTTGAGTTATACTCAGTACCATGGCAATCTGTATTTGACTCATCACCAGAGGAAAATAAAGTTATCAGGTAACAGGTGTAAACTCAGTGAGTTTGTGGTGACAAGATGGCTCTCTGATTATTTGGCAGCTACTCTAATAAGACCAAAGGTTGAAGCACGCTGTATGTGTTCTCTTGAGCACAATCTCGTGGGACACTGCAGCTGCATGAATGGTTATGGCTGGATGTTGGCTGGTAATTGGCTGGCAACAGGCTGGATTTTGGCTGGTTTTTGGCTGGGATGGGAAAACTGAAGTGGCTGCATCTGTACTGGTCCGCACGGTGGTGCAGCAGGTAGTGCTTGTGTGTCACAGCAAGAAGGTTGTCTGTTCAATTTTCGGGTTGGGCAGGGCCTTCCTGTGTGGAGTTTGCATGTTCTTCCCTTTCATGCGTGGGTTCTCTGCAGGCACTCTGACTTCTGCCACAGACCAAAAACATGCTCATTAGGTTGATTGGTGACTCCAAATTGCCCTTAGGTGTGAGAGTGAATGGTTGTCCATCTCTCTATGTGGCCCTGTGATTGGCTGACGATAGGTTCAGGGTGTACCCAGCCTCTCGCCCAATATCAGCTGGGATAGGCTCCAGCCCCCATGACCCCGAAAGAGTTAAGCAGCATAGATAATGGATGGATGCATCTGTACCTGTTGCATTCAGCAGCGCGCTAAGGAAAGAGACAGTGACATCACTTGGTGCTTAAAAGTTTGTCTTTAAATCCTGAACGTCTGATTTTAGACGGAGACCTCCATACTGAGACACAAATATGATATCTGTTAATTGTCCTGAATGAAAAAAATAATAATACAGAGAGGAGTATTACTGCATATATTTAATCTAGATAACTGGTTATAATATATTCAGTGACTCTTTCAAATGTACAGAGCAGGTTGTTTACTAGTTTTGGTAGTCCAGGAAGCCATATTTTTGCTGTTGTATCAAAACAGGTATCAGCATTGTTGTTTTAAACCATTAGAAGGCAAAAGTTGATCACCCATGTCAGTAACACTTTTTATCACCGTTTTTAATGTCTGATATTACAGCACAGGAAAAACTGGACCGTGATAAAATACCAGGGAAAGAGAGTTGGTACAGAAATGTATTTATTTTTAAGCAGTGACCGTGAAGAGTCCAGTTTAGGCCAGTTCATCCTGTGCTAGCATGCTGCAGCCATGGACTGATGATGGACTGACACACTGGGGGATTTCTTTTTGATGTTGCCTGCACACGACAAGAACATTCAGGTAGCATTGGCAAAGACAAAGTATGAGATTATTAACTTGCATTTTGCACATACACTAGAGGGAGCAAAACTATGGGGGTGATGGCAGCAAACACCCTGGCACAGAGTCAGATGGTGAGGTCACAGCAGGTTGAATACCAGCAGTAAACATACCATAATATTTGTTTATTGCTGCTGCACCCTCTGCCTGACCTTGACCGGTGACTTCTTTCCTTTGGTATTCATATCCTGCGTGCAGAGGGTTAACGTTACACAAACAGTGCAGTGTAAATGTACAGAGCCACAGAAACAGCAGTGGGACAGACAAGGACGCTCGGCTGTCTGTTGTTTGCTAACGGGCTTCAGCTCAGCAGGTCGACCTTATGTTCATGTGAAGTTATTTGTAGAACTGGCACAGCCTCGCCACTATCTCTGCGGTGGTGACAAGCTGGTCCCGAAATCATGAACTAAAAAGTGGCAGAAGTTTCTGTAGCTGGACGCACACAAATGCCAGCACTAAAGAGGGAGATGTGTGGTCTTTTAGAGTTAAAGGTAATTGAGACTGTTGAAACATTAGCAGAGGACAGTATATCTGTAGGACAATAATCACCATGGGGGTCTTTGCCAACAGCTGACATTTAGCTGTCAGGGCAGGGGTATAGATACGACAGGATGATTGTGCTTCCAGTCATTGTTGCCTTTGGCAGCAGTCCATAATAGATTTAACCTTGAGGTGTCTAAAACTGTTATGACAACTTTTTAACAACTGACTTTTCATAATATCTGCAAAACCTCAAAAGTAAATGCAAAAGCAGAATAAAGTTTAAATTGTTAATTAAATCATACAACAGTATATAATAAGAACGCAAGACTACAATGCTAAACACTACAGTGTTTAACAAATTTAAAAATAAGTAAACACACATATTTCAAAAATCTTTCAGAAACCTGCTTAAAACTGATAGTGTCATTGTTATTGGACATACATTTTGAACAAATAAATAACCAACCAACATTTTGGTCATTTGGTCTTCATTTTTGATTAAGTTTGGTGGTGATAGTCATACCATTGAAATCCTTTAGCTTTCTTTCCCCAAGTCCATGCATAACTGTTTTAGATCAATTTTACTGTAAATCAGCAAGAAGAAAAAGCTCTTTAGTTTTTAAGAAAAAAAAACTTTGATATACATCCTAGGTAGTTTTTTGGTATTAAATAAATAAATTCATGGTTACAAAAATCTTTATATTAAAAGAAAAAAACACATCCAAATGTGAAAGTACTTCATCTCCAAACAAAATTGTATTTATTCAAGTTTCCAGAGAAAAACTGAAATTCCATTTTCTTTAAATTACATTTGAACTCATGACACTTTTTGATCTGTTCATTCTATATTTAATTTTCTAAGCTGTTTTAAGCACATCCCAATGTAGCCGTATGTTTTAAGCTTCTGATTCCACGTTCATCCTGCCAATTACAACAGATTTTAGCATACCACTTAACAAGCCCCAGATGGGTAAACAGGCAATTCTACCTCACATTTTCATGTCATTGTTCTAATTTCTTTTATGTGTAAATAAAGGTAAATAAAAATAATAAATAGATATAACTTTGGATTAATGTTTCTTATTAACAGGACTGACAAAAATCTGGTATGCTTTTCTGGCCACTTTGAGCAGATGATGAGTACTTTTTTTGCTGAATCTGAGGCCATTGTTGAGAGTCAGCTGTCGAGTTGAAATGTTTTTGTGTGTGTGTTTTCAAGCCACTGGTCGAAAGGTTTGGCATTTGGGTTTAATATGATGCACAGTGCTGATGTGTTTGGGTTTAATGTTCCCACTGCAAGAATGGATGTACTGTATACCTGAGCACCAGTCCAATGATAGGATTAAGCTGTCGCAGGACCCACGAGACTTGATGGCCATATTGATGAGCTCAATTGATATTGATTATCAGGTTTAGCCAATGTGGAAGTATCCTCAAACTACAGATTAGAAGAACAGTGGTCTCTGACATTACTGCCTCTCCTCACAAAGTAGTGTTAAGTGTGATAAGCCCAAAGCTCTTACTACTGAGCATGACAGCACCTGGACTCAAAGATATTTGTATTTCTACCTCAAATGTCATAATACTGTTCATGACCATTGTAAAATTATCCTGTTTTAGGTCTGTGATGCACTGAAGGACATTGTTACAATTTAAGTATGCAATTCAAACAGTATGTTGTAATGTGTATGCATAGATAGAGATCAGAAAGCTCTATGAAATAATTAATTAATGAATCACCAAAAATAAAACCTGTTTAAACTGTTGACTATTGATTCTAGGATTGTTGTACAAACAATATTAAGCTCAAAGTTGTGCTATTGTTCTAAATATCAGTTCCTCTCTCATTATTTAACAGCGACATCACACCACTCTGATTTTTAAAGCAACAGCACTCCCTCTTGAGGATTTTTTCAGTACACTGGAGATTGAAGTGGTTTAACTAGACTTTGAGCAGATTCTCTTGTTACATTTTAGTTGATTCAGTATAGACAGTTTTGATATGCTGTGTATTTCAGATGATGCCTTCATCAACCCTCAACTTGCCAAGATCTTTGAGCGTGTCAGACAGAGTGCCGACTTCATGCCAATCAAACAAATGACAGTAAGAGTATTTCTTCTTTTTTCTATTCTACCTGATATTGATTCATTTGTTTTATGATAACTAGAATTCAGTGAGGGCTGAAGGGGTAATTTCTACTTCCTTGACAATTTTTAGGTCTTTCACCACTGAAGAAACACAGCAAAGCAATTTTATCTTATTGAATAAGAGTAAAAAATGTTTGTGACTGTTTGCAGAAAGCATTGAACAGTGACTTGGGTCCAAACTGGAGAGACAAGCTGGAATCGTTCGAGGAGCGTCCGTTTGCAGCTGCCTCCATTGGTCAAGTTCATCTAGCCAGGATGAAGGATGGCCGGGAGGTGGCCATGAAAATACAGGTACAGTGAACACACATGTGTTTACACAGAACATTCTCATGTTATCACACTAAACAGTGCAACACCGTAGCCTTTTTCTCTTCTATGTCCATTTTTCACCTGTAAATGTTAAGGATGTACTGTATGTTAACTGAACTGTTTGGGAAAAGTCTGCAACAATAAAATTGAATAGCACTGTAATGTCTTCATCATAGATAACTGCTGTTTTCCTGGTTACATTTTGCTCTAGACTCAGAAAACATTGCAATATTTAGGCTTTTCCAAGTGTTTGCTACACTAACAGACTCTGGACTCAATGTTTGCACTTTAACTATTACCATTCATGCACATGTTTTAATATATTTTTATATTGCTTTATATTTATGTATCCAATGTTGTTTACCTGTTAGCAGAAGTCCTGCTGTGGCTTTTAGCAATTTACTTTCTTATTTATTTTGCTTTTGCTACATGCTAGTTATTTCACCAAGACAATAAGTCTTGTACTAGTAAAAGTACTTTGCTAAGAATCAGGATTGTGGTTCTAATTCTCATGTGAAGAATTCATAATGGATATTGGTTGGATAACTCAAATCATGACAATAAACCGTCCTTGAAGTCAACAAAGCTGCTGTCCTGATTTTCCTTAATTTTATGCGAAGTTAATATTCTTTTTTCTTTCTTTCTGTCTTAAGTACCCTGGTGTAGCTCAGAGTATCAACAGTGATGTCAACAACTTGATGACAGTGCTGAACATGAGCAATGCTCTGCCTGAAGGTACACACGTGGAAATACACACACATGCTCTATCATGTGTGCAAACACCAGCATGTTTATGAGGATGTTCTTACACAAACACACGTTGGGTTATATAAAAATTCTCTCCGTCTTCTTTCAACACCTTTCTCTGTTCCTCAAAGATAATATACTACTTTATGTTCATTTGTCTCTTTAATTGCTCGCTCTATAAATGTATTTTTATTGGCATGTGACTGCTTGTCTGTCATTCCCCCTTGTTTATTGATGTTTTTGTTTCCCTGTAGGACTGTTTCCAGAGCACCTGATAGATGTGATGAGAAAAGAGCTGGCACTTGAATGTGATTATGTCAGAGAAGCTCAGTGTGCAAAGAAATTCAGGTGAGTTTTTTTTAAGCAGGGCAGAAAAAAATATTGTGTAACCTTTGTAATTATCAAATGTGCAACATTCACATGACAGGATGTCAGTGTGCCCAGCAGCTCGTAAATGCTGCTTTAATGCTGCTTTTTGCAAACACAAACAGAAAAGCGTGTTTTTCCATTGACCTTATTGACTTACAAACAGTAAAAGTCTGTCACGACACCTGACGTCCATGTTTGGGACTCATAGACAGTGAAAGATGGTTTATAAAAAATGTATTTAAAACGTCTGCTCCATTTTTCAGCAGATAATTTGTCACAGTTTGGCACAAACCTCCTATCTCCAAAACTGCTACCTTTGAGGAAATGAAAAATCGCTCTTTACTGAATGAATGAATGAATATTTTGTTGTCATGATTGAAAGTTTTTATACATTTTTGTACTTTAATTTGGATAAAAGTTTATAAAACCAATCACTAAAATGGAGGGTGATCAATACTACTGTTGTATGAAAAAAGGTTTTGAAACAAAGTGGTGATAGGAAGTTTGTGCCAGACAGTTAACCTGTACTTGTTTTAAGGTCAAAGCTACTTTAAATGCCTGCCACTAGCTACAGAATTCATTCTTACAAGCACTTCTAGAACAGTTAATCTGTATCTAATGTTTCTTTCTGTCTGTTTATCCGTCTAATCTAGGGAGTTTTTAAAGGACCACCCATTCTTCTATGTCCCCGAGGTGATAGAGGAGCTGAGCAGCAGTCATGTCCTAACCACAGAGCTGGTCCCTGGGTTTCCTCTGGACCAGGCAGAGAGTCTCTCACAGGAGCTGAAGAACGAGGTACAAACGATAAACAGGGCTGATCGTAGAAGTTTAGCTGACTGTTGAGTAGGGCTGGACAATTGATGGAGTTTCAACTATGATGACAATTTTGGCTTCCCTTAATTATACAAACAAGTAAGTTAAGATGGAACAATTAATTTGCAGCATGCCATGTTGTGTAAACATTACTATAGATAGATGATTTGGGTATGTCATTGATAAGTTTTGTTTATTTTGTTTTGTTTTATTTTTCATTTAAAGAATGGTTAAGTTTGATGGAAGTTTGCTATGTAGATGTTACAAAATCTGTAAGTTATGTGTTTGAACTGTGATCTCAAAATCAATCAAAATGGCTGTGATATTTCTTTTTTTTCCATAACTTAGCAGCTTTACTGTTCAGTTTTCTTATCTTGGAGGGAGCATAATTCTTTCCTAAGTTCAAATGCATTTTTGAGTGATTGTATGAAACACAATTCTCTAGATTTACTGACCTCTGGTGGCTCAGAGAGAAACTACATTTGCCTCCAGCTGTTTCCCCTTTCTGAGCTTCATTTCCCTCCACTTTATTGGAGGTAAATCTGCTCCATTTCATTTTTATATTGAAAAATAACTGATATTTTAGCCTCTGAATTCAGCTCTTTCAGTGATCAGTAAATAATTTCACCTCTACTTTTCATTTTTCATGAATCAGATTAAAAAATTAGAAGCCAAAATACAGGGTCCACTGTAGTGATATAGGACATTTCTTTAGATGATAAATGTTTACCAAAGAATGACACAGAAAACAATGTAAACCTGGTCAAATTCAAGTCAATAAACAATCCAAAAAAGTAATTAGGAGCCTTAAAGACACAGAAAGACAGAGAACATACCATTCTCTGGCTTAATTAAAAAACAACAAAAACACTGAATTGTCAGGTCAGGATTTTTGAATTGGCAAGGTGGGATCGGTTCAGATATGAAGAAGTAGTTAATCCTTCAGTATAGAAGCCATTACCAAAAATGCTCACCTCTGTTTTTGTCCTGGTCTCTTGGTCAACAAGACAAATATGATCATCATCAGCAAATAGTGGAATAAATAAAAAAATAAACAAAACTTTCAAAAAGGTTCCTCTGATAAAATTATGTAAACACTGCAAATATGATGCAACCATGTTTTTTGTCACCCTGACCTGAACAGGAAGTCCTCATCATTTCCTGGCTTTCTGCATGTTTGATCTGAATTCTTAACCTTTATTTCGCCTCTGAATTCTGCCCTGTCATACTTTGCCTGAATTTTTTGTTCTTGATTTGTGGACATTGAAAAATAAAGTTAAGAATAGGTTACAGGGAATCTGAAAAGTTGAATTTACACGTGAAAATATGGAATGAAAGAGCATGAATACAGATCACCCGAAATTCAGTGACATTTTGATTTTAAACTCAGATTGAACGCATCCACTACCATGCCATTCCCTTTACCCTTACACAAGTAGCTGCTCTTCGTGGCTAATAAGATATGAAAATCAATATATATCTTTGACATTATTTCATAGCAGTAGACAAAAATAAAACTTGAATTTGTCTGTTTTGGTCTCAGATCTGTGAGAACATCCTGATTTTATGCCTCAGAGAGCTGTTTGAGTTCAGGTACATGCAGACCGACCCAAACTGGTCCAACTTCTTCTATGATCCCCAGACACACAGGGTGAGTCTTTCCACTGACTTAATACTTATTTAGATACTGTTAATATGATCAAAAGAGGTATACCATTGGAATTTTAGACTAATATAGAAAATAGTTCATCACTTTATTGTCTCTCTCTCTAGGTGGCACTGTTGGATTTTGGAGCCACAAGGGGATTTGATCAGAGTTTCACAGACGTCTACATCGAGGTAAGTGCAGTCAGCTCTGTCTTTATTAGGCTTAATAGATGAGAAAACTAAAGAGAGTCAGGGCATATATGGGAGAGAAAGTTGGAAGCAGATGCATTAAAGAGTAAAAAGCGAGGATCAGAACTAAAACATAAACATCATGGACATCATCTTCCACAAATGGCAAACCATTGTCTTCTTATTCTTATTTTTCCCTCTAAAAGTTCACACTAAAACTTTAACTGGAGTTCCACATGATTGCATCTGAACTGACAAAAAAAGCATACAGTATCATACAGCATAAGTGTAATCTTATATGGATAGTTCAGATTTTTGAAGGGGGGTTGTGTGAGGTACATGGCATAAGCCTGAACATTTGCCACAGTGTCACAGCTCAGTTCTCTGTTCAGAAAGCTCAGGACAGATGCTAATGCTATACATCACTGTGCATGGTGCCAGATTCTCTGCATAATTAAAGGAATTGTGGGAGAAAACAAGCCACAAAAACAGCGTGGGGCCATCACACGCTACGAACAGTTTGTTTATATCCACTTAATTTTTCACTACACTTCTTCTTTGATTAGGCACTATTCTGAGGCACGGCACAGCTCATTTTTACACATAAAATCTTCTACGACAAGGCTCCAAGATCAAGGAGGATATTTAAGTGATGAACATGACAGAGTTTATCAACATGTTTTCCTGTTGTAGGTCATCCGCTCAGCTGCAGAGGGTGACAGAGAAGGCGTCTTGAAGAAATCCATTGAGATGAAGTTTCTGACCGGCTATGAGTCAAAGGTAAGCATCTCTTTATTTCTTTGCCAGTCACACATTCAGGTGCTCAGTAGGGCTGAACCATCATGAACTTAGATTAAGTGGAGTGATGATGAACTCCTGTCTAGGGCTAGGGGTGACAAAGTACTGAACAAAGCAATGAGATGAATTTGTAGCCGTTTTGTATTTAAGGGGTCTGCCAAACATGAGATGTGTTCGCCTGGAATTACCTCAGATTATTGTAAGAAGATCACAGGCTTGTTTAATAGAATCAGACTTGCTTTCATTATTGCATTTTCATCTCTCTAATTTTAATATAAAGTATGTTTTAAGTCCATGTGAAATGGACACCTATGAAAATAATGACTGTGGGCATTGAATAAAATCTAGATTGTCAAAATTGAAAAATAAAAAGTTATGGACTCAATCTATTTGATTTTTTAAATTGCATTTTGGACGTGTTATTTTGTAGATTAGTGGCCTAATCTCATGCCTGGTGCAAAGCGTTTTGGAATGAAATGTAGGTGTCCTCTCTAATTTCCCTCTGATGTAGGTGTCATTTTTCATGCAGCAGTCCCACTGTTTAAATGGCACATAATTGTGTGCTCCCATTTGTACCTACTGGTGTGTTTGTCTGAAAATGAGGAGTGATCTGGGACAAAGCTGGCTTGTTCCTTACTTAAGGACACAGAATATGGCTGCACTATAGACCTCCTCATACTTGGTCTAAAGTCTATGGCACAGAGTGTCTCTGCAATTTAAAGAAGTATTAAAGATGTATATGCATCATAACATCAAAACACAAACTTTACTGACTTTGTTTCACTCACATTGGATGCACATCAGCATATTTCCTCAGTTAAATATCAATGTTGAAAAATTCTGTTTGCAGTCTATTGCAGCACAAACACGATTAAAGATTTTACTGCAACAGGGAG
This sequence comes from Cetoscarus ocellatus, assembly GCA_037902135.1. Lineage (NCBI taxonomy): Eukaryota > Metazoa > Chordata > Actinopteri > Labriformes > Labridae > Cetoscarus > Cetoscarus ocellatus. The sequence continues at coordinate 755,394 of JBAMNC010000529.1, read as the reverse complement.
CTACATTTCTAATATTTGTGCACATACCCATTAACATCCGCCATACTTGTGCTCACAGATAATAAAACATGCTGTCCGGTGTGTTTTAAGCATGTAATAGAAAATAGAGCCAAGGATTCCAGCAGAGAAAATTAGAAAATAAATTGCTTAAAGCAACAGTTATTTAATGATTAGAAAACACATCTATCATAAACATAGACCTGCCTGATCTGGTCAGTTTTAAGTGGAAATCATTGACGTTTCACTTTTACACTCATGCAGAATGGTTTCCTGTAGAGCTGGACAATTACTCAACTTTTAATTTCAATGACCATTACCGTCTCCCACAATTAAGAAAGCTGAATAATGATTAATAAAGGTTACTGTGCCACATGGCATGTTGAACTTGTTTTGTTGTTTTTCCATCCATCATTGTTCCAGATCTCTGAGTATAGTGTCACATTAAAAGGAGAGGAATTAAATAATCCATATGAAATTCTGACCAGTCAGTTAAACCTGCTGTGTAAATAGCAAACCACCTGGAGCACACTGATTTAAAAGGAACGGTAGCAGACACACTGGTTTGACCTATGTTATGCCCAAAACACAACCTAATATAATCAAGGCACATGATCTCACTTTGCTTTGCACAGAGAATTTGGGTCGTCAAAATAAAAAAATAAAGATTGTCACTCCCCAAACCGCTGTGAGCCACACACTTCTAGTCACCATGCTTCACACCGCTAAAATAGGGCCCAAAGAGCGCTGTAGTTAGGTTACAATCTCAGTAGTATCTCCCCTGCTTTCACTGAAATGTTAAATAAGGACTACTACTCCTTTGAGTGTCCAATTTCAATTGAACATATCTTTCATACCGGTGAGTGGAGCATGTTTTTGTTTAGTGTAAGACAGAGCCCGTCACAGGCCAAAAGCATAACAAAGAGCAGTCTTGTGAGAATATTGGGTGTTAAATTATGATACTGAGGAGAATTGTTTTCCTCTGTTGATAATAACTTAAAAATGGATTTGAAATGCAAAATAATCTGATTGTAAACATGCAATTCTAAATGATGTGTAATAGCTAACCATAAAAAATAAGCAGTTTATTATGAAAAAATCATTCATTGTCAATTCTTTAAAAAAATTAATAGATGTTTAAACAATTTAGATATACTGATTTGATGTTTTTTGAAGTGGTCTGTATCGATGCGTCAGTGTGCAACATTGCCCCTTTTGTTACTGCAGAGATTTGTGGCTGTTTGATGTACTGTTGAGATGCTAAACTGACCTTTTACTGTCCAAGAGGAAAATTTAATACCATGTGTTTCTCTATGTTTCCAGGCAATGATAAATGCCCATGTGGATGCTGTCATGATCCTTGGTGAAGCCTTTGCCTCAACAGACACCTTTGAATTTGGTTCCCAGTCCACTACAGAGAGAATCCACAACCTGATCCCTGTGATGCTCAAACACCGGCTAACCCCACCACCTGAGGAGACATACTCACTGCATCGGAAGATGGGCGGCTCGTTCCTCATCTGCTCCAGACTCAACGCCAAACTTCAGTGTAAGGACATGTTTCAGAAGGCGTACAAGAAGTACTGGGAAGGCCGCACGCCACCATCATCCTCAGCCTAAGTCTGATTCATCAGGGAGTTTGATGGACAAACCACGGGGCCAATGGCTAAGTGCAAGTTGACACAGAGCTTCAGAGGAGAGGCAATGTTACTGGATGTTTCCCGTCATGGGGCATCCCAGCTTGGGCCATTTGAGTTTTTAAAGACTCTTTTACCAATGTACAACCATCATGTCTCGCAGGAGAGCAGCCACATGGCATTTGGAGTGCATTAAGGCCAAAGTGTGTGAGAGGATGACTGAGATGGAATGAGAGAGACAAACAGCCTTGTATTTTAAAGCTAAGGTGATACATGAATGTAAAAAAGGTTGGGATTTTATCCTCAGTCATGTTTTCAATGGGACTTTTGCATTTGCTTCGCGTGCTTTGTATTGCTGTGTTTTTGTGCTCTTTGGAAATTGCACCAACAGCAAAGTTTGCAGTCTTCTGTTGATGGGTTAGAACATATAACAGAACTGAACACTCAGCAATAACCCACAAGGGGTTAATGCCCGTTGTCAGAATGAATCACAGTATGACCATGTCTGGGTCACAGATGTTTCTGATAGAATTGTTTATAAAGTTACTTTAAGATTATGTAGATTTGAATAAAAAGGCTAAATGTAGCAATTTCTGTCCAGGTGCAGTAAGGTTAAAATTTTGACTTTTAAATAACCTTCAGGACAACTTTGTTAAAACAATACACTCTTTTTACTTTATTAATAGTAGCAAAAAAGCTTAAAAATGGTACAGTTGCTTTAAAAACTCTTTAGTAGGACAGCTTTTCATATACACACAGTCTAGATGTTTTCAGTTGCCAGGGTGCCAATGGCCTGAAGTTTATGGTTACAGAGGCCAGTGAGTTTCAACCTCTCCTGTGGCCTCCTCCTGCATATCATTCATAACTCTCTCCCTTGTTTCTGACTCTGGCCGCTGCCTCTTTTTATCCAATGAAGACATGAACAGCCCAAGAGGGTGCTCTCTTTTAGGCAGTCTGTGCTTAAGCACTTTACACCTCCTTGCTTCTGGCGTGACTGGAGGGGTCATGCTTGGACATATGCAAGGGTATACAACATGATCATGACATTTGCAACAATTGATGTGTTGCATAATCGGAAACACTCAGAGTGTTAAGGGCCATAACAGACCAAAGCGACTGGTGGTAGTAATGTGATCTGTGTGCTCTATTGTGATGACTTTGAGATTGCACTACTTGTCAGAGTAAAGTCATGCATGTGTTTAGCATCTCAACAGTACATCAAACAGCCGCATGGTTTAAAGCAATCAAGTGAATTAAGAGAATTTGAAGAGGTGACCACTTGGAAATTTTCCTATGCATACAAACAGGTCTGACTGTAACTCAGTTATACATTTTTATTCTGTATAAACCATCCTGACTGTACCTGCTGTTTATAGCTTTTGCTTTAAGAGGTCAAATGTGTGGGCATGATGCATAGTTATAAACCATCAATCTGCTTCTAAAGACTGCTAACACGACAATCAAGATCAGTGAGTGTGTGTTAAATTGCTGCTGTAGGTAATCATTCCTATCAACCGAAATGTTTTAGATTCGAAAGGCCAGATTTATCTCAGCACTACAAGATTATCCCTGAAGACTTAATTCAGATGCATTTTTGAGGCGCCAAAGCCCCATTTTCTTCTTAATTTAAAGTGGTCAATTAAAACCAAAGCTGTTCCTGATCTCTATGAGGTTTTCTTGGTTAAATATAGTTAAAATAAAAATTTAAATAAAAATTCAACACTATATGGAGATGAAGTCTGACAGAAAGACTGAGCACAGCCTAAAATTACAGTGGCCCCTTGTTTTAACCATGAATGTTAATGAATTAAAGAGATGGAAGAAGCTCTTTGTTAAGGTGCACACGCTCAGCTTGTGGGCTCACGTTGCTTTCCACACGTCCTCAATCTCTCCACGCAGTTGGAGTGTGAAATCCTCTGTCACCTGGCTGGTGTGCATCTGTGAAAAGTTCTCCTTGCTCTGCTGTGTGAATACGGATATACCAGTGTCTGGTGTGAAGCTGAAAAAAAAGGAAATAATAAAAAAAAAAAAACAAGGTGCCTGTAGACCAGTGGGAGATTTTAAACTAGAAAAGTTGGCTTTATATTTCATATCAAGACTTAGCAAAAAGATGGTTTAAATTTTCTAACTGAATTCTTTACTGAAAGTTGTGATGAAGATATTGTATGAAAAGAGTAAATGTTCAATCCATACTCATCCCTTGGCTCCTTGTGGTTTTGTGTGTGTTTTTTTTCATGTTTTAAAAGTCTGCAGCTGCTTGGTTACACAGGAAAAAAATGCCTGCCTTCAGAACAGATCAAGATAACCTTGTATCCCAGACTTTGTTCATGCATGGTCCTATTTCATTCCGGGGGAATTGATAACAATTGACACAAGGAATCATTATCAACTCGTTTTTTGCTTAACAAATCTCTTATCAATTCCTTCCACATTGTTTTTCATGCCTTCATTTTCAAATCAAGGTCAAACTCTCATCAGAGGCAGTCTGCAGGAACAATTGCAAAGAAGTCAAAGATGTGATCAGAACAGACAGGAAACAACATTCTGGCTTTATTTGACACAATATGACACTTATTGTCTCCGGTGTGAATGTCTGTGATTTCATGCAAGGGTGGAAACAATAGCAACTTGCAGAAGCATTTGTCGATGCAGAATAAAGTTAAATTTGATTGTCAGGCAGAAGTGATTATGGCATTATTACCAATGAATTTGTTTTAATGCCTTTTCCAGCAGTGTCATATATACTGTATTGGCGCAACCATAATACAAGGCTTCAGGTGCCAAAGATAATAACAGCAGTGATAATACCCAGTAAAACATCACTCTCTGTTTTCTAATTTTTAAATCAAGCAATATTATATGAGAGAGAGAGCAATGTACAGGATATTTCTGATGTACGTTTTGTATGTTGGCTCCAGGGATAAGCAAGGTTACCGTAACATTTGCAAAGCTATGCTGATATTTGGTTCAACATCCCTTCAAGTATGTTAGCCAAGTTATATTATATGAGACAGATAAGTTCACATTGTTTGCATTGTAGATTGTTTTTTTGTTGTTGTTGTTAGTGCTGAAGATATCACATCAGTGCTGATATCAAGTTTATCCCCCCTTTGTTATTGATTACTTTTTTTACAACCATTCAGCCTCTGGCATACAGAGATGAAACAATACAAATACAGACATAACTATGCTTCACCATTTATACCAAATCAACATTTTTAGCTGTTGCCAAGTGACACTGAACGGTTACTTAGTTTTGTCTTATTGGAGTGTTTTGAGTATCCGTAGCAAATTTGAGTAAATTTTTAAGTCTGTGTCATTATTCAGATGCACATGTATTAATAGGGACAGGCCCTGCTGTACTGCTAACTTATACTATGAAAAACAGCTGCATTAGGCTGAGTGATTCACTGCTGAAAGTCCCTGTGATGTGTATTCTATTTTAGCACTGATGGAGGACCTCATGTCCAATTGGAATACTCTCATGAAACTGACAGCTGTGTAAGACATGGTCGTTTGTGCCTTATAAGAAGAAAAAAAATGAAATTTTGTTAGGAAGAGCAGGAAGGAGAGGTTGTCTTCTTTATTAAGCAATATTTTGGGAAGTACTTGGGTGACTGGCTTTGAGCCTGGGGAAATGAAAAAAGGGATTAAAAAAAGACAAATTAACCATGAACATGCTCTTACAAGCAAAAGACAAAAGCTGTTAATGAGTAGGAATAGGCACCTTTAGTCACAAAGTAGATCACATTAATTTTATTAGCACTGCCATGAGATTAAAATGTTAGAGCTGTAGGACATCCATTTTTAGGCAATTAACAAAACCCATATACCAGCAGTGAGCAACAGGCTGCCCTCCTTCACCCTTAATGTAACCTACCAGCCAGTTCAAAATCTCAAAAAATATATACAAACATAGAAATACTGACAAAATCTGCCATGATGACATTAAAGATAGCAATATATCCAAGAAAATTGAGCTATGATTGTTTCTGCGAAACTCCTCTTATGCATTTGTTAGTTTAGCATTAAAACTGTCTTTAAAAAAAACTCTAATAAGCAAATGCTAAATTTTAACTTTGATCAAAAAGTAGCTGAAGCTAACTGGATTCAGTGTTAAGCTCATTGGATCTCATATTGCTACTTGTGCTTCATTAATTTTACTGTATATACATTTTGATGAATAGCTCTTTATCACAACCATGTCTGTGCCCTTTTGTTGAGTGATTGTGATAGTCAAATTGCAACAATTTGGCCCTCTGTCAATAGGCATTTATTTGATGTGGCCCAATTTGTAACCAAAGATGTTATAATGCTAACATTTATAAATTTATAATTAAATCAAAATTGTAAAATTAAATTTAACAACACTGAATAAAAACTAGTTTAAGCTATTATTTATACAATCAACATAATATAATAAACTGCGAGAGGACAATTTACTTACATATCAGTTCTTTTTAAGACCTTTATCGATGCTTCATAAAATAAAGAAACAATTACAACCCATTATATTTCTTGCTATTACTAAACATATAGCAGTAATCTGAGTCAGCATTATCCTGTAAGTCTGTTCATGTCTGTCTGACTCTTGTCAATGCGATATATCTCATACTTAATTCAGACTTAACACCGTCGCCCAGGGATGAACAGATTCATTTTTTGAGGTCAAAGGTCAAGGGTATTGATCTTCAATTTCATCCTGTCTTTATGAACAGGATGCATCAAAATTTTTTATGTCAAACCTATCACAAATCTCCACCCTGACTTGATCTTAGAGTTTGGAAAGGAGGTCAAAATAATGGTCATGATTATCAGCTGATCGGGAAGGTGGTATCACAAGAACTCTTTGAGGGATCACTGTCAAACTCTGCATAAATGTTCTCTCTGACTTAAGGATTGGAGTCTGGAGATCATTGTTCAAATACCGTGGTCGTTAGGTCTGATTTTCTACCCTTGCTTGCAAATCATAATATCCAAAAATGCTTAAGTTGCTCTAAAATTGATTTTTAACTGCCTTGATGGCCAAAGTGAGTAAAGAAGTGAGGGGCCCAAATATGGATTTTTGGACACCAGTTGATTGCGCATGGGTGTAACTGGTATTATTTTCACTCTAACACTTTTTTTCCTATATTGAGGAAACTTATTCCAGTTCTACATGCAAGTCTTGTAAAACGTATTGTCTGTTATAATTCCTCATAGTGTCCAGCGGGTGGTGCTGTTGTGTCTTATCATTCACTAATAGATCTTGTAAACTAACCTCAAATTCTACTGTAACCACAATAACACATCAAAATATAACAACCTTCAGTCCAGCCAGTGCAATTGCACGAAACTCATTTGGCTGGGTTAACTGTAAGATGTTTAATCATTTCTTATTTCTTATTTATCTTTATTAGACACTATCTTGTTAGGATAGAGGAGAGGGGGGAAATTAGAGTGACGAATGGTTACACAAGGCAACAGTGGTCATTAGGCTCATATTTGATATTGATAGTGCTGCAGGGGAGCCATGTGCAAGCCAGCCAGAGCTTATTATGATGTAAGGTTTACTCTCACTGAAGGGTGAAATAAAATATGAGAGCATGAGGTACCCAAACAAATTGTCCTCATTTTGTCACTGAGAACCTAATCTAGATCATGCAACAGGCTTCTGTGTTCCACAAGATTTTTTAAGTATTTTAAGGAAACAAACATTCAAAAAGATTCATGCAACTTCAGTAATCCTACCAAATATCTACTGTTTTCTCAGATGAAACTGTAACAACATTTGTCATATACAGGCCACTGGTTCCTTAAACCATGATGTCAGCAGCAAGATATTTAACACAAACAACTGCATTAAATCCAGGGTGTAACCAGTGGTGATACTGTGTTGCATCTCAATAGCCCAGAATGTGTTTAGACATTGCGTCTTGCAGAGCTGAGATGGAAAAATTCACCCCGGTTATGTTTACATGATGGAGGTGACAGTGGGAGTGTTGAGGGGGTTGTTTTTGCTCCTGGTGGTCTGGTCGGAGTCAGTGTGTGATGACAAATCCTTATTTGGTGCGAGAGGAGAGTCTGGAAGTCTGGGCTCAGCGCTTAAAGACACTATCACTGTCACAAGCAGTTTTCCTATGCATTATTTATTCTTGTCATAAAACATACCAATAGGATGATTTACTGTTTTGTTATTTTGCCTTAGAAACTGATTTGTTCAGTATGAGGTACTGTACACAGAGTACTCTCCTGTGTTAAATAGGATGATGTCTATGAATGAAATACAACCAAACATATGGACCCCCTGTGGATTTGACATCCTATATTTTAATGAAGTGGAGCTATGAAGCTGGAGCTACACATTCTTTGGATATCACCCCAAGTTTTCATCAATAAAGCCTCAAGTTGCCAATGATCTGTTTTCTTGGGAAATTGACCTGGCAAATATATTTTGCAATTTAAAATCTTTAAATGTCAGATTTTGTTATCTGGCTAAAACAAACTGTTATTTCATCTTTCTGAATGTTTGCATTAATCAGTAATCCAAGAATTGTTAGGAGGCCATTAATCTACTTACGTTATATTAGTATAATATGAAATACTATTCATGGTACAGAGAAGAGTGTTAATGCCAAAGAAGATGAAGTATAGGCTTGCAAAATCTCAAGAAAAATGTAAAAATAATGAGAAATAGCCTACCTTTGAATATGAAAGTCAGCTTCATTCTGGGAAAAAGTATTTCACTTTTTTTGACAGGTTTACGTTTTCACTGACATTTAGACTTTTTTTCTTTTAAGAAAAATTGAGCATTAGTTGCGATTTTGACTTTTTCTCAAAGCACATCATTAAAAAAAAAATCCTCCCCCCATTATTTTTTCAGGCCAGACTCCAACTCTGGGAGGTTGAATGTATTTTTTTTTCTCATTGCTTCGTTTCTTGAGATTGCGTTTCAACTTCATTTTTAAACATTTTAATTAGTCTCGCAATGTCAAATTTTTTCGTCCATTTTTAAACTTTATCCTCATAATTTCTTTTTTTCTTCAGAGTGCATAATTTAAAAAAAAAATCCTCTTTTCATTTGTAACTTTTTACTCGACTGTACTGCTCCTCTATTATCTTGTGTTTTCTTTTGTATAACAAAATGTATCTTTTTGGATGATATTTTAGTCACACATAAAGACAAAGTCCTCTTGGCTGATGAATAGTTATTGAAACAGCCTGAGCCCGTATGAGAGAACATGGCTTCTGCTAAAATAACGGTATAAGAACATTTCTGAAGCTTAGTTGTGATGTTAGCAGCACTATATTTGTTCAGACTTGACTGAAGGCCTAGCAACTGTCCCTGTGGAAACGTCAGCACTGAGCATGCTAACGGTAGCTTAACGTCTGTGCTCTGCTAGGCCTCAATACAGCGAGGGGAGCTCAGGGAGCAGCGCCATCACATAAGCAGGAACAATAATCTGAATTGTCATGTGCTCCACCTCTGCTGAATGTTTCTCCTGTTGTTTATGTTACTTTAAGACATCGTGAGGCCATTATAATGACAGCCAAACTGCAGAGTGGACTTGGAATAAAACCCTGATAGTAGGACTGATGAAGAGGCTTCCAGAGTTTGACGCAACAGGGACACTCACCTCAAACAGATGGGTACAGGTTTTTTATTTTGTTGCCTGTGTTTACGCCTTGGCAACTGTTTTTATTCTTAAATTTTGATAAGTTTGGCTGTGATCATGCATATGGCATGAATTCAGGCAAGATTGTGTGACTTAATTTGATCTTGTTATTTCCTGCAGCCCCTACAGTAAGTCTAAAATACACCGTCTACAGATAAGTGTATATTTATGTGCAATTGAAACCAGTCAAAGTGCAATTTTTGGTCTTACTTCCATCTAGGGATGGAAATATAAAACCAATTCCAGTGAGAAATTGATAATAACTCCCTCGCTTAACAGTTCCCTAATCAGTTCATTCCACTTTGTTCTGCATGCTTTGTGAGCCAGGGACTTCATGCTCTCATCAGAGGCTGTCTGTGAAAAGCAGAACAAAGAAGTCTAACATGTAATCACGGTAGACAGGGTGGTCAAAATTGTGCCTTGATTTTTGACATGAGACGCCTACAGCATTTGGTGGGTGAAGTCTACTTCAAGAAGCATTTATCCATGCAGCACAGCACTGCATATCAGGAATGTCATGTGTTTGACCTTGTTGTTGTTGTGAAAACCTAGTTAGGACAACTTTTGTCCTCACAGAAAAGCCTTGGGATTGAGAAGGAAATCGTCACAGAATCTGATTGATAAGAAGAACTGATTACGGTATCTATAAAATGTTATCTACTTCAGTTAATGCAGAATACATGCTTTTTATAATACTGGTATCTGGGTTTCAATCTGGGCTTTTGCCTTGGAGTTGATCATTTTTACTACTTTCCATCAGATGCTGCCATTTTAACCACATGAAAATGAGTGAGACAATTTGGCAAAAAATAATAATACATACATTTCAGTGTTGCTGCTAATTATTGACATATCCCAGGTTGTAATAATTCAACACACAAAAGTACTTTGCATGTAGTATATTGAAAATAATGTATTTTTCTGTTTTTTCCCCTCATTAAACATGTTGGCATCGTGACAGAAACCTGGCATTCAAAGGTTTAAAAACTGTAGATTAAGTAGTATTTGATATCAATAAGTACATCAGGTGCAGGCAAAAAAAAAAAAACCTCTCTGAAAGGAGGATATAATATTAATGTATAGTATTTTTTAAAGCTTACTTTTCAAAAGCACATATAATGATATTATAATAATTAATATTTTTGTTAGTTTTGTTCTGGTGAAAACATCACATATTGATGTCTTTGGACAGTCTTTTGAAAGATTTCATGTTGGCCTGTTGCTGAGATTGCTCATGCTGCTCTGACTCATGGCTGGTCTTTGGGCTTGTCCTCAATCTGAGTTTTAATGCTGGACTGCTTTGCGCCTGAGTGGGAGCTTTGACAATGACATTATACTATGTGTGAGTGGACGTATGATTACTGTTAATGCAGGTAATGGGATGAAGCTGACTAGATCACACTGTGTGTCATTTTGTCATTGTTGCAGTTTTTTTTTTTTTCTATTATCTGACCGGTTTCATTTTAACAAAATATTATGTAAATGCATCCCTTCAGAAGTCAGAATTGGCAGAGTTGGTAATTGGCAAAAAAGACTTGAGGTGGAACTGCAGCCGTAAGATGGGCTTACTGTGGTGGTCTGTGAGGTGGTTTAATCAACATGAAAGTTCTGCCTCAGCAGACTGGAATGCAAATCAGAAAAAAAATTCAAGGGGTCCTTAGTTTGGAAAATTTGTTAGTGTATTCATTTGTCAGAGGTGACTTTTCATATTTTTTCATGAATTTTGAATCCAACAAAGATAAACAATGCTCTGTGATTTGGCCATGGAAACACTGACTGGAATTTTTCTTGATTTGAAGGAGAGCACAATCTGCTCAGGTCTTTGTGGCTCAGAGGATAAGTCCCTCAACCAGCTGGGAAAACATTCTCTGGTAAGCTGAAAACACAACACTGTTGAGACACGAAGATCCAGGACAAAAAAAACTTTTTAATCATAAGATTTTGTATCAGTCAGCTTGAATGGCTTAAAATTAAATATTGTTGCAAAGTCACAGAAATACGCTACAATCTCTAAATGAAAAGTTTCTTGTGTGTGTATGTTTGTGTTATTTAATACAATGGCGTCACACCAAAGTTATACATGCAGAAGAATGTACACGGCAGTATTCAAATCCTACAGTCATAAATCTACTTCAACGACACCATCTTTAAAAAAATACAACTTGTAAATATCCCCTTGATACAAAGAAAAATCAGAGTTATGGGCTGAAAGGTCAGTTGTGACAAATATCTAAGATCATACATTGCACTTGAAAAAAAATAAAAGAAGAAAAACACTCCAGCACCACTGCTACAAAAACATTTATGTAAGAACATTGGTCATTTGCAACATCTGTAAGGCAGAAAACAGCACAAGAAGAGACATCGTCATTGTACTTTTCATCATCCATCCCTTACAAAAACACTAAAACATTCAGGAAAAGCATTGTCATACAAAATACGGCAGAACTCTTATAAAAGGCATTTGGCTAAGACATGAGGATAACTGCTGGGAATTAAATGTAGCTGGCAATATAAGCATATCTTGAGTAAAGTGTAAGAAGTTTGATTTTCAGCAGAGGCACAACCAGGGGTCATAATTCATTGTAAATAAATTGGTCTCTTTTTTCTGAGATTTTGTGGTTTTAAAGAGAAGTAAAAATTAACAATGCACTTACAGGTTTCTGTATTCAGTACACTGCTTTTTGTTAGAGTGAAGTCTAAGGCTAGCTGGTTTTTCTTTCTTCCTTCTTGTTTAAGGCTCTCTGACTTTTGTTACTCTTGGATATCTGTCAGGGAAGCGAGCCAATGAAACAGTGTCTGCTGTGGTATCACAGGAAACTGGAGGCTTTGTTTGGATCAACTGTTCAGAGGCAGTTGTGTTAAATATTACAACTTTTTGAGTCTTATTTTACTCTTATGCTAACAAATCCTCCTACATACTACAAAGTTACACTGAGGCCTTGTCGTATATACTCCTATATTTCACACGCCCACACGTTAATATATACATAATGTACACAAAACAGTGACCTCAACAATCTTATGTCATTTGAATATTTCAAACAAATGAAAAGTAGTTTCTTCTGACAAGATTTACGGACTAACTTGTAACTTTTTCTCAGTCATGATGTGACTCTGTGGTGACTCTGCCTCCCATGAGTGGGAACTGTTGATTAGATAATAACATGTAAAATCCCTTTGACACTGATTTACACTTTTAAGAGATGTGAAACAAAATCTAATTACTATCAGGCAGCATGACTCATTTCTGCGCAGCTCTGTGATGTTGGAAAAAGACATCTTGAGCCCAGCAGTGAGATATTGCCTCTTAAGCTGGCTTTTTTTCATACAGCTTTAGTAGCGCTATATACAGTTTAAATACTGAACATATTGGTATGGCATGCATTCTAACTATAGATTCAAGGGTAAGTTGTAAACCTTTTTTGTTATTATATACCATACTCAACATCAGGCACCAGATCTGATTATCATTTAACCATATACTTCAAATGTTTAGTCCAGTGTGGGTTCCTGAATAATGGTAAAGCTCCACTTCACTACTCGAGACCTCTTGAATTTCCTTCAGGTTTAGTAACATAATTATTTCTCTGTTTATCCAAGTCGTACAAAAATGCCCCTCTCAGCTCTGCACACCTTCGCTGCTTATTTGCTCAGTAGCTCATTAGACGCAGACAGTGGGTGGGTGTTCTAGGAACAGCTTTGTCTTGGTTCTCTGAGTATTTGACAGGGAGGACATTTTCAGTAACTACTGATAAATTTAGGTCTTCTGTTCAAACCCTGTCCCTCGGTGTCCCATAGGGTTCTTTTCTGGGCCCCCATTTCATTTTAGAAGCTCCATTTGTGGCGCCTTGTAAAAGCTACCACAGATGTCTCTTATTGTTGCAACGCAGATGACATCCAGCTGTAAATGTCTTTTGAACCTCCAATGTTTCTAAGTTGCGTACTCTGCTTGATTGTGTTAACTAGGACTGGAAATCACAGGGTAGCTCATGATACAACACAATACGTGATACCTAGACCCGTGATATTGATAGTATTATGATACAGAAATACTACAGTAATTGAGATATTGCAAGAATATACAACGATATAACATGGTGTCTGATTAACTGGGGGATAAAAAACAGCATGTTAGCATAAATTTATCTACATAGTATGATATAATGTGCTTATCTACACAGTAAAAGCACATTTTGTGACAGTTTTCTCCTTCATTATGCAGATGTAATCCTTGAAATTAAAATGTCAGTGAACTGATTTGTAAGTACACCCTATGGAAGGCAGTTTTATATGGAAGAACCCTTCAATTCAATCAAGGTGTAGTGGTATAGTAGTGGTATGGTCTGACCAAAAGGGGCGTTCCCAGTGACATATCCAAGCTGCCTCTTGTAGATTCAGAGTTCCAAGATCAACTGGAATGCACCATGAGTCCAAAACTGCAGTAATGAGTTAGAAATTAGCACTTATTAGTTCCCAAGGTGAAAAGTATATGGGATTTAGATCCCAGTATGGATAACACGCTGAAGTAAGGTTTGTGAGAACATATGCACATGAAATTTTAATGTTTAATCTGAATTTATTAAATGCATCGGATTTTGCTGAGTGTCTCAAAGGACGGTTGCTAACAAGGACTACAAAAATGGTGGGGACCTTAATGCAAGCATCTGATGGTTTTTTAGTTAACAAGAATTCATACACTATTTCCACAGCCATGAGGACTAACTTCTCAAACCTCTTGTTTGAGAATTTCCTTTTAATTGAACAAAAAGGAAATTCTCAAACAAGAGGTCTCAACAAAGTGTTATACACTGGAAATACTGTTGTTGCTTCTAAGTTGAACTGCCATGTTGTAGTTCCATAGTAGTTCCATAGTAGTTTAATAACAGCTTTTTCCTCTTGCCGTTTACGTTTAAGCTTAAAATTCGTGAAAAGTAGGTTTGTTCGTGAAGATTAAAACAAAACACAGAGCGTGTAAGTTTCAGAAATTTTTGATCACTACAGAGCTTGTTATCTGTCCTGATTGGACACACAGTGAAAAATCCCATAGGCTTTTAGTCAAGAGAACCAGCACAATGCTAACTTCCACACTGGCCTACAAAAATACATCATCCCAGCACCTCTCTATAGACATACACATCCTCAAAGTTAATACTGTGCTGTCACATCGTGCAGCATAAACCTGGAGAGGCAGTGTAGATTTAGGGATGGATGTGGCAAAGTCATGGTACAAACTAAGAAAGAGCTGATTTACCAAGTCCTCTAGCTGGGACAAAGACGTTCTGTGTTAGATGTCATTGTAGAAACATGGAAGTAGGACTGGTGTTTGGCTTAATAAGTGTCTGTGTGAGCATATGACTGTCAGCTGACTGAATCCATGAAGTTTTATTACACAAAAAGGCATTTGTTGGGCATTTATCTTCTGTTTTTTTACAGCTGTGGCACCAGCATCAAAGACATCATTTTTGCTGAAAGTCACCAGCTAAAGCAGTCTCTCTTTTTACCCCTGCTTTAAGACTTTTGTATATATGCACAGAGAAGAAGGTATTAGAGGAAAGGAGTCTATGCCACTTATAATTTGGGATACATTATGGTTTTGTAATGATATTGATACTGGTAGATAATAGGTCTAAAAGTTAGTCATTTTATTGTCATTATTTTTAGGTGTTATACATCCAGTAACTCAGGCATAACTATCAGGACAATGTACACATATTTGTACACAGTTTAAAGCTGAATCTGCCGGCCTGCCTCTGTTAAAATTTAACTAATTTTCAGCTTCATCATTTGAACGCTTATGTGGGCTTGAAGACCTGAGGTTTTAGGTCTGAACTGAAGTCACATATGATGCAAAATATTCTTTTTAAAATATTTTCTCTACCCCTCCCAGAACATGAAAGAAACCTCTTATTTCCCTTTTCTTTGCACCACTTTTCGGAAATGTGTGCCTAAACAGTCTATTTAAAAATGTTCTGTTGATGAAGTCACTAGGGGGAATGCCAGTTCCCCCCACCTTGGGACAGGTCTGTGCAGCCACAGTAAATGTTAGAGCACTGCACTGAAAAGTCAAAGCCACAACCACGTACTGAAAAGGATTTTGTCACCACTGCTCATGAGGATATATTCTAGAACAGTCTGTTCTAAGGAGGGCTGAAACAGAGGGGTTTATATGCATGCCAAAATTTAAGATCTCAGTGAAGTTCCAAGAAACCTTAATAATTTGTGTTGAACTCTTCAGATCTCCAAGTCTACATCGTACTGTTTGTAGCTCTCAAAAAGAAATACGAAACCTTGTATTAAAAAAAATGTTTGTATTGGTATAGGCATCAATATTGGTATCAGCCTCAATGATTTTAAAAGTATTGGCCAATCAGATATACAAAAAACCCAATCTTTCTCATCCCTACATAGGGTGTGTTAAGACCAACTGTAATCAGTCTTATCTGATGTTACTGTTGATTAATGTGTCTATAATGTAATTTTGACCACAGAAGGATCTAAAACTCTCAAGTATCTCTATAGTTATAGTACACAACCTGACACGAGCAAGTAAGGTATGGTAGTTAGCAAGTTTGCATACATCCCTGATAACCCAGCAATGTATGAGCTGCTATTGATGCATGAGGCAACCCTTTATAATGTACAGCATTTTCCTTGTTTTTCCAACATCCTGCAAAATTCAAAGAGCAAAATCACTTAAGTTATTGTTCAGCTCATTTTCCTTTTTTCTTTTACTCTCCCAGGGTGAGTAAAAAAACATGTAGTCTACAAAGTACACATGATACAACTCAGTGTTTTTTTTTTTTTTCAAACTATCAAAATAAAGAAATCACAAAATTATAACCACCCAGTTTACTCTACAAAAATGCCAAACACTTGTTTTTCTGATCTATTTTTCTGATAATTGTACAATTTAAATATAATTGTACAATTAAAATCTTTTTTCCCTATTCTGTCACTCCAAATTCTGATCTGTCAACTAATCAGCAGCTTGGATTCCAGGTCTGATGATTTGCTCCATTTCTGTCTTTCTCTATATGTTCACGTTTTCTCATGGTTCTGTTTCTCTGTGTCCTTCAGTGTTTAAAAGACAGACATCTCAGGGTCATCACTACAGCAAAAGTCACCATCAGGCATCAAGGAGGTGTGTTTGATTAGCAAATGAGAGCGACCTTGTTCAGACATCCTGAGGTATACCCTGGTCTCTATAGCCTGAGGAGAAAGAAAAAGAGAGCAGAAAAGATAGATTTTAGCTAGAGAAGATTTGAGCTTTTAGAAATAACACTTGTAAAATCTGTATACTGGCTTTTTTGGCTCACTTATACGTGGTTTTAATCAGCTGAGTTAGTTGCTGAACATCTATTAGGATCTGTGTGCATTTTCTCCATTACATTCAATTTAGAGAACTGAGAGCAAAAAGCCCAGCAGTAACCAAAAAGGATCTAGCTGTAGAATCATGAGCTAATGTTTCAAATATTGGCTGGCATGATGCAGTCATTATCCCAGTTTTCCCAAGGGGCCAGATGATATGAGCTGGCATGATGATGGTTTGGAATAAATTATAAACTCAAATGTCAGAAAAGGAATAGAAACGTCTCATGTTAATAAGCAAGCATTTCTAAAAGCTGGTCAGAGAGTGCAGTTTTTGTCTGGTATGGCTCAACTTAAATTTAGCAAGAATTGGAGTCATTTCAATGCAGACGAAGGAGTAACGTGAACATGAACAAATTCCTCATACTGATCTTGATTTCTTCTTTAAAAAGCCTATCTTAAGTTTGTGAAGGAGCGATGCTGGATCCCAGTGTGGTCAGCACAGTGCCCTTGGCGCAGACAGGCAGGTTTTGTTGTGGTTTGAGTCTAGTCCTGGGATCTGCAGTTGATGTGCAAGTTTGTTTTTGCTTTTCAAAAATTGTAACCAACTCCTACACACTGTCTAAATTGTACACATACTTGTGCAGTGTTTTGGTAGCTGAGAATGAAAAAAGGCTCAGCTTATTGGGAATGTTGTCAACTTTATGTCTGGTTCCAAAAGATCTCTCTTTATATATATGTACAGACCATACCTCCTTGTGCATATCCCTAGTGTCTCATAGGGATGAATGTGGTTACACATCTAAATAAATCAGATAACTAAATACCCAGCATCAGATTTACAAGTCTGTGATAGTAATTCCTGAAACATGAGAAGCACACAAAAAAGCTTGCATGCAAAAGGGAGCTGTTTTTCAAAATTAATATGTTAATGTGCTATCATTAACCTAGTCACAGATATTAATAATTATTCTTGCTGTATTTTTTAAAAATCTTTTTTTTTGGTACAAAAACACTGGAGACTACTGTTTATCAACACAAAATTCAAACCAAGCCCCTCCCCCTGAACTCCTCGCTACCTGATGCGGGGGCCCACCCTGCGTTCCATTAACCTTGGATCTACCAGGCTATTGTTAGCCGTTGTGTTAGCCGTTGTTAGCACGCCCTGCGTTGTAGTTCACAAATACCTCATGAAGAATGTAAATAACACTATGGCAGCATTTCCATAAATATAAGTTAAACAATACTATGTATACGGCTGATTTAGTGCAACAAACTCTAGTCAGAAGTGCTAATAAACGGAATATTACAGGAGCTTAATAACTGTTTACACTGGGGGCAGCAATCTTCGATTGTCAACTCGGGGGTGGTGAGGATCCCTCGAATTCCCAGTTGGAAATTCCGACCTCATGGGGCGCTTCAGTTGAAATTTCCCACTAGGAACTCGGAAATCCCGACTTCCCAGTACAACTGGAACTGGAACCCTAAACCTAACCAAGAGAGAGAGTGAAGACGTAGGGCACATGTGCAGTAGCGCTAGGTAGCTCATCTCGACAGGTAGTGTGTTTCGACAGAACACCGGCTGCAGGGCTATCGGGCTGGGGAGGCGTGTTCTCCATCTGCTGCCAGTGTTCTGTCGAAACACGCTACCTGTCGAGATTAGCTACCAAGTGCTACTGCGCATGCACACATATGCGCCGGTAGTTCTGCGCTTGCGCCCTACGTCTTCACTCTCTCTTGGTTAGGTTTAGGGTTAGGGTTTGGGTGAGGGTAGCTTTTTTTGACAGGGAAGCCTAACAGAACACAGGTCTGTGTAGTGTTCTGTTATTGTGTTTCATAACACTCAAAGTCACTTGCGCACTGGGCGCGTTGTGATTGGCTGGGGTATCCCAGCCTACTCTCTGCCCAAAAGCGTCCTGAGACAACCAAAACATCCAAATACAGGCTTAGGAGGGGGGTGAGGTAAACAAAGACACCATCACACATCAATAGAGACCCATAGGAGACGATTGAGCAGGGTATCTCCTGAAAAAGTTGATATTTTATTTTTAAGGAAAATCCTGCAGACCCTACCTTTAAGAAAGCAGAACGTAAAAAATATAAACGTTAGATCCTTTTAGTTTAACCTGCATATTTTTTATAATAGATGAGGTCACAATTTTACACACATTATTCGGAAGTGTCCGGCATGCCTTTTTTAGAAATGATTTCTGATATGAGGGGAATGCTTCAGTGAAATATAACTTTAATCTGAGCATCAACATACGTACTTAATGTACGTATGTTGTCCTGCATGTGTCCTGAATAATTTGGGGTATGAGTTAAGGAGAGCAATTACATTTGCCTCCTTGATTCTGGACTAAACACTAAAATAGACCATTTAAATTAGGGGTGCATGATATGATCATCATGATATCAGCATTGGCAGAAGATTGTGTAGAAAGTTGATTGTTGGTATCAGAAGATTTTTAACAATTCTTTCCAAATTTACATGCCAGACGACAGATTTGGAAGGGAATAAGAGCTGAATGGTTTGATTCATATTGCCCCCAAAACACCCTACTCAAGGCACTGAATTTAGCCTGTCTGTGCTAGCTATGCACTGGATTGAACGTTGCCTAAATAGGTACATAAAGACAAACTTCAAATCCATGTTCACCACATGCTATTAGATAATGATTAAAACACAGAAGCTGAAGATGTGCCAAAATTTTTAGTCTCTCTCTGCAGCTGAATTGAAAAAATTAGATTAAAAAAAAATTAGTTGCTGATTAAAACATTGTAAGACCATCTATGGAAATTGTAGTTAAAGATCCTCAATGTTAGTAATCATATTGACTATATTAAAGGCACCTTTGACTTTTTAAACCAATGTAGGCACAAGTCCTAACAGAGTAAATAGCTAGCACTCATATTTAATCTTTGACATGAGTCCATGTGATGTTTTTTTAAAAGTTTGTGTGTGAACAACTGAGAAACAGTTCCTGCCATCAAGATAAACTTTCAGTTTGAAGTTTAGACTTTGGTATGAGCATGCGCTGCATAGAAACTTCTTTTTAATAGGCCCACAGTTCATGGGAAAGTGCTGAAAAGTGTTATTTAAGTATTTCTGAGATGTGGGAAATTTGAAAGTCTATTTTAACTCACCGGAATTCTGTGTCTAAAATAGCAAAGCTGAAGTTTAATATTTTTATGATTGGACATCCATATGTTTGTTAGAGAGTAAAAAAAAACTTACCATCAGAAACTTTAGTCCACAAGGGAGGAGAAACAAGGGAGGGGAGAGGAGACAAGGGAGACAATTAGAGGTGAAAAGCATGATATTATTCTCATATGCAGAAATTGACTGAAGTATCATAAACAGACATTTTGGGCAAACTGTTATCCATGGGTCCTTTACTTCAGATATTATTTCAGATGCATTATAGGATCAAATGACACTAAGTATGGTATCAAAGCACTGTTTTGTTAGATTGATGTGGAGGAACACAGAGATGAGTAAAGGAAATGTGATCTGACGAAGAAACCGAGGCAGAGAGAGGGAGACTGGGAGGCGGGCAGAGAGTGGGAGGAATAATGTGAAGAGCGGGAGCCTGGTTAGATCAAATGAAGTAACAATCATTACATGGAGAAAGAGAAGCAACAGTGGGAGGAGAATACGATCATTAGCTAGATGGACAAAAGCAGAGCAGGAGCAGGGTAGAGAAAGAAGCAGAGGTAGCTTAAGTAGTCCAGTGGCCCTGAGTCAAGACCAGTGTAAAGCTTTGTCTCACATTTACCGAAAGCTATCTTGCCTTATTTTACTTGATTAAATCATTTTGAGGATTTTTAAAGCACGGAAACTTAATGATCATTGGTCAAACTTTAACTAACAGAGTACAGATGGAGCCACTTAAATTTTCTCCACTTTCCTTAACTGAGTCTTGACGGGTCTGTGACTGGAACATGCCGGAAACTGTACACTGTAGTGACTGTAATAAGATGCTCTGTGATGATGTGACAAACATGTAGTGACAGGTTAATGCTAATGCAACTCCAGGAAGAGCTGTTCTTGCGAGGGAAGCAACATCTCATTTGGTTAGAAGGGGAATATTGAAGCTGCTGCATCTGTTCTAACTCAGTTGCACGAGTACTGTATGTTTGATATACCTAAACGAGAGGGTAGAAATGGTGAGGAATGAGGGTTTGTCCTCCACAAGTAGTTTCACTTGTTTGCTTAAAGTTCTTTCCAATGTTTAAATGATAAAAGTTGTTGATTAACTTACTCTTATAAGTAATGAGATTGCTTAATTAAGTTTCCAACCGATTTGTGCAATATATATACAGTTAGCAGGAAGTTGTTAACAAACAGCTATTTTCTTATACATGAAAGAAGGAGAGTGCTGCCTAAATTGCACAGAAAAGTGGCATCAATATACTGCAAGTGAAAGTGCCCTATCCTGCAATGTTAACAAATCCTTCAAGAAATTTCAGGATCCACATCAGTATTCGGATCGCCACCAAAATCAAATAGGTTCTTTCTTGTTCAATGGCCAATGTTCCCTGCACTTTTTGAGTCATCTTGCTCACAGACAGATGGACAAATGAAAGCAAAAGCATAACCTTGTTGGCAAAGGTACTTAGAGAAAAAGGGTTCAACAAGAACAACTGCCAGGCAGTGATGTGCCTGGAGGAGGTACACTTGTTGAGGACAGCTTAAGTACAGTGATAGGTCAAGGGCCGGTTTATAAAGATTTGCAAACCTTTTAAATTTTCACTGTATAAAGATAAGTCCCAAAGACCTTGACCTTTTTGAAGTCAAAACCTTAAAAGCCCAGATCCTGTTTACAATATCGCATCCACTTGCAAAAGATGAGCATGCAGCTTTGTGACCTTGAACTCGAATTTAAAGAAAATCCTGTGAAGTATTTAGTAGATATCACAAACACAAGATTACTTGACCTTTGACCTATGACCTTAAAATATTTATCAGTTTATCCTTGAGTCATCGGAGTAATTTATGTAAGGATTATAGGAAATTGCTAAGTAGTTTTCTTAATATATCATTTTCAGAAACAGGATATGAATTTGAGGCCCCATGACCTCGACCTTTGACATGCAATCTTCGAAATCTGTTTGATTCATCCTTGTATGTAGGTGGATGTGAAAAGTTTGAAGGAAATCCCTCAAATGTTCTTCAAGATTTTTGTGTAATATTTACAGTGCGCATTACATTTGAAGTCCAGATTTTACTCACTGAAAATAATTTCAGACCTCTACCTCATATGATGCACATCTATCATGACGTTATTTTAAGACCCCTTGGAGCACAAAGCTTCAAGTGACTGAGCACCTGTGCCTTTAAGTTAAAGCCCCTGTAGCATGAAAAGATTAAAGGTGTATTTTATCTTTTTTTCCTGAAAGATGGAGGTGAATAATTTATCAAAATAGCAGGTTCATTAGAAAGGAAAGAAGAAAACTGGTAAAAATGGTAAAATATCAAAGTGATTGATTGCAAGAAGAATAAGGGAGTATCTGACTAGGAACTTAATTCCCAAAACTCCAAGAGCATGCACTGTGCTGATGAATCGTTGAATAATAATTGATCTTTGATGCAAACAGTGCACATGCTTTTACCCTGAGAGTTTGGCCTCCGTGTTCACTATAATTATTCATTGTGTTGCTAGCAGTGAGCGCTAACAGGCGTATGGATCTTAGCAACAGCAGTTGAATTAGACGTGTGCCCAGAGGCCTGAGAGACAGCGGGGAACAGTGAACAAAAACACACCAGGGGTGCTGCTCACTCCCACACTCACAATTACGACACCTCACACACACAGAAAAACACACACGTATCCTCACAGTGTGTGTGTGTTCTAACATTTGGGTGCACACGCAGGCAGCAATTACTTCACTCGCAGAGTCACACTCATGTACACAAAGGAGACAACACAACGGTAATTCAAAGGCTGCCTCAGTGCAATGAGAGAACAGTGGCTCTGTGTGTTTTTGTGTGTTTCTTTGTGTGTGAGTGTGTCAGCACTTGTTCACGCATCAATGCCTGAGGAGAAGACGCTACTTTCTGACAGAGAAGGCAGTGAGACTACCCAGCCTTTCTGTCTGCTCTCTGCATGTGATGTTTTTTATTTAGACTTTTGTGCAGCTGTCTTTCTTACAGGGGATATTTTGGGCAAAGAGATGTACAAAAATAAGAGTTGTTCAGGGCTGCTGTCATAAAGATGTAATGGACAATGTGCAGTTGAATGTTGATGAATCAGTGGTTGGCAAATTGTTTCAAAATTGCCCCAGAAATACTACGTTTTTTTAGATATCTGCAAGATCTGCCCAAAGTAAACTTCAATGACATCCACTGCATTGTTAATACCAGTTCCTCTGCTCCCAAAGAGACATGTAAAGAAGATTAAAGCCTGATTTGTACGTCACTGCCCGACCAAGGACAGTAAACGCCGGATTATCTTATGTCTTATAAGATTGTCCTGTAAGATTATCCTGTGGTCTGAGGTGTGATAAGAATGAATTTGTCTCGATAATCAGCTCCGAAACGGGTTGGGGGAGACAATAGGAAATATTAAACTTGTTCAATATTTACGACCAAAAATCTTCGAGTGTGGGGAAAGCTGACGACTCCGAGTCATGACTCTGTGAATTGTGAAATGTAATTTAGCCAATCAAGAAGTGAGCTGCCTGAGGAAGAAGGAAGCAGGCGAAAATAAAACAAGAATGGCTGAACTGAAACATAAATTTCAGTGGACCTCAGAAACGGAGGACCAGCTCACGTGTTCACGCTGTCTCCAGGATTTTTTCCACAGTCTTTTCTTTTATTTTTTTGTCTTGGGATTTTTCTGTCAAAAATAGTCCCAAGACCACGATCATTCCCTCTTCTCGTATGTCCTCTTCCATGTTGCATGTTGTGTTTTCCAGTTGTTGCCATTGACATATATACGTGTCTATGGTTGTTGCTATGTTTCTTCTTCTTCGTTTTTGTTAGATCACATTTGATCACGCAAGATTTCTGGCTTGGAGGACTAGATTCTAGATCGGTGGTGGGACAGAATCGTTACGTGTGTGGTGTGCTGTGTTGAGATTATCAGAGTACACCACACACTGTGCGATCAAAACTGTTCAATGCCTTATTTGTTATCTTCATGAGTGGGGTCTTGAACAGATAAAAAATCTCTTCAGATTTAGAAAATCCTTATGTGCTGTCACTTGGCAATGTGCCCTTGGTCAAGACACTTAACCCCAAGTTGCTGGGTTCTTTTATACTCATGGATAACATCCATGGAAACTCTGAACCATCAGTGAGTGAATGTAAGTGTGAATGAATAGATGCAACCTGCTGTGTCGTCAATAAGAGACTAGATAAAGGCTATATTAGCTCAAGTCCATCTACCATTTAATGCAGTTATAAGTTACAGCCATATGGAGCTGAACGGCTGCAGAAGCCTAATCACATATCCAGATACTCACCCCAAAAATGTAACCTCTGACTGGGTTGAAGTTGTCCACAAGCCCTGTGATTTGTCCCATGCACAGCCTTGGGCAAATGCTTGTCTTTTTAAACCTCTGTCATTATTGTCTAATATCATATAATAGAACATTTGCAGAGGACATTCCTTAATGTTACCTTTGCTTGCCAGTCAGAGGTAAATTTCCCAGTGTGTGTTTCTGTCAGTGGCCAAAGAAGTTCTAAAGTAGAGGTGCTCTGAGAATACAAACCTCTGCCAAGGCATTTCCAACACTGTCCTATCTTGCACTGTTAGCAAATCCTTGAAAAAATTCCTAGCTCTGCATCCAAATTCAGATCACTTTTGAACCACCTCTCCCATGTAATGACCAACATACCCTGAAAATGTCCTCAAAATCTGTTGAGGACTTATTGAGTTTTTAGTGGAAATCTGCCCTGATTGTTTCAGTGCAGACACCCAGTGATAGCATTATGATATATGTATACATTCTACCAATATTTCAGCCTATATAATCGATATATACTGTATATTGTTGATATGTGTGGCCAGTATATCTGCTGTAAACTTATCGTTGAATGTAGTGTGAGAAAATTGCTCAATCAGGTCTTGGTGGATGACAACAGTTTCATTGACCTATTTCCTCTGACTAACTCAGGCTGTGGTGTGTCCAACCATAACCTTTGTTTGAGTTTCGCCACAAGTTTTATTTCTTTTTTCAAAAAAAGTAGATGGGACTTATTAAGAACAAAGTGAAGAGAGCAGAGAATCAGAATCTCAGACAGAAAGATGAAGAAGCAGCGTGACTGACTTGCCAGGATGACCATGTCCATTCCCCAGAAGATGCTCATGATCCATCCCACCATGATGACAGCCGTCAGTATCTGGATGAGTGCCGCTGCCACGTTAAGCCAAAACACACAGCAGACCCCTCGCTCTGAGATCAGATCGCTGCGAGCTCCACACAACACCGTGAACGCTGAGATGAATGTACCTGAGGGACAGAGAACAGCATGACATACTTTTAATACACAGCTAGCCTAGAAATAATGTCCTTCCAAAAAGTTGTGTTTGTCTCTATCGGTATTTTATCACTTCAGTAGTCAGCTTTGAGGGTGTCCAGTATTGGTATTTGTATTTATAATATCACAGTGCCACAATCAGAGCTTTTCAAACCTTGAACTCAGGTTAAAGTCATGTGACTTGTGGTGCTTTTTTGTGGTATCTGTTCATCTTGCATTGACTCACTATGGTTTGATACTGCCTGTTTCATTTTCCTTTACAATGTAGACTTTAATTGTAACTCCTCAAGGTAGGTGGGGTCATCACAGCCTGGCTTGGAGAAACTGCAGGGACGTCCTCACAACAACAAAGGAAAGAAATAGATGCAATAGAGCTGATTGCTCCCTGAAGTTTGTTGCTTTTTATCACAGCAAGGAGACTAATCGTTTCTAAAAGTGGTTGTGAGAAGGAAAATAACATGTTATTTACAGCACAGGGGACTTTTGGAATCATACAGCATTACAGAGCCAACCTATGGAGTCATTTCATCTCCTTTTCTGCTGGTTGCAGTGATACTCCAACCATTCAACGGTCAGCAGTGTCTCCTTGTCACAGTTTGGTCTCAGCTCACTTTGTGTCCGGCTGGTGGAAATATGAAAAACTGTCCAGATAATAGGCACAATCCCCACTGGAAACTCTAAACAACAGAGAGAAGTTCAGTTGAGTTGAGCTGATACCACGTAGAGGAAAAGGCTTATAGCTGTTGGAGTAACACGTTTGTTCAAGTGGTACAGTAACTACTATTCAAAATAAAAGAGGCCACATGAAACCTACATGTGTTACATTTCCATGTGCTTCAATGTACACATGAGAAACAAAACTAAAACTAAAATCAGTAGAGGCAAATAAAGGACAAGCTACTCTACTCAGGCTCCTAAATTGAGACTGTAAAGAGACCACAGGTAATACAATGTTGACAGCACTGGATCTCTTCTTTAAACAGAGTACTAAAAGGAGTCAACACTGATGGTCACATTCACAGAACGGAAAACAGAGTGAAATCAAATACTGTCTTGTATCCTGTTGTCTGGAGGATAAACGTTTCCGACGCTTGTTTGCTTTGTGTGTGTGTGTGTGTGCGCGGGTGTGTGTGTGTGTGTGTTTTGCCTGCATATGTCACTCACTGAAGCAGATAAATCCGATTATTTTATTACTGAATGTTTCCATGACAACAGTTCCCCAGAAGCAACATATATAGATCATGCTTTTCCAGTTTGTATCATAGCTCTAATGCTTTTTGTCAAAGGCAGTTGACCTACTATATAATTAAAAAGGAACACAAACGTGCTGCCTGTTAAAACATCTTTTAAAGGTTGTTTCAGTTTTGCTCCATATTTTTTGAAAATGGACACGCTGTGAACTTGATATTTTAAGAATGAATGAAGAAGGGTTTTCCAACAAACTTTGCCAAAAATGACTTTTCATAAGAATCTTCTGATTTGATTTGTAAGGTCATGGGTTAAAGGTCAGGGTCTTCAGTCTCATCTTCATTCTTTGCTTGTGAATGCAATAATTTGAATGTGAAATCACAAGAATGCTGAGGGTTTTTTTTTTAGACTTTGTCCACATGTACCATGACACAGGGATAGAAAGACAAGATTTTGGAGGTCAGAGATCTGAAAAACAAGGCCTCAAGTCCTTTGGTCCTCATTTGCTTTTGATTGGAATCTGATCAATCTTGAATGCAATATCTAAAGTATACCATGCTTTTAATAAATCTCCCTGCACATGTCTTTTTTGATATATTGATGAATGTATTACATTTTGTGTATCAGAGGTCATAGGTCAAAGCAAAGCCACTTTGGAGTCATTTTTGATTCTCAAGAACCCTTAAGGATAGTTTGGTCAGTCTTGGCACAAAAGTCTATTTGAATGCAAGGATAAAGTATTTAGACTTTGAAGGTCATAGGACAACAGTCAAGGTCATGGAGTCCAATGGCCATCTTTCGCGTGTGGAACACAATAATTCATGAAAGCTGAAAGGGATTTTCAATGTCCACCCTTACATAAGGATGATGTTGTACGATTTTCAAGGTCACGGGTCTAAGGCAAAGGTCGTGGACTGCAAACCTTAGAACCAGCTATCAAAAATTCTTCACACAGTTCCCATTAAACTTTGCACAAAACTTTCATATAAAAAGGTCTAAACTAATGGGATTTTGTAAGTCATGGGTTAAAAGACCAAGGTCATGAAGTTTCATCATAATCATGAAACTGCCATCCTTTGAAACCAACTTTCATAAATTCTTCCCAGGATTCCTTAAACTTTGCACAAACCATTACTATGAAAAAGTAATGTAATTTTGTTGGTCATTGGTTAAAAGGTTAAGGTCATGGAGTTTTCATGTCAGCTTCTCAAAAAAGCATTTTTTGGAATTTATTTCAAATGTAGCACATTGGTCTTGTAGCTCTGAAAGAATGCAATATCTTGGAAACACTTAAGGGATTTTCTTTAAATTTTGCACAAAGGTCTTCTTGGACTTGGGGACAAACTGGTAAGATTTAGTAGAGCCAAGGTCGATTTCTGTGACACTTTGCACAAATGTCCCCTCTGACTCAAAGTCATTTCATTTGGTAGGTATAAGGTCAGAGGCCAAGCAATCGACCACTGTGCTTTCTGACGGTGTTTACCTGACCTTACAAAACTGCTGAATTTTCCAGATCCTGTGTGAAAATGTCTATTGAGAGCATCTTTTTGTCACCACACTTAATAACAAGTCTGAATTTCAATTTACATTATTTCTTAAAAGGAAAATAGTTACTCAAATCATCCTTTGTTGTTTGTCTCAGTACTTTGCTCCCCAGTTTCTCATTGAGTAAAAGATCTTTGAAAAACTGCCTCTTAGTCAGTGTAAGGTATTTTGTAATTCATGAGGCTAAAAGGACCACGTAAATCAGCACAAATGACTGAATTTGTTTGTATTCAGCCAATCCTCTGACTTTCTCTCTCTACAGGCTTGTTATGTCCTTTGCAAATACTGTACTGAATGGTGTGAATGCTGAATGTGACACAAAACATTGCTTGTGGGTGCTCATTATGGCCTTGGTTCTTGTCTGAAAGCTCCAATTCTTTTCTCACTGGAGGAATTCAAAGATGAGAGGAGAGCAAGGAGGGACAAGAGCCACCAGGCTGCCACCTGCAACTTCTCTCAGGCTACAAGATGTCAAAGTTACAGTATACCCTATAAAAAATAAGTTTACTCCCCGTTATGTCTTTTTTTTCTGTCTCCAGTTTCACTCAGATGTATCTCCATCTGGTAAACCATAAATCTCTCAGTGTAAATCCCTCTTTAGAAGCAGACATACCATATTTTTACTCAGTTTCCCCCCTAATCTCTGTCGTATCTGAATGCGTGCCATAATATTTACTTTCACATGGCCTGCCTGGGCCTTATCTGGAACGCATTCCAAAAAGTCAAACTCCAGTACGAGCACTTTCCCAAGGTAGTACTCTGCTCTGGAGAAGTTTAAAAAGGCAGTGTTTGCATGTGTAAAACAGGATCTGAAACAGATATTTGCTTTTCCATTTTTGAGCTTGAAGGCACTGCTCATTTCAAAGCACCTCACAGTAAGAGCAGCAGTGGGCTAAAATGAGATTCCACCCCGAGCCGATATGGTCTGATCAGACAGAGGAATGTTCAGGTCACAGAGGCCACGCCCACCAGCAGATGCTCTGGCTGCTGGTGGAGCTGTCCACCTCCACACAGGAGCCATGATTGACAGCAAGCTGGTGGCTGAATGGTTACACCTCGGATCCTTTTGCTTTCAAAACAGGATTTATACAGTCAGGCTTCTTTTGATTTAATTACATGTCCTAATACAAAACCTTTAACTGGTGTCAGTCCTGTTGTGTCAATAAAGCAGGTTTTGCTGCAGCTATGTCAGAGATGTTATTATACAAATTCATAAAGGCTTGAACTGAAGATTTATATAGTGTTTGTTTGATGAAGGGCTAGGACCTGAAATGTAACATCTGTGGTGGTAATTTTCATTAAGCTCACTTTGAAGAAGCTTGTCTTGGCTAGACTTTGGCTTCCATTTGTTATTATTGTTGTTACTGTTGTTGTTTATTGTAACTTCATCATAAGTTATTTTTCTTGAGTACTTTAAAGCCCATGGCACTAGTAAATATGATTACCAATAAAAGAGCTTGTAAGCTTTGTCCCTGGGGGACATATCTGGGGACAGATGCTAGCTGGTACATGGTGCCCCTGAAAGCCTCGTAATTAACCACTCATAGGAAAAAATAATTAAAAGAACAACATTGGCTTTACAATTAGCCTCATTCAGATTCTTTACAGCGTTTAACTTTTCCTTGACAAAGTCCCCCCCAGGGACAAAGCTTGCAAGTGTCTTTGCCATGGGCCCCTAGCAACCATTCATCTATCTATTATCTATACCGCTTATCCCTTTTGGGGTCTTGGAGCCTATCCCAGCTGACATTGGACGAGAGGTGAGGGTATACCTTTAATCGGGTACCAGCCAATCACAGGGCCACATAGAGTGACGGACAACCATTAACACTCACACTCATACCTAAGGGCAGTTCAGTCAGCTAAATGAGCATGTTGTTGGTTTGTTGGCTGGAGTGCCAGGAGTGAAACCACAA
Source organism: Cetoscarus ocellatus (assembly GCA_037902135.1). Lineage (NCBI taxonomy): Eukaryota > Metazoa > Chordata > Actinopteri > Labriformes > Labridae > Cetoscarus > Cetoscarus ocellatus. The sequence goes on along the minus strand of JBAMNC010000529.1, from coordinate 725,657 downwards.
ATGCACAGAAAGAACTTGCAAACTCCACACAGAAAGGCCCTGAATGACACAGGGAATGAACCAACAACCTTCTTGCTGTAGTGCATGTGCACCACCTTGCTGCGCCACTGTGCTGCCACCTGGCCCTAGCAACCCCACTTCAGCAAACGTGAACTAACCCTTTAAGTGATCAGTTGATCATTTTGCTGGTTAACTTGACTGCAGTTACACTCAGAGGTCAGCTGCGCTTTAATGTCTAATTTTAGGTGAAGTACAGCTCGCTTTGAATCTCACCAGCGGTGATGCTAAAAAGTACCAGGTGCAGTCCCCCATGAAAAATCCAAAATAACAAGTTGAAGTAAAACCACTTGGTTAAGGTGCACCTTAAATCTGTTATTTGCTGTTAAGTTTATTCTCATAGCAGTTGGAAAGCCTTGCAGTGGACTATTTTTTAAATGCCGCTTTCTAAACAGTTAGCATCAAATAGCACTTCTTTATGTTTACTTGCTTTAGGGATGGGAATCTAAAAACCAATTCCAGCTGAGAATGGATATGAACTCCCTCAAGGAATCAATATTATTAGCCTTTTTGCTTAACAATTCTCTTGTCTTACACTTTGTTCTGAATGCCAATGTATGCAAATCAAAGATGTCACACTCATCTTAGTCCATCAGCAGAAGTGATAACCAAGAAGTGAAAAACTATGACAGGGCAGAAGTGATCAAAATTGTGTCTTCATTTTTGCTGTACAAATTTCAGTAAGAGGAATCGCCAGGAACTTGCACAAGCATATATCTATGCAGCACGACATTGGATATCAGGAGTGTCATGTGTTTGACATGGTTGCCATAAAAAACCTATGTGAGCCAACTTTTGCCAAAAGAGCGTATCCACAGGTATTGATCGGGAAATAGTTAAAGAACCTGATCAATAAGCAGCAACGTTAATGGCAGTGATGTCAATAAAGTTTAATCAGTTCTCCTGGCTAACTTGGATGGAGCACATGCAGGTTAGTTCAGGTTGTTACAGCATTCTTCAAAATAACAATATGTGCCCTGAGGTTTAGTTTAATTCTTATTTTATTGTTGTCGAATCACTTTCAGTTGATATTTGGCCCTTACTGTTTTGTTAGCAGCACAACTTCACATCATTGTGATAAAAAACATTTACTCTCCGTGAGGTTTAGTGTGAAAAGAGTGAACTGCAAAGGCCAAGGAGCTGCATTGCTCAGCATGACTTCCAACCATTCTTTGGAAAACCTCATTTGAAGTTTGTCATTACACAGAGAGCAGCAGATGGGTTTTAAACTTTTTTTTTTTGCTGCAATACCTGCCTGCTTTTACCAACATCATAAACAGTGAAAGTGAAAGAAAATAAATCTGGACTAAATCACTCCAGAGTCTGTTCATCACCAGTATCCAGTTACTCATTTAATATTGCATGTAGACATTTGATCTGTTGCCAGTTTGAAAAAGGTTGAACCGATCATCCGTTTTTTACTTCTGAACGTTAATTAACTTCAGAAGTAGCTGAAAAATAAGAAAAATCACCCTCATGCATCTCTTTGAGGCTTTAAAAGAGACAACTTAGGTTCATGAAACTAAAAAATGAATGGCCTCATGCATGTCAGCAGTCGGCACGAAAAAAAATCAATATATAATTTGAGGGAATATATCAACTGATCAGAGATTTTGTATTCACCTCAGAGATTTGCCTTTTAGAACTTTAAAAGATGAATGTGTCTTTCAGCTTTGAACCTGCTGACCACTCTCAGAGCCTTTCAAGCTGCCCAGGATCGATCTGAAAAAAGCAAACCATTTAGCACACCACCATCTATGAATGTGTTCAGCTGGATAATAAATGAAACCCATATATGAGGAGAACAATCATCCTGCTACAATAAAAAAGCTTTAATAAATCTTTAATCTTCTTGGCTCCAGCAATCTCCTCGAACAATCCTCCATGTGTAAAAAGCTGTGGGATCTCCTGTATGTAGCATGTGGGAAATAATGTGTGTGTGCGCTTGGATATTACCCAGACTAATGACTATAATTACACAGAGAACTCTACAAAGCACCCACTGGTCGTGTAGGAGGTTAATGACAGAGTTAAGAGTGTGAAAGACTGAAAGAAACAAAGAAAGAGATGGAGTGAGAGAACATACAGGGGAGAAAGGAAATTGGGAAGCAGAAAAAGTGAGGCAAGTTTAGTGTATAGGAGTGTAGAACATCTCCCAATATATTTTGGGTAACACAAAATTAAAATGTGTTTAAGTCAACTCAAGACCAGGGCTGGGTCAGAAGCCACTTTCTATGTACAGCCTCTTTTGTACCTAATTATACTGAACACTTTGCACTAACCCAGCCATTAGTAAGCCCTCAGCATCAAACTAAACTACTTCATGAGACGCGTATTTCTTGTACAGACTTTGTTAGCAAGCAACACCCTTGTGCATCCCATCAGTACCAAAAACTCACTTCTTTTTATCATCAATACAGCTATAAAGTTGCTGAAGCGGTATTTTACAATCTGTTAAATGCATTACAGTGTGGTAACTTTAGTTTTGACACCCCTTGTTTGCTGACTTTGAGCCAGACTATTGAGTATTTTCAGTTAGTCAGCCAAAGGATTTATGAATGAAGCTGTCACCACTGAACACTACATAGAGCTGTGGCACTGGCTTTTTGATTTTTCTTTTTTTTAAATACAACCTATGTTTACATCCACTGTCAAAAAACAGGGAAATTATCATTAACTGTATGTTTTAGGCACTTTGGACCAGTATCAGGGGTACAACTTATATCACTATAAACATTTTTTATTATCTCTAAAAAGGTAGATACTAACAAAAATTAATCACTGTTGCTTCACAGCCTTTCTTCATGTTTTAGCTGAGTTGGGATATTTTCTCCTGCCAGTTGTAATCAATGCATTTACTCTGTTTGCATGTGCAAGCCTACCACACATCAGGATCACAGTGTTCATTTAGCTGATATACAGTATATATCAAGAAACAGGTACAGGGTTTTCAGAATCAAAAACAACATGAAGACTGTTAGAAACTTTACAAAACAGGTCATTGGTAACATTTACCTCTGCATAGTAAAACATACAACCATTTTTGTTTGTGACTGCTTGTTGTCACATCTCACCAACATTAGCAGAAATTACATGAGCATTATAGTCCTGTCATTTTAGATCAGAGGACTTTATTGGCTTTAAACAGCTGCTGACAATATGTGCGTCAGTTAAGGGTTGATAGAGGTCAGAGTATAGACAGTTGAGCTTTATTTAAAGGCCACTAAAAAACTAAGTATTTAGGTTTAGGTGAAAACTTGAGTCCTGTCATTCTGTCAAAATAATAATAATTAAAGCACCTCAGAAAAAAAAGGCACCACAATCAAACAAATTACTGGAGTCAAGAATTAGAAAGCAAAAGAAACAGGAGGAGGATTTTTTTTCTGTCATCACTTAGCAAAAAAAATAAAATGACAAGAAGGAGGTAAAAGAGATTGGGAATAAGTCATTATGTCAAGGATAATGTTACACAGTTCATATATATATTATATTGTAACCTCTTGTCCAAGAATTTCCTCTTCATCGATTGACCTGATCAAGTTGGTCCTCATGGCTGTGACAGTAGTCTATGAATAATTGAATATTAAAAAGCAATCAGAAATGGTTGCTGGATGTTAGCCTGTTATTGGGTGAAAAAAGTCTTAATGTGGAGACTAGATTTTAAAAATTGTATATTAACATAATTTTCGACACTTTAACTTTTCTTTTCTTCATTTCATCTTTTTTCACAAAGTGCATAATGAAAGAATATCTGACTCCTCTTATTACGCCTTTCTCCCAACTGGCTGTAATATTAATGCATGAAAGTGTCCTGAGGCAAATGTCAAAATGAAGCTGATCCAGTGTCTCTAATATCACACACATGCGTCATACCTCTTTCCCTTATACCTTTTCAGACACATGAAACTCAGCTGCCTCCCACCCACACACTCACACTGAGGCCTAAATAGTATATTCACTTTTCCTCTGCCACAGTCTCACGCTTTCCAATCCTCATATGGCAAAGATCTTCACACAGCTTAAGCACTGAGGTATCTTTATCTCATATACTGTAATTATTTACCAGCTGTCAGTTCTTACAGCATTCATACTCACTAACAGTGAGACTTGCTAATAGATTTATACTCCGCCTTCATTACGCTGTGGAGACAATCTGAGGTTCTGGCGACTAAACGTCAAACAGGATTAATGTGAAGCAGACTCGAGAGAGGGAGCTTGTCACATTAAATCCACCAACCCTCCATAGAGCTTTGGGTGTAGTATGAGGACTCTCACTACAATCCCTTTGGAGGAACACTTCTCAATATTTACTCAGACTTTAGGTTCACTCCAAAAAACTGCCTTTAGATGATGCCTTTTATTTATAGAGCGTATTTGTATTTCGTAGGAGTCTAATTCTTAATAACATAATGACAGAGTGTTAAAAATTAGATAGGAATCTTTGTTTTACTCAGATATAACACTGATGGGTCACTGTGGTTTCATATGTAAGCCACAAAAACACATTCACATATTCAGCCATCTCATTATTAGACTGCACGCACAGTGCGTCTCTGATCTCTGTATTTACTTGTGCGCTGTGTGTGTGTCCCGGCAAAAACACATAGAGCGTATAACACCACATCTGCATGTAATGCAAATAGTGAGCCCCTGCTTGTATGTAAGACCTCAGGTAGCTGCTTTTTACAGACTTTGACTGTGATTTTAGCTGCTAATGTGCAGTGTTTGCACTGTACATCCTCTCAAGCAACAACAAGGAAGTCTGACAGAAGATGAAGCCTGGCACTGGAGAGCTATGATGATTGTTCAAAGTTACGGGAAAGCTGAACAAAATTGTGAGGCTGCACTGAATTTAAATTAATTGTTACAGTTGCATAATTGAAATTTCCTGGAGGGACTGATTTAGCTATGCAGCACAGTATTGAATGTCAGGAGTAATATGTTTGATAATGTTGCCGCTGAAAACCTATTTAGGCCACCTTTTCTCTCACGGGAAATCTGCGGGAATCAATAAAGGAACCATTAAAATACCAAATTGATAAGAAGAACCAATGATGGCAATGGTATCAAAAAATCATTTCAATTCTGCTCCCCATTTATGACACATCTACAACCTGCCAACAAAGTATCCCCCCCTCCCATCCACTCTCTTCTAGTTGAGAATCAGTGTTCTTCATGTGGATTTATTTGTTTTTGTTTTACATTTTTTCTAGTTTTGTTTATATCCTTTAAGAGCTTATTTACTGTACATTTATTGTCATGTGGGGTGGCACGGTAGTGCAGCAGAAAGTGAGCATGCCTCACATCAAGAAGGTTGCTGGTTGAAATCCTGCGTTGGTCCAGGCCTGTCTTTGTGGAGTTTGCATGTTCTCCCCATACACACACGAGTTCTTTCTGAGCACTCCGGCTTCCTCCACAGACCAAAAAACATGCTCAGTAGGCTAAGTGGTGACTCTAAATTGCCCTTAGGTGTGGTTGAGTATGTGAATGGTTGTCCCTTTGTGTGGCCCTGCGATCAGCTAGTGGCTGGTCCAGGGTGTATCCTGTCTCTTGCCCAAAGTCCATCCATCTGTCAGTCTGTCCATCCATCCATCTATCCACCCATATCAATCTATATAAAGTTGTGATTTTTTTTTTTTTTTTAAGATCTGCCATTGTGTTGAAGTTAAAAGAGTGTATGTTCATCTGTGCTGCTCTGGGTAATATGTGGCCAAGCAATGAAGACTTAGGTTCATTTTACGTTTTAGCAGTTGCATAAACAATCCAGGTTCTTTTTCTCTGTATTCTTCTGGGAACAGACATATTACTTGATTGCAGAGCCAGGTGTTGTTACACAAACAGACCTGTCTGCCTGTAAAATTACCCCTCTTTATATGCCTTTTTAAGAACTAATATTGGTGCAAAGTTGGTCTTATCGCTTTTGTGTGAGTGTGCGCGGGCTTATTAATACACCTGTGTGTCTGCGGGGAATGGTGCTCTGCTCTGACTCTTGTCCAAATTCAATTACATATTTATTTTGGCTTCAGGATGAATAGAACAAGCCGCTGTTTTCAGCCTCGCTCAATTACACCCAAATGGCATTGATACACACACACACACATACAGGCGTGCATTGTGTTCGTTTTAGTCAGTGTTGTCATGGCAACTAGCCGCAGCTATTCAATGAAATGTCAAGGCATTCAGGGCAAACACACACACACACACACACACACACACAAACCTCTAGCTGAGATTTAGTCTTGATTTTTTTTACAGCCTGCCAGGAACAAATTTTAAGGCAACCCATGAGGGACATTTTCAGGCTAAAAGAGGAAAAAAAACAGATGTAGGTCACAAGGTTCTCTGACCTTGTTTCTGAAGCTGCTTGTTTTAGACTTTTTTAAGCACATGTTTTTGTAACGTTTAATAGAAAGACTGACACACATAACCTGTTGAATGTTTCATAAATGCTTATGAAAGCTGTTCTGCATATCTATTTGATATTTTTCTTGCTTTCTGTCATTTTTTGATTTATTTTGTCATTTTTCTTAAAGAAAATTTGTCTTTTTACTTCATTTAAATAGCTGGCCTTTTCAAACTAACTCATAGAGCGTGAAATCCAAAATGTGAATGTCTGTATGCATGGAAATATGAGTGAGTATGCTCCTAATCCTCGTATGGAACTTCCATGTGAGTCCTCTTTATAATGAGGGATTTCAAAGACAGAGGATATAGGGTACAGGAAGGCAGTCAGCCTCCACAGCCTCTATCGTGTTCAAAGTGAGGATCAACATATAGAAGAGGCTCATGCTGCTGTCTGTAGGGGAACACACACACTCTCACTCACTATAATAGCTTTACAGAAGGTTGAGCTTTTGGAATTGACAGAGACAACCTATTACACAATTCAAAAGGAATAAGATAAATGAGCTCATAAGATATGAAAATTGAGGTCATAAAATATTTACACGCATGTGAAAAGTGAAAGGGTCAAAACAATTTAATTCAAGCACTACTGAGATATTGCTGTTTGAGTTCATCATGTTCTGTAACACCAAAATTGCGAAATATTATAAGGGGCTGTCCACATGGAGATAAATTAAGGCATATCTGCAAGAGTTTTAAGTCATATAGGCATTTTGTCCACACAGATAGCTTAAAAAAATAATGATGTCACAGCCCAATCTCTCGCTTAATCCTCATGCGGGAATCAGTGTTGAATTTTGACTGATATGTGAATATTTTCCTGCTTGTCAACTGAACATGATTGATCTTTGCATGGAATTGACAAAGTCTGGCAAATGCTTTAAAAAATAAAACATATTTTTTTTGTTTATGTGTAATCCTTACAATTTTTGAAAAAATGATACTGTAGCTAAATTATATTGATCCGTGCACTATAACCTGATCACTGCAACCAAAAAGTTGAATTTTTCAAGGATAATATTTTTATACACTATGTATATCCCCTCATATTTGTGAATGTCTCTGCAGATAAGACATCTCTTTTAGTATATGCTGTAAGGGCCAAGTCAACAAAGCTCAAAGTCTGTCTGTAGTAATTAATAAACCCACCTGTTCAGGACTGCATACTCCACTTAACATCAACTTGCCGTTTTCATCCACTTATCTGTCATTGTCTGTTGTGTTTTGCTGATTTTAATGTTTTATTGTTTTATTGTTGATTTTATTATTGTTGTTTTTATCCTGTACAGTGTCCTTGAGTGTCATGGTGCTTTTAAATAAAATCTATTATTATTAGTCTTTCAGCCCCATCTGTTAGTCAACCAAGTAAGTGAGTTATTGTTAATTGACTTAATTGACTTAATGAAAACAAAACTAATGATTCATATAAAAAGCATCATATTAGGTGTGTACTTTGATGAAATAAGCTATTGATTGTGATTTTGTTGTATTAACCAAGCTTTAAACATGTTTGTTTCTGTTGTATAGATTGACATTTTAGTATGGGCTCTTGTGGGGATACCTTGACTTTAGGGTCAGCCTCGAGTGGTCACTTAAGGAACTGCAGTTTTTTTTAACTTCTTTTATATTTGAAGTTGCTGCTTGGTTTTTACAGTGATTTTGACCCAAGTATTGTCCCCTCTCTCAGTGATGATGATAACATGTCTGTCTGCTCTGATGATGTTGCTCCAATCAACAATAACCTCTATGATTCTTTATTTATACTCGAGGTGATGATTGCTGTACCATCTTATCACCACATTTAGTGCATTAACACCTGACAGACTGATGCCGTGTGTTTACACCCTCACTCTTATTAAAGCACAGAGTGAGAACGGGGTCTCTCAGTCTCTATCCCTTTTTCTACATGCACTCCACATGCAGAGTAGGCTAAAAATGAAGACAGCATCAAAGTCGGGTCTGGAACTATAACATTTTTAGGATATTGATGTTTTTTAAATGACAAATGGGGTAGTAAAATATTGTTTTAATAAAATTGTCCATTTTGCATTTTAATGACATACATTTCCTCTGACTTGAATGGATGGTGGGGTTTTAAAAAGGATGGCTAATGCTGAATTAAAAGATTATTTACACTAGGGGCAACTCTAAATAATATGTTCACTGACACGTTTATCTTTATGAAACATTCAGTTTATATATAAAGTTATTCTTTATATAAAGAGATGTCACTGTTTTTGTGTAATTTAGATAGTTTAATATTGGTTGCCGAGAACTTTTATTTATGTTGTCTCAGTATCATAGTAGCATCAGTAACCAATATTATCTAATTTTCACAAGAATCAGTTTGAACAGTAGTACTGGTAAAGTAATCATTTTTCTTCTGTTTACTGAAAATTGAGATCCATTGGGCATAAATATTGGAACACCCTGCTAAAAATACTGAGATAGAAATGTTCACGTTTCCTCCCCTACATCCAAATCCATCCCTCAGTAGACAAATAGGAGTACTGGGCTCGCTGTATTTTCTGCTCACTCCCTGCAAACTTTCCATGCAACTTTTATAGTCCCTTTTCATTCCTCTGTCCCTTATTTAATCTTCTGCCCGCAAGTTTGTTTATCTTAATTGGTGGTATGCTGAGGCCCTACGGCTATAAACGCTTCTTGCCTGCATGCGTCCAATTTCACTACAGATCAGTCTCTAGTTTCTCTAAATTTAAACTCTGCATGTGAACTCTGACTCACGTTTACATCCCTCTGCACCTCATTTTGTTTATGTGGCCTCAGCTGCTTGTAAAATCCTCTAACTTCTGCACCAATAAACACAAAAATAACAACAAATTAAGCGTTTTAGAGCAAGTGACATCCAAACTTACCAAGCCCAGGTATGAAGGTGTTCAGAAACAGACAGATGACAGCCACGGGGAAAGGCATTGTGGGTATTGCAGCCCTCAGAGGTCCCTTCTTCTCCCTGACTTCTACCACCACTCCTCCGCCTACAGTAGGGGCCCCAGCCATGGTGGCTTTGGCCCCGAGATTGTCCCCAGTCTTCACCTGCCCTTGCTCAGTTCCTGCTTCTTTCTGTGCCATTGCTCTTTCTTTCTCCTTGATTTGTTGGCCAAATTAATCAATAATGCCTGATAAAATCTTTTGAAAATCAGGGCAGATATTCAGCACAACATCTTAGTAGTTTGCTCACAATATATACTCATTTGCAACATCAAGATTTTTTTTTAAAGGTGCATACATTTATAAAAACATCTATAAAAATCCTTAGAATGAGAGAAAAGCTGTGAAATCAGCCGAATTTCCCAAAATTGTCTTCCGATTCTTTAGACTGATCCTGGCAATGTTTAGCAACATTTAGCCAAATTGAAGTTTTCCTTGGAGAGCAGTTATCTCAGAAAGACTTTGGAAATTCCTTCTTGTGTCCAACCATGAAACCAGTCCAAATACAAAGTCTTTACTCTTAGAATATCTTAAAGACTGTTGAGTCAATCTCTAAAATGTCCACACCATCTTCTCAGAGGTCAGTGGTAGCTGCCCTTTCTTTCCATGTCCATCATGCTCTGTAGGAATGTTAATTAAACAATATCTCCTCTTCACAGAAAAAAATCCCCAGAACATGTTGCTCCTTCCAGTACTATATTCACAAGTCACTTTTTCTGTCTTTCTTCCTTCCTTTCTTTCAAATCACAGTCAAACCACACACCTTCCCAAGACAACATCCCCTCTTTCTTCTACTACGTCTCGATCTCTGCTTCTCTCTCCCTCTCCCTGCTCCTCATCCTCTCCCTGCATTTAAAGGGACAGTACACCAATGCTCCCATCCTAGAGTTGGATTATCACATACGAAGAGCTTTTGTGGATTAAATTAGGTATTAATGCACAAAATGACTAAAAACATGATTTTCTGTTTCACATCATTTCTATTTTGGATGAAAACTATGAAGCCATAAATGGAACTATATGAATACTTTTATTTTACTCTGTTCTCCTCTAATAAATTGTAATTTTCTTTCTTGAGATCTTGACTTGATTATCATGTTATCAGTCAGGTTTTTCTCTGGATAATGAGCCAGTATCTCGAGACTTCTAAAAAAATGATTGAAAAGATTCATTTATTTACCAACAAAAGAATAAAAACATTGCTGTTTTAAAATAGCAAGATATTCTTTTTCTTTTTTTTTTTTTTTTTACAAAAGCCCTCAGAGGTCATGCATAAGGCTTTATTCCTATACTATAGTGGATCCCAGTCTGGATAAAGTCTACCATAATAAAAAGCTTAAATGTCAGTATAACAGACCTGCTTATCATGTCACAAACTTTATGAAGTTGTATTCCACAGCAATGTCTCACTGGTAAAAGAAGCTCTGGACAGGTTAAGGCTTGAGCAAACACCAGTGTGACAGTTTACAATGTGATCCTTTTTTAAAAGGGATGCACAATATTATTGGTGTGATATTAGCATCAGCAGATATTAGCCTAAAAAGGTAAATATTGGTATAGGCTGTTATTTAAATTTTTGCAGATTTTTACAACTGGTATATTTTGGCCATACGTATCGGCCATATATATCCCATATATCAGCAGTAATATCATCAAAATACACAGGCCATGGGTACATGTCAGGTTTTGTGATTTGACTCTCCCCTTGAAGAAAAATATCGGTTAGCAGTATTGGCAAAAATGCATTTGGAAATATCAGATATCGGAAAAAATCAAATATCGTGCATCCTTACTTTTTAACCAAGTTAGACATGTATGCAGCAAGGAAAGCTGCATGGGATTTATGTACTTTAATATAACTCCTTGTAAAATCAATAATCCCTCCTTTAGTTTAGTCTTTGCTTGTTTCCGTGTTTGTGAGCATCCTCAACCAACCCTTGCACAAGTAGTACAACCAGCATTAGAGAAGAGAGAGAGAAAAAAAATTAGACGTGCCTCGAGAGCACAAACATTTGCCAAGGATTTCCGACATTGTTAACTGAAAATGTGGAAAACTGCTCTTTTGTGTGTTTGCACTGTTAACAAACCTTGTATGATCTACATCCGTATTTGGATCAACACCAAAATTGAATCACTCCCTCCATGTGCCATGATCAACATTCCCTGAAAATTTCATCAAAATACTTTGAAAAATTCTGAGTTATCTTTGCCACAGACAATCAAACAGACAAAACTGCAAAAACATAACCTTCCTTGGTTGAGGTAATAAACAATAAACTGCTAACAGACGTCTTTACACTTTGTTAAATGTAAATCTAAGACATTTTCAGTTACTGTTGGCATGTAAGCACACTATTGCAACCAAATAATATTCCTTGTAGATGGCAAAACAGCTAAAAAGTGGGAATATTACACAGTAAAAACATAAACATTATACTGTACTCCTCAATTTAATGGTCATTTTTTGGCTTAAAACTTTTTTTGAACTGTGTTTTAAATGCATATTCTTAGATTTTAAAACTTTAGATCATTTTCTTTTTTTGTACATTATAACTTGTTTTGTTACATGACTTATGTCATAAAAGGAAGACTTAACACTCCCTGAAAAATGTTAAAATGGTATCATTTTCAAAATGTTATTCTATTGGAGTTTAGTTATTGCCCCCCTGGGCGTCTTTGAGGGGAATTACAGTGTTACAGTCCAAAGACTGACCACTTTTTACTGAGACTTTCAGCTCTTTTTTTATATGGTTATATGATTGTATGGGGATACGGACAGTTTTTACTGCACAAATAAATATCTTTAAGCCAGGTTCAATAAACAGCTTCAGCTAAAGTATGTAATATTTCCATATGCCCTCACTGTACAGATGTTTTTGTTTTATTTGTGCTTGTTTTTGTTTTATTAAGAATTTCCTGTTTTGATCATTATGGACACAATTGACATGGATTCAGGCCACGAAATTGTCGCTATCGGTCTGACAGCCTTTAGTCGTGCCTCAGGGGGACCTGTCTGTTGGTCAGTAGGTTGATCTAAAGTTTAGTTGAGATGTTGTTCACAGTATGTGAGCGTCCATGGATTGGCCTCAACAACAATCCAAAGCAGTCCATGGTGTGTATGTATGTGTATCACAGGGGATGTCAGTCAAGTTGGTTCAGAGAAAACCAAATTAAAGATCCAGTTTTAATTGCTGCATAAAAAAAATAACATCACTTTTTTCAGTGCTAATGTCAGTGCTAATGCTAAATGAGTTTAGGCTTGTTTTCAAGCTTATATCCTTGCAAAGATTTAATTAGATTTGAAGCTTTGGAGACTATTAATACAGACAAAGTTGAAACAATGCAAGAAAATAAAAACAGAAAGAAAAGGGAAATTGGGCAAAAAATAAGGTAGAAAATATGAGAACTATTTTTGAGAAATTAAGGAATGCTTGGACAGAGGGTTCATTGGTGTAAGAAGAGATTAAAATGAAAAGATGGCGTGGTCTTAGAGCTGGGCTATAAAATGACGGGCCCATGTCAATATCTCAGTAATTATTTATGCCACCCAAACCCCTAAAGACCAGACTAATATCCTCCTCATCATCCTCTCCCTCCCCCTTCTTCATCTTACTCTACACCTGACTTCATTTTAATCCTTTCTCACTCTCTTTTTTTATCCTTACCTCCCCTCCAGTCCGTCATAGCACAAAAACACAATAAAAACCAGTGCAACCTTGAGATTGTTCACAGCTCTTATGTCTGTCTCTTCTTCTCTGTCCCTCCCTGTTTGGTCTCCTAGCAGCTGTTGGCAGCCTGGAAGCTGTTGGTAATTATATGGACGATATTGATCTCTTGGTTTTTGGTTCCTTTCTCTTCTTCTCCTCTCCTTGCCTCACTATCATCTCATAATTCCTGTACAATTCCCACTTTTAATTTCCTTTTTAATCTCCCAAATTCACAAGACAGCTCTTACAGACCATGGCTTTATTATTTATTTATTTGTCATGCAAATTAGTGCAGGACTCACATGAAACATGTGGCCAGCTGAACTCAATCTTGATCAGACTGTTCAGCCAAAGGCACGCAGGGCAATGTGCTGATGCTTATTACCATGACAACGTGACAAGGAAAGTAACACGGCCGCTGTCTGAAAGTGACATTTGGGTTTTGAGAGTCTCAGCAGAGGCAGAAGTGTACCATTGTTAGCTTGGTGATTGATGACAAGGGCTTGACAGGAAAATTACAGCCTCATTTCCCCCTTTGCTCTTAATGGGGATTGCAATAACCTTCTAATTGAGTCTGTGTTTGTGTGTACATGCCAGGCACATGGTCTTTGGCTCATGCTGTCACATTTTTACAGCTAAAGATATTCTTGCACATTCAAATTTGTGGATCTTTTTACTCTTTTTATGTCTTGTCTGTCTTGTTAAACGCACACATGGATGCACACACTCACATGCGCACTCACACCCTGTCTCTTTTGCTCTCTATTGGGGTTTAATTTATGTTGATCCCATCTGTCAGGACAAGCTGACATTACACACTGCTATTTATATACGTTCTTGTATGTGTGTGTACGTGTGTGCTCCTGATGACTTCTCATTGTGTCCTTAACACCGTTAACTGTGTCATCACCACAGTGACTGTGTGACTCAAAACACACCCTTCTCCTTCTCTCCATGATTTCTTGCCAAAGGTGTATCTAAGCTTTTTGTGTTTTCATGCTGTTTTTATATGAATACTCTGTTATCGTCAGCATAAAACAGCAGGCACATGCTACTTTATGAGTGCTTGATTATGGCAAAAAATCATCCCGATCAATTTAAAGGATACTTACAACACTTATGTTACACGACTTGGTGCATTAAATACAAATTATTAAGCAAATTCTTTATGTTGCCTTGAGAGGCCTCCACAACTGTTTAAAAAATCTGCATGTCTTTTTGCATAGTTCGAGTATTAACCCCTCAAAGCCGGGGGTCTTGTGTGAGGTTGATATACTGCCAATAGAGGCCTTAAAGCTCTCATGACCTGGTGTGTTGACTGTTCACATCATACTTTGGGTGTCTTTTAAGCCTTGCAGCTCCAGGCCAGTTTTTGCTATCTTCAGTCCACCTTGATTTTTATTGTAGAGTTGTGTTTAAAACCTCAGCTCTTTCAAGTTAATTCAAGTTAAAGACATCTTTTATTTCAGGACAACCTGGGCTGCCAGAACATTTATGCTGTCATGATGTCAGATTGATGCAGAAAAAGTTGGATAACCATACAGACAAAAAAAGAAATCAAAACTGACTTTAAATCTCATAGAACATTGTAAAAAATCACACACTATCTTGTTTCTAGTTGAACTTTGGCTCCTCTTGACAAGACGCTACCATTAAGAAAACAATGATAGAAACTTGGTGCATTTGATTGGTCAGCAGATGGACAGGAAGTTACTTTCTCTAAGGGTCAAAATGGATGTCTTAGGCCTCGTTTACACAAATACGAAAACGGACGAAAACTGAGAGTTTTCATTGCGTTTTCGCCTCCTGATTACACGAGAATGGTGCCCGGAGTGCCTGAGTCCGCAAACTTTACCAGGGTCCACAGTGGAAAGTTTTGAAAACGGATTCGTATCCGACTCCGGGTAGACGAGATTCGACGTCCCTGCATGCACAGTACTCTTTCACATGAAGGCTGCGCGCGCATACCAGGAACAACAACAACAGCAGCAGCAGCTTCGGCCGTTTACCGAGCAACATGTGTGCTGCTTACCGTGCTCGGTTTGTTATCCAGACAAAAATATCCAGACACATTTGTTGTCTAGACAAACAACTGCGACTTTCTGCATCAACTCGCCATTGTTGTTTGTGAAAAGTTTGTCTTTACCGGAAAGCATAGGCGTATTGTAACACTGCTGATTCACTACAAACTGACATTGCCATCCACTGGCCTGGCATGCATGGTACAGTGTTTTCAGTCGTTTTCGCAGATCTGTGTGAACATGGAGCACTTTTGAAAACGCAGTGGAAAAACCTTTCCGTTTGTGGTGGCAATGTTGTCGTGTAAACGGGGCCTTATTACACTGCTCTTTGGTTTTTCATTCAGTAGAATGAGATACTAATCACAAATCAAGATTTATCACCCAGGATCCACAAATAAATTAAGAAAAAATCACTTGACTTTATGGCTGGATTTAAATATTCTGTAAGGAATATTTATAATCTGAAGTCCTTCATTGGTCGACAAAAAGTTCTGATCTGAGGAGATGGGGAGGCCCCAGAAAACTGTGATGAGCTCTGCTCTGATTGACTTCTCAAACATTCTGATAGGAGGAAAGAGGAGGGCTTACATGCTGCGTAGCAGACTTTTAAAACAGTCGTGGCCTCTGCCTGTGACGAGCAGTAATCACACTTTTAGGTCGAGGCTGTGTATCTATTGCAGATTTGACATGCTTAGCTTGTCAAATCTGCCTTCCAGTTCTGAGCAAGCTAAGAAAATAGCACAATCTATTCCATCATTTATGTGCGAAACTCGAGGCCTTACCATGTTGTGGAAAACAAGGGCTTTTGTCACTTGCTGGTTGGAGCCCAGGTTTGTGCCTCTATCTCCTCCAGTTTTTAACAGACATAGCAACACCGAAGCTCTACAGAGCAGTGAAGCATTGACTTGGGATGCGAGGACATCAATTTGTGTGTTTTACTCCAGTTTAAATAAAACTGACTGAGATATATTTCTGATTAAATTAATCATAATGCAGTCAGAAAGACATTATAAATTGCAATATATCGCAATGGTAAGTATCACAGTACTCAATATATCCTATAATAATAACTATCTCAGCAATATCCAATTGAGACATAAGTATCATGATAATATTTTATCTTGGGGCTTCTGGTGATTACCACCCCTAGTACATGTGTGTGTGTGTGTGTGTGTGTGTGTGTGTGTGTGTGTGTGTGTGTGTGTGTGTGGGTGGGTGGGTTGGGGGGGTTGCCCTGCTCACTTAGGGACCCTGTATGGGCTGTGCAAATGAAGGGGGATGGTTTCTGGGGGTGGAGGCTTTGCATTGGTCTGACAGACTGGACATCTTCACCAAAAGTCACACCTTTACATGCAACAGGTTATCCGTCTCATCAGTGCACAAAAATAAATAGTAAGGACATCACTTATACTTTTTTTTCACACTATTATATGTGTATCTGGGCACCTCTTTTATCACTGGTAACTATAAAACTTTATGCATCTTGCTTAGTCCCCCATTTTTCTCTTCCACAGGTAGATCTCTCTTACAAGCTTATGTACTAATGTGAAAATAAACAGAACACATCCAAGACCCTCTCCACGCTTTCAGTATAGCTAAACCAACACATACTCCAAACCACTGGAGTGAGTTCATCAGGAGAGATGGTGCCCTTTAATCATTTTTATCTTTAATGAAAATGCCTGTTGATAATAATCAGGATTGTGAGCAAGAAGCACTCAAGCCGAACCGTCCCCTGTCTGATTTTTTTCCTCCTTATTATGCAGATATATGCAGGGAGAGGTCCTCCAGAATCTAATCAGACTGTCTGCTGTGACGGGTTACCTGTGGAGTGAATGCAGCTTTTCTGTTAAGATTTTAATTCCACTCAAAGATTGTGTACACATGCATTCACATTTGAGTGATGCAACGCAAAAGAAGGGCAGTGTATCCGAAAAAAATTAAAAGTCTTTCACAAAATGAGGGTTATCATGTCAACACATTGACATCATTTGAAGTTTTATTCTGGGGCAGGAGGAGCTTTTTAGGTCAGTTTCCTGGAAATATTATAAAGCAGCAGCTCCGTGAGTGAAGTTGTGCCACTACTTTAAACTACGTCACATATTTTCCCCTCAAGTGTGTTTATTTTTAGCCCAAACCCCAGACAGTAGCCATCTGGGGGGTTGGGGTCATTTGTGTTTGACTTGGTGAATCACTCTATATCGGAGTGTAAAAAAATGCTAAAATACTTTAAGATTCACCTTATACACGCTCTTATCTTTGATAACAACAAAAAAATTCTAAAAAAATGGTCTGAAAGCTGAGCCTGACCGACTAAAATTAACAGATCTGGATTGAAAAACCATCTTAATGGAGGGAATGTTGAAGGTTGAAAACAGCGACATCTGCTGGTCCCAAAGACACACAACAATTTTGCTAATTAATACAATTCAATTAATAGGTCATTTTGAATCCATGTTAGGTGTCCTGAAACACCCATAAAATTTAAATGCTTAAAAGGTCTGACTCTTCCTAAGACTGAGCACCCTAAACTTCTAATCTTAATAATATCAGCTCTGCTTTAATTCAGATAAAAGGATGAGAGATCATAGAAAACAAGGCCTCAGGGAAGTACAGTATTTGTGTCTTAAAGGGTCATAAAGTGACTAAATTTCAGCCACATTAGACTGAGAGGCAAGAACCTTTTTGGAAAACTGCTAACCATGCTGGCCATTGAGCAAAAAAGTTTGCTATAAGAGAAAACATAAATTAACAAGATTTTGCCAAGATGGATCAGTAGAAACAGGGAGCAAGTTTTTGCTCCACTGTGGTGTAGAGAATGTGAAAGGCTGAAAACAGCAACATCTGCTGGTCCTAAAGAGGCATCACAAATCTAGCTGCAAATGAGGAACAGCCAACGCTTCCATGCCTGTGACAGCAGAGGCCAGAGGCCTTAAACTGAGGCCTTCTGTTTAAGGTAGTTTGTGTGTATATTCGTTCATATGTACATTTGTACCTCTGTCTGTCAGATAAATGAACCAGAGTTAAAACAAAACATAAGAACTCTTTTATAAGAAGTCTTTTCCAACATGGAAACAAGAACAGCCAACGCATACCCATGTATCCACTTTGTAGAAAAAGATGAAGTATGCTGTTTTTTATTATATATTTAATTTGAACAGATGTTATTGCCATTCATCATGACTGGGAAATCTACTCCCCATTGAGACTAATTTTAATGCAAATTCCCTGATACAATTCTACCAACAACATTTTAAAAGAAGGATATTAAGATGTTACAATGCATCTTTTTGATGTATGGAATTGCTGCCTTTTTAAGGAGTATTATTCTCAGCTTAAAAACACTCTAAAGACATTTCTGTTCATTAAAAATGCTCTCAAGTAAAATTTATTTGTCACAGGTAATAATTGTTGTAAAAAAGTTTGTTTTACTGTAATTCAGTTGTGCTGAGTTAAATTTAAGAGGGCTAAGCAGCCTTAAAAAATGTTTACTGACACTTGTTTTTTTACTTGTTTATCAAGCCTTTGTGGTGTAGATCTTTGTTTGTTTGTTTCCTGTGACTTTTTCTGCTCAAAACCGCATCAAATCTGATGCACAACTATCACATGTATGATGTGCAGAAATTTTGCAATGTGAATTTTCTTTCTAGTTACAGTTACTTTAAAGATTTTTATTTTTGTAATTTTATTTTATTCTATTGTTGATATAAAGGAAAATATGATGAATCAAGAAAGACAATAAGTGTTGTAAATGGTAATCTGGACTTGGTTTGCAGAGTGCTCCCCTAAAAATCAGCAACACTGAGAAAAACAAATAACAACCAGTACATGTACAACACCCTCTGACTACTTTTAAAATAGTAGTGATCACAATATTACCATGTTGCCATGCCTAAGTTTATTTCATTTCTTGATTATATTTGAATAGCGGAAATTTCTAAAAATCAATCAATACATTTTTCCAACAACAAAGTTTTATGTCAAATTGTGAGAAAGTTCTCTCAAAAAGGCTGAATGGCATTTATTGACCTTGAGTTAAAGCTTAAACAGCTGCCTTCTCTTCATCATTTTTCAATAAATCACCCAAAAACACTTTAAAGCATACAAACAAGCAAATTAGATAGCATTAAGTCATTAGGGGATGTATTTTACTTAATACTTGTAAACTGGCAGAAAATAATGCTCCTTAGCATGGAGATATATGTCTGGTTATGATGCTGAAGCACAATGAGCTGCAAAGTTACTGCTTCAAAAGATCTGCTCATTCCTCCATATCGAATTGTTGGTTGTCCATGTAATCGATGATGTCCTTCACCCACTTCTGAGATGGGTCGACACAGAATTCCCTACCATTCTTCATTGTGAGACTGAAACAGAGACAATGAACAACTTTGATTTCAGAAGTTTTGAAGCTTTGGAGGAGAACAAAATTAGACAGGATACTCACAGCACGGCCGTCTTTGTACACTGTTTGTTAGTGTATTTGTAGTTTAACACTTTGTCTTTCTGCAGACGTTTGGGGTAGAAACCAAAGCAGCACTCCTCTGGGCTAAAGCTTGCTGGAAAAAAGATAGAGACAGAAATGTTATACACATGTGCGAGTAGATTTCATTTTAGTTACATTTCCACTTAGAGCATTATCTGTACATAACATTTACGCAGGTTTATTTAACCCTCTCTCGTTATTCATTCCCGTTTTTGTTTCACGTACAAAAATATGAAAAGTTGATTTCTTCATCATTTTGGTTCATTTCTTTTCAAGGAGGCCTTTGAGGTGTCAGGGCAGACCAGTTTAAATCCACTGATTTAAAGGCTTGTTATTTAACAGCGAAAACTTGAATATTAAGAAAAAAATCACAAAAAATAGTAGGCCCGTTCATGCTGCCACTTTGAGCTGTAATATTAATGCCTTTGTGACATTGTGCCCCCACGATGAATGTGGAGACAGAGTTTGGGGACACCACCATCTGTGGAGGTAGAAACAGGGGTGTAATTTAGGTCTGGGGGGACACGCAGGCTTACTGAAGACAGTACTGCTGTGAGTGTGTGTGTCTGCCTGTTAGGTATGTAAAGCACGCATCGTGTCATGTCCCGGCACCATTGATGTGAATGTATCATGATGACAGGGCTTCACTGCAGTCAGTTTGAACTTAATACCTTGAGTTTTAAGAGTAGAAGTTTTACTCACAGCTTGTTTTTAAAGAATGTGTTTTGGCAAGAATCTGGTGAAACAACAGCTGCCCGGAATTAACATGACTTATAGTTAATTTTTTTATGTGACTGTAATGGTTAATACACCAGTATGCCAGAGCTCTTTAACTGAAATGATATTTTTTAATACTAAAGTACCATTGTTATTGTTATCCACAAATTTTCAAATTCACTGTTTTAGAAATAGTAAAGCACATTTTCTTTATTTCCTGGTTAAGATGTTAAATTACTTGCATTCCTGAACTGAAAATGTAGTTTTAGTGATTGAATGTTATGGCTGGTTAATTTCTGAAATTTGGATATAAAAAGGTGAATTTAGTTAGAAATTCCTCATTCGTGTTTAAAATGTCTGTCCAATGACATTTTCAGTTTCAAACAGGTTTTTAAAAAAATTCTAAAGTGTTTGTTTTTTTGTTTTTTGCCATAGGTGGTCTAAGATGCAAGTATATACAGTGCCCAGCATAAATGAATACACCCCCTATTAAAAGTAATGTACTAATCAATATCTAAATGAACAAAGTACAATTTCCAAAGTTGTTTTTTGTTTTTTTTTAAATGTATTTTTTGAGCATTTTGTGCCTTTTTATTGATGGGAGAGAGTGACAGTGGATGGGCTTGTGAAAGGGGGTGAGAGAGTAGGGGAAGACACTCTGCAAACTGGCCACAGGCTGAACCGAAGTACGAAGTACGCACATGGGACGTGCCTGGTTGCTAACCACTCCCCCAAACCAGCGCCCCACAATTACCAAAGTTTTGACAAAGCTGAGTTTAACATAACATTTATCTACCATAAGATGAAAATAAGGGTAATATGATAACTTAAATGCAGCTTTGCTCCCACCCCTTTGATTGGGGTGTAGTCATTTTTGCATCCTGATCTTAAATTGAAAAAATACTTTTTTGTGTGCAACTTAAAAATTTTTGTTTGCAATCAATGGCCCACATTTGGGGGAGTATTTTGTGGTTAGTATGTCATAGAAAATGTTGATTTCGAAAGGGAACTAAAGGTTTTCTGACAAACCTGAAGGGGTGTGCTCATTTATGCTGAGCACTGTATATATATATTTATATACCTACATATAGTAGTGTATGTGATGTGAATTATGGCATGAAAGAGCAAGCTCGACTTTCACGAAAAAGCATTATCCTTTCTTGATGTTGTTGAAAGATGCAAATATTGTCATCTTTTTAACTCAAAATTACAGAAAGGGAAACAGAATTGGGAATAGGTAAATAAGAAGTTAAAAAATTAGTTGCTTTTGTGACTTAGTAATAAGTTAAATTAATGTCCTACCTTTAAATGAGTGATTACTGAAAAGTTACTTGTTACATTTTTTAGATGATTATCTTTTTTAAAGTAATATATTACAGTTCTTGCCTAACAGAGGAAACTACCCTTAAGAATCGTCAAGTTCATTTTACTAAACCCATTGGTTATTTTTCGAACTTGTTTTTATGAACGCAGGCCTGAATTTTGGCTTTTTGTAACTTAAAGTTATCTAGACTTTTAAAGTAAACGTAGTAGTAGCGATGATAGATGTTTTTTTTTTTTTTCCCAGTTGGTCTCCATAATGAAAAACAAATGAAAACGGTCAAGGATACGATAAAGCTTATTGCACTTACACTGTAACCGACAAGGTAGTAAAATAATTTCAATAAGGTCAGCATACATTTTTCTTGTTTATGCAAAAAGTAAGTGAAACACAGACTACTTACCTTTGTATGCCAGGGCAGTGAGAGTGCAGAGAAGCAGGACACAGGCAAGCAAAACCACACCGTTCTTCATCTTCACAGTGGTTGTCGGTGCTTTCTTCGTTGTTGTCTTTACGTTGAATGCTGTCCTTCTGACTTACCCTTAGACCCCCTTCTTTTCTTTTGCCGCTCGTTTGTGGTCGATTTTAAATGTAGCTGAAAGTTTCCATGACAAAGCTGCAAAATATACAACATAAAAAAATGTGCATGCAAACAAACAAGCTGCGGTCATGTGGTCAACAATTCTGAGTAACAAGTTTGATCTGAAAAAAAGAGTAGGGGGTTTGTGTGCAGAGAGGAAACTGTGGGTTCGAGTAGATTATAAGTAAAAATTGTCATTGCTTCATGTGTGTGTGTTTGTTTGCAAGTGTGCAGGTTGCAGATGTGCAGAGGCTCTTAAAGGAAATGGTTGAACATGATAAGTGACATGATTTTATCGTTTACTTAGAAATACATGTAAAAAAATGTTGACGTTTGAAGGAGTGATAACGAAACCTGGTCAGTTTTTGGGATGTTGTTACCCTCCTTACAGTTTACATAACCCTGTATATATAACGGGTTTAATGCTAGTGTCAGTTTTATTTTTTTCTACTTGTATTTTTGTCTGAATGTGACCCTTGATGCTATTTTTCAAGAAAGACTAAAGATGTAAATACAAAAGAAAAACATAAACTAGAGCTACCACGTGGTTCAGCAGCTCAGCAAGTGGAGGAGAGTGATGTTTAAAGGGATAGTTTGTGATTTTTGAAGTGGGGTTTTATGAAGTACATGGCAATAGCCTGAACATTAGCCACTGTGATGGAGATCGGCTCTGCGTCTGTACAGGACCTTAAATGTCCTGAATATACCTTTAAGGAGTGATGGGTCAAGAAAAGGGTCAGGGGAGGAATTTTCAATATGAGTCTTAAAACTTTTAAAAGCAAGGGGATTGACATTAGAATACATTTTCACTTTGCTGTCTGAAATAAAGCATTTCATCCTTGAGTCAGAGAGGATGTTTGTGCCAAATGTGAAGAAAATCTCTCATTCTTGAGATATCACTTTCACAAGTTAGGGATAAACTAAAGATTACATGACCTTTGACGTATGACTCCGAATTCCAGTGCGTTTGTCTTTAAGCCTGAAACAACAGCTACACAAAGTAAAACAAGGGGCTAATATGGGGCACCATGACCTTGATCTTTGACATCTAAATATTTTCTTGAAATAATGCTTGCTCGTACAGGTGGTCAAAGAGATAATTATAAAGGACTTTAAGACAAGAATAATATTTCTAACAAGTTATTTTAGCATGTAAGTTTGTCAGTTCCCTTCATATTATTTATAGGTACAATGAAATCAAGCCTAACAGGAGTTTTGAAGATTTGAAATTCTGATTTTGTTTTTTGCATACTTTCTACTACTGACGAGCCATTTTTCCTTTTATTTTAGCATTCTGCTAAATCATTGAGAAGAGCTGTTTTCGTATTTTGGTTATAAATTATTTATTTGTTTGAGTAATGTATGTGTGTTTATTTTTGTGTGTTGGACCCCAGGAAGAAGAGACAGTGGTTTAGCCGGTGCTAATAGGCATGCTAAAAAAATAAATAAATAGATAAACAAATGAATGAGAGAAGGAGGTTATAAATTATATTCATGAGTCAGAATACTTGAAAGTTCTTAGTGGATAAAGAGTCCTTCAATTTATCTTGAGAAATTGCGTTCACAGCGAAAGGATAAGGCTCATGATTTCACAGTCAGATGCAACAACAATGGAAAGTTTGACCATATTCCCCCAAAATTTCCAGGGACAGGGCTTTCACAAGCAAAGGACTGACATGAGGCTCCATTAATTGATCCTGACCATGACCTCCAAAATTTAATAAGTGTATATTTGTGACAGAGTGGGTATTAGTGCAAAGCTGCAAGACAGTCTCTTCAAGCATCCATGAGATATTCCATTCACAATCAAGGTATGAATCCATGATTTGACTTTTGATGTATGGCTTCCCAAATCCTGCCACTTTATCCCTGAGTGAGGGGCTACTTCACTGTGTTTGAAGATAACCCCTCATAGCAGTCTTGAGCTATTGAGTTTATGAGCAACAGGTCATAAGGCTCCATGATCTCAGTCTTTGACCATGACCTTCAAAATTGAATCAGTTCATGTCTTTAGTTATGTTTGAATGATATACCTCAAAGTTTTCATCAGATATAGTGTTAAGAAGAATTGATCGAACAGATAAATAATCGGGAATCATCATTTGGGATTGCCATTGGGATGCCATTTGGGACTTGGCCTCAGCTGAAGCCAGCACAAAGGCAAATAAACCTGTATTTTCAATGAATAACAGGGCAGTGGAGTTGGTAATATAAATACCAAAGTTTTGGAAAGTTGGTCAGTTTTGAGGGCATTCTGCTTTTATTTCATTTGCTTTCACTGTTTGGGGATCATGCCTTTGGTTATTGTCAGGAAGTACCATGTTCATCCTTGGCTTACAATGCAATATCTTAAAAAGGCTTTAGAGGATTTTATTCAAACTTTGAATCTGCGTCCATTCAGACTAAAGCATGAAGTAATTTGATTTTGGAGGTCATATGTTATAAAGGTCAAAGCCGGATGTTTTTTTGTTGTTGTGAAGGTGATCCTGTAAACATGATATCATAAGAATACTTACTGTGGCTTTTCTTCAATCTTTGCACACATGTTCACCATGAAGCAGGGATAAACTGAATGAATTTTGGAGTTCATAGGTCAAAGTCAAGGCCAGGCATTGTAATCATCAGTTGCTTGTGAATGCAGTATCTTTGGAATCTGTAAAGGGATTTTCATCAAAACTTTTACAAATGTCCAATTTTTATAACCATGTAGTGCAACTGAATCTGCCTGTTTCAACAATTGTGCTAGGCCTCTAGTGGCACGGCCCAGTCAGCATCCTTTAAAGTGAAAGAGGTGGGAGCTATGAGCATGACTACAGCAGAAAAAAAGACTGCTCATACAGAGATAAGCCTAGATGCTAACAGCTTCAGTAGCAGCTTTAGATCTGGACTGCATTTCTTTATGAAATGAAAAACAAATAACCCTTAAAGCATTTCTTGACAGGAAGGATATTTTCACTCCAATTCTGGCATGTTTTGGCAACAGTTTTTTACTGCAAAGTAGTCATGTTTTGTATTTACACTGTGACAGTAGCACCTGAAATGAATGTGATTGATGGTACGATCATTCAATCAGCTGCTGGATTCTGACCATTCCCAAACACTTCCAATGGGCTGTTGCCCAGATGGACTAGTGGAATGTAGTCTGTATAATATACACTGTACAGTCTGTGTGTCGTGCTACATTTTTTTCCAAAGAATCAAATGCTTTTGATTCTGGAGATCTAAGGGTCAAAGGTCAAAATTATTTGGCCTAATGTTTTACCTTGCTTTTTAGCACAATAAGTTAAGAATGTTGGATTTTCTTTGGACTGAACACTAACAACTCTGACACAAATATGAATACATCAGAGTATAAGGTCAGAGGTTAAAGGTCAAGATCAAAAATCTATGGGCATAGTAGTCACCCTTTGCCCATGAACTTTAAATTACAATTATCCAAAGTCTGTATATATTCTCTCTCTGATTTGAACTCATTAAACTTTAAAAATATGAGGTCACAGGCCAAGGTCATCATGTCTCATGTTCATCCCTTTGCTTTGAGAGTATTTATGAATCACTGTATCTCAAAAAACACCCCGGCCCCTTTTAGACCCACCACTGTAATTACTGCCACTGTCTGTCTGTTGTATTCCTCACAGTAGGGATGGGAGTTGGTAAGATTTTGTTAATATCAATGCCATTATCGATGCTGCTTACCGGTGCAGTTGTTTATTGGTTCCCTTATCGATTCCTGAGGATTTTGTGTACCAAAAAAATCATAACTACAGGTTTTCAGGGTCAACTACACCAAATACATGGCTGTCCTGATATTTAGTGCTATGCAGCCAAGACAAGTGACACAGCATATTGATGGTGTTTCCACCATCCTGTTGAATGTTTTGCAGTTAGCATCATATTGTGTAAGATTAAGCCAATGTTTCGACTACTTTAGTCTCCTGTCTGCCATGATTACTTCTCTGTCGCCCTTGAGCCGATTGCATCTGTTGAGCGCATGATGTCCTCAATTTGTAAGGCAGCCAGATCCTTGTGAGAGGAATTGATAAGGGAAACACCAAGCAAAAAAACTGATGATATTGATTCTTTTAGCTATTTATAGATTCTCAGTTGGAATTGGTTTTTGATTCCCATCCCTACCTCACAGACACATTAATCCACAAGGAGGATGTTGTCATCCTCTTTTTAATCTTAATGATCTTAGTTAAATCATCCTGGGGTTAGTCAGGCTTATGTCTCATAAGGCCCAACTAGGGATGGGCATTGCAAATTAGCTCAGGCTATACGTGCTGTGGTGTGTGGCAACATTCCCTTGCCGTCCCTATAAAAATAAACTTTAAATTAAAATAAAATAAGTAAAGGTACTCCTTCCACAAAAGGTCCAACTTATAGCAACAGATAGTGAAGATGTTTCGTTTTTTTTCCAACACTAAGCAATTTACAGACTGCTTTTAATATAGTTCAGACTCGTCTTCAATCTCTGAAACTGGTTTTAAATGCAGAGAAAACTAAATTCATGGTATTTTCAGAGCTGGTAGCTATAAGCACCTCGGGTTTCTGCTTGACCAGGAGCTGTCATTCCAGGCTCACATTGCCAACTTTGATTTTTTTACCGGAACAAATCCTGTTTCTCCCTCAGAGCTTGGAAATATCTCGTCTCTGCAACATTTCTGTCGTCGATTGATTATGGTGATGTTTTGTACATGAATGCCTCAACCAAATGTCTCTGGAATCTGGACACCATTTATCTTTGTGTACTGCGTTTTGTGACTGGTTGTGGATGTCGCACCTACGCCTTACGCTCTTGTGCAATCTGTCACTTAAATGTTCCCAGAGTCCAAACTGATTTGGGGAAAAGAACTGTCTGTTATACAGACTGAACTGAAAATGGCTGAACTGGTTTCACTCAAAGCTTTTCGTTCCATTTTACTCACCAGGCAGCGAGAATCCTGTGAACAACGCCTGTTTTTAATTGTTACTGTTCTCAAAAATGATTAAGCTTCCATTGTCAAGTTGTTGATTTTAATGCATTTATTGGTTGTAATTTATTGCCTACACCTTTTTTAATTTTGTATTAATATTTGACTTGTGCTGCTGACCTCTTGGCCAGGTCGCCCTTGTGAATGAGATCCTGATCTCAATCTGATTTATCTGGTTAAATAAAATAAAATCCGCCATGTTTTAAAGTAATACAAGTCATTTTGATAAGAGATAGTTGTGTGTAATTGTTATTTTCTGACAGCATTTAAGTCATTATCACTTTCAAATAAGACAGAGTAGAGCCCAAAAGTTTGTTTTTTTAGTTTTTCTAAATACATTTGCAGAATAGTTTGTGGCAAAATAATCCTTTAGTTGGAAATTGTGATTGAGTGTGTATTCAGACATGGTTGTCACTTTCAGCCCTTTTCATGTTGAATTTCTGCAGAGAGCTCCGCAATCAATGTGCTTTGAGGTATCGATTCCACTACAGGATTGTAACAGTGTCTTCATCTAAACTTTTAAATAAGTTATGGAGTTGCAGAGGCAAGACAGCACTGTATAGAGTTTTCTGGCATATTATTATATCTATTGTAAAAAAAGAGAGAACATGAGAACAATTGCAAGTATGTGTATTTGTAAGACAAATCAGTGAAAAAATCTTTATATGTGTCATTAAGAAGTCCATAGATACGTCTCTTCCTTACATGATCATTTTGTGCATAAAAGATCAGTACTAATTTCATTGCAATGTGCATTTGAATATTACAAACTGACTTAAACATATTTATTTATTCTGCCAAAATACTGGAAAAAAAACATCTTAACATTTTTTTCTTCTGTTAAAAATGTGTTGATACTCATGAGGGGAGATTTTAGATGAAAATATCAGACCGATGACAAACCTCAGTGCTGACTGCTGCACAAATTCTTCCACTGCTAACCCACAGGAAAACTTGTGGTTTCTTTCAGAGGCAGGTTCATGACACAACCTCTTACTAAGCGCAATGTGCGAAAACCAAACCTAGCTTAGGAGGAAATTTTCAACCTTGTAGTGTGTTAGAGTTGTACCTGATGGTTTTGACTGATAACCATAAATATTGACTTGAAACAGCTTTTTAAAATCTTCACATTTTAAGAACCAGTGACAGGTAAACGGATAGCCAATAGAAAACATCTTTATTTCCAACAACCAGAGCTGATTTAGCTTAAACAGAGTTTACTTAGCCTCAGGAAAACCTGAGCAAAGATACAAAGACACCAACGCAGCATGACTTTGGTAAACCGAGTTATGTTTGAAAACTGTGACATATATTATTTATTGCAAGTTGGTGGTGTGTACAAAGGTAAAGGGAAGTGGTGGGTGAAGAGTGGGTTACTTGCCAGCATCGCAGCTTTAGGCCCACAGCAAAGAACTCTCACAAAGTTTTTCTTTTTTCCCCTCCTCTGCATTTTCGATACTTATGTGATTTTAAAGTTCATACCTATTAGAACATAGGTACATAAGTCACCTCAATGCATTCATTTTGAGCCGCTTTGTTTTGACTCTGTGGGTGTTTACAGGACAAACTAAAACTCCTGACTTCACTCTTTGTAAATGAGACCACAATGCATTAAAACAGCATCTTTAAAGAATCCAAATTAGTATATGTATTTGAAAAAAATAAAATAATATTAAATTAGACGAAGCCACACATTCAAATTCAAAAGGACAGGCAGAAGTGCTACCTTAGAAGTGCACACTAACAGAATACTATGTGTACAGCTGCTTGATTCATTGCAAATACTTAATAATGCCCACTTTTAAGAGCATTTCTTCATGTGCATACATTAAATGCATTATAGCTCACTCTGAAGTGCATAAATCTGTGAGTAAACTTTAAACTTAACACTGTATAGAGTTTTCACATTTTTAAGTGTACACCTAAAAATGATTTGGTGTAGTCTTTCAAGTGCATGCTTTTAAGTACTCAAGTTCCAAGAGCCCACTTCCATGAGATTAGTAAAGCTAATAGGCTTCTTATCAGTAAGCTTAAGTCAGTTTGCATAGATAGATAGATATATGTGTATTGTAAGCTATAGTGAGGTCCAGATAAGATAAATATCCTTGAAATACTAAAAAGGTGTTTCAAGCAATCAGGATTCCATGTTAAAAATATCCCTCTATTCTTTATCTTTGATTCTTGCTATAAAAATAGATGGAGCCCCAATCCCATCAACTCAACCCTTAGTAGTACTGACACACGGGGGATCAGAGGTGTGTGGGAGAAGGAGCTGTCTGTGACCACGCACTTGTGTTTCCATATTTGAATTGTTGTACTGAAGTACGGGACAATACCTACAAAACCAACTTACAACCACTACGCACTCTTCAAAAAAAGGCTATAAGGATAATAAACAATGCAGGTTATCTGGAACATACCAATAGATTATTTATAAAGTCACATATATTTAAGTTTAGGGATCTGGTGGAATTTAAAACAGTACAAACAATATACAAAGCAAGAAATAATTTACTCTCAGGCAACATACAAAAACTATTCACAGACAGAGAAGGGGGGTTACTGCTATAGAGGGACACGAAACTGAGTGAAAATATCAAACAATTCAAAAAGATGTATACAAACCTTGTTTTCAGGAAATATATTAATGAACAACAGGGGGGTATAGGTGAAAGTGGCAGATTGTAATCTGTGTCTTCTTCTGCTCTGCTGTTTTTTCTTTTTTCGAATGGAAAACTGACTAATTTTTTTGTACTGTGCTGCTGATTGATTAGTGATTATGTAATACACCGATGAAAAATGGGGCAGGACAAGATAAGCTTAGCTTCTTCCTACTCCATTTCGAACATCGAACAGCATATCTAAAGAATTTCTGTAAATAATGTTTTCTCTTTTTGTTGTTTTTGTTTTTTTTTTAACTTCAATATTTTATTATCCCTATGTTTGAAATAAAGATTATCCAATCCAATCCAAACCATAGATGAAGAAAAATGGGATATCATTTGGTCTCTTGCAAAAAAGATTTCAATTTGCACCTGGACAAGAGCAATAAAATAAAAAATTTTACACAGATTACATATATCCCCTCACCGCAGGCATTTCTTCAACCCCTCTCTTTCCCCCGTGTGACAAGTGTAAAACTGATGTGGGAACTTTAACTCATTGCTTCTAGTTTTGTAACAAACTTCAAAGATGCTGTGTTGAAACTATAAGTGAAATGGAGAGAATTTTTCATATTAACATAGAAATGGACCCCATGTCCCTGATTCTAGGTCTTCCAAGTGACTATTTGAAAACAGGAGCCAACAAAAGACTGTACAATATTCTAACATTTGCAACTACGAAAAATATTCTTTTGCACTGGGTTAGTGACAAGGCTCCGTCTGTCTGTGGTTGCCGCAAAATAAATTCTGAACTGATCCCTCTAGAATATCTTACTAATATCATACACCACAGTGCAGATGAGTTCTACAGAGTGTGGCGCCCATTTTTGGAATATATCTGACCGGACCTTTCCTCTGCTGTGTACTTGAACCACACTCATGTACTGAAGACGGCTCTACCACCTCCTCTATTTATGCTATATGTTTGTCTCATATGTAAGAGCTCTTGTGTTTGTTTTGTTTGTTCTGCTGTGTGTCTAGTTTTGTAGACACTGTTTTGTTGAAAGGAAACAAAAACTGCAATAAAAACAATGGAAAAAAGAAAAAAAACTCAACCCTTAGTACAGGCTGAGATTAACACTAGTGCCAGAAGATTCAGTAATCCATAGCAGGACAATGTCATAATCAGCAGTAACAGTGGCAGCTGTAGCTGTAGCATGAACAGCTCACACCTTCAGACTTCCTCACTGAACTTTCTTCAGAACATAAGCTTGACGTTTTACAGCAGTAATTGTCCACTAGATGGCAGCATAGGCAAACACAGTGTTCAACTATCTGTGCTGTTTCTCATCTGCATGTGGACATTTAAATACTGATAAGAAACAACACTCATGGCTTTGTCTTAGAAAAAGAGGCCTTGCAGTTTGGCTGATCTTACTTTGATAGATGATTATATTTTAAGTGCACTTATCAATTGGAAAAGTGTTGATTTTGATAGTAATGTGATTTTTATGTCTTGTATTGAGAAGAGTAGACAAGCACAGAAGTGTCAGTGCAAGAAACCATGAACTTCCAAAACATGGCCAAGCTTAAGCTTCCACTGTGTTTATGTTTAGGTTTTAGGTTTTCTCAGAATCCTTCCTGTCTGTTTTTTTAAAGAGGAAGATGTTAGGCAAACAATAACCTCAGTCACTTCCCTGCACATCCTCTCCATCTGTCCTGGCCCGTGACTGTTTCAGATAACAGACGCTCATTCATCAAGTGATTCATTGTTCTTCCCTCAGTGCTCCTGTCAGGGCACTACTTCTTCAGAAATAATACTCAACCTTTTACATAAACACACAACTAAAGAAAATAAAGACAACTAGAAAAGCACTCAGACAGCACAGACCTCTGCCAAGCAGCTTCAGTCCACTTTGGCGAAAATGGTTCTATCTGGCAATGTTAAAGAATCCTTTAAAAAATTCCTGGATCCAGACAGTGATCCGGATCACCCCCAAAATTTAATCAGTTCTTCCATATCCCATTCCCGACAATTCCTGAAAATTTCATCCAAATCCGTTCTGAACTTTTCAAGTTATTTTGAACACAAACAAACAGACAGACAGACAGATAAACGCCGGCAAAAACATAACCTCCTTGGCCGAGGTAATTAAACAAACAGCTCCATTAATCTTGCCAGAAAAATTCATAAAATCAGAGTTTAATCACGAAGAGATTATGGTGGGACAGTGAAAAAAATGAGACTGAAGAGTCGGAGTCATAGAGAAGGTATAAAAATGACTGATAAAACAAGATTAGCAAAATATGAATCCAAAAATAGCTAAATAGTAAAAAAATTACAGTAGTTTGATTATATAGTGAAAATAAAAGGTCATAGTTTTTCATTATTATTTACTATTGTTAATTAGTTGTACTATTGGATGGACAGAAAGGCATGAAATGTAAAAAACAATTGTCAATGTTTTGTGCTTACATATGTTTTGTGTGAAAAACCATCGACGATGCACAGTATTGAAGAAAAGTTGCATGAATATGCTGTGGAATGAGGTGGTAAATAAGCAATTGTTATATACATCATATGTCAAAAGCTACTTATAACTTTTTATATTTTTTTAGATTTACGAACCCTATGCATATAATATGCAGTTTTAAAAGCCTTACAAAGTTTAGAACCACCGCATTTTAACATTATGAGCATTAAAAGACGCAATCAGGCAATAAACACAGTAAATAAATCACTGAAAAGTAAAATAAAAAAATGTGCAGATAGCCGAGTGGGTTAAGGCTTCACACTTAGCATATACAGAGGCCTCATGTGGGTCTAATTCCAGCATGCGGTCCATTTCCCATGTCTTCCCCTACTCTCTTGCCCCCTTTTTGACTCTATCCACTGCCTCTCTCCACTATTAAGTAAAAAGACAAAACTACACTAAAAAAGCAATTAAAAAGATAACAAGAAAAATGACATTAAGCACAAACATGATAAGATATCCATGAATAGTTAGTCACCTGCACACCATGCAGTACTGAAGAGATGGACTCAGTTGTCCTCACTGCACAGACTTGATTTAGGGGCAGACACAGATTGGTGATGTCTTAATCCCAATGGATTATGTCTGTGAGCCATTTATAAGTTTGTTTGTTTGCACTAAGTTTAATAATCCTCTCCAAAATGTCTTCCCCAATTACCAGCTGTGACTGAGATTTTTGAGTTGGTTTGTCTTTTGGGAGCTCTGATTGGTTGTTTTTTTCTGTTTGGTCTTCCTGAGCCGTAATGAGCCAGTCGATCTTAGATGTCTGGAATTAGATGTGTGTCAGTATGATCAAACAACACTTTTCACAAAGAAAGCAACACTTTTTAAGAAGAAATCAACACTTTATGAATTGAGCATACAAAAATGAACCATGCAAATCAAAATACACAAATTGCAAACAAAATATCGATTTAATCTTTCAAAATGATTGTATTTTATTTGTTTAAATAAACACTTTTTGTTTACAATGATGTTCGCATGCTCCATCTTTTTTGCGTTTACTTTATAATCATGTTCTTTGCGCTTTCTGGGTTTTTGTTTGCAGATCTGACCCATTGTGACCATGGGTGGGCCTTGCCTGCTACTTGGCTCCTGAATTTTTGGAACGAAAGCTCAATGGACTGGAAGTAATCACAGGCACTGTCCCTCTGAAACTGTTTCCATTAAGTTTTCCCAGCCAACATCTGACAAGGTTTTTTGTAAAATAATTGTAAGCATGTAAAATTTTTATTATCTTTGAGATATTAGCTTGTCAATGGTACAATAACTAATGGTCCCATACATTTGTGAAGTTAGAAGTAACACAAGGCTTTGCTTTGTAATGCTGAGATAGTGTTCATCTAACGTTCGCCTATGTGCAATGGGGAGCGAGTTTCACAAGGGACAGTGACACCAAGCTTGTGATTACTTCCTGTCCATTGAACTTTCACTGCAAAACTCAGTAGCTAATCAGCAGGTCAGGCTTGCCCATGGTCAGAATTGCAAACAAAACCAAGAGGGCGCAAAGAACACATATTAATCACATCATATTAAATAGAATTTAGCTCGAAAAAGGAAAAGGATTTGGAAGTCGTTGTATTCTATTTTCATTTCCGTTTTACACAACCTCCAAACTTCATTGTAAGTGGGGTTTGTAATCGATATGTCTGGTGAAAAAATACCATAAAAAACTGTACTGTAGCAATGTGAGAACTACACAAACACAGTTCAAAGAAGGCTATAATCAATCTTTTAAAATTTATCATCATTTTTTAGATTTCTCTGCGCCATCCAAAAAGGCACTTAGAGGTACTTTTAAAGCCTCATCATTTTACTCCAGCATTTTAATCTTATCTACATTTAAGCTGCACATTAACTCCTCAAATCCTTGTTTTTTTTTACTGTGAATAATGTACATTAAATAACAGTAATAGTGTTTCTGTCCATGTCTGAATGAGTCTGCTTGGAGCCAGTTCTCCCCAAAATACATCATGTTTGTTGATAGCATATCAGGGAATTCTTCTTTCAGACAGCTGTTACATAACTATGATGAAAACTGTGTTCCTGCGAGCTCACATCCTCTCGTATGCACAAACATACACATGCAGGTGCTCGTGTAAAATGTATAGAAACACCAGAACATCTGGCACAGACTGGAGTTCAGAATACTTTCATATTTAGATCATATTATAGTGATGATATGTCATACTCCCAAACATTAAATGATTAACTGAAAGACATTTTGCAGAGATACACTGACATTAATCAGCTTCTACATTTACTGATAAAAATGCAGTTAAAAATGCTCTTGTGGAAGTATCTGAGGTAGGTTTTGTTATGTCATCCAACCAGGAAAGAACTTGATATTTTATCCAAAACCCCTCAAACAGAAACATCCTGATGCTCATTCAGGTAAAAACTAAAATAACTTTAAGGAAATGTTGCATCACAATAGTGAGATATGTTGTCGTATCCTTCTGTGTGACAAGATTGTGAATCATGTTTTGTACTGTCTGTCCCATAGTAGAGAGTGACCACCTCACAAAAATGATAAAGTGATGTTAGTGTTCTGTAAAATAAAAATCAGCTGTTGTTTTTTTTAAAGAAATAAAAGGGTAAAAACACTGTGACTAATGGTTAAATACATGTTTTGTTTCAACATTTTTAGTTTATGACTGAATTTTTTTGGTACTTTTAACAACATTTTATCTTAGTTCTTGAAATACTTGAATGCTTTTTTTCAAGTTGATATGTAAAATTTGTAAATTATCTCACTTTAATCTTGGAATTTTAACTCTATTTCACCTCTTAATGTCTTCCCTTTTTTTATGCTGCAATGCTTTGACACTTGAGACTTCAGGCATTGTGTTTTTTGATTGTCAGTCAACTTAACTAATATCACAGAAACTCCTCAAATTATTTTCTTGAACATTCAAGAAAATATCCACCTAGGTTTATGGATGAACTGATTTTAGAGGTCAAAGGTCAGGATTAAGCTGCTTTGTGGTCATATTTTGTGTGTAATTGCAATATCTCTGAAATACTTTCATATTTTGTTTAAACTTTGTGCAAATGTCCACTTTGCTTTAAGGATGAGCTGTTTAGAACATAAAGGTCTTAGGACAAATGTCAAGGTCATGAAACCATGTAGATATCTTTATTTATGTGGCTCAGTTTCTCATAAATGCTCGAAGAGCTTCTGATCAAAGTTTAAATAAATGTCCACTCATACTTAAGACGGACCTCATTACATATTCAATATTATGAGTCAAAATATTAATTTCCTTTTTTTGTAAAATTATAATTCATTAGAATTTTGAGAAGAAAGCTCAAAATCTAAATCACAGAGTTTGTTCAGTTTTTGCTTGTAAAAGGGATTTCCTGTAAGATCTTTGAGGGAAAACACCCGCACATATGACCTCTACAAATGGATGAAGTGATTGGATTCAAAACTGTATTCAACACTAGCTAGGACAAATTGACTTCTTTCTCTTTTTGACATTTGAGGAAGACAAAAGGTTTCCCCTTTAACTGTGACCCTAAAATGATATGTACATAGTTCAGTTGCTCACCTGTGGAAGTGTTCTGTATCTCTTGTTTTGTACAGAGATATTCTCTATATCTGCTTAAATTCTGCTATATTATATGAAATATTTTATTTGTTTTTGTTTAGATTTTTTTCAGAATTCCTTGTGTACTTAAACTTAAGTTTTATGAGGACTCTTTGTAAGATTTCAATATAACTTTCTATAATTTCTTTTTTTGGCTTTTTGTTAGTAAACCCATTTTTACTGTGATTACAAAAATGATTTATCTACATTTGACTGCAGTTGCAAACACTATGATCACACTGTTTATTTCTTGCCGTACCCCCTTTGTTGATTAATTATTTTCATAAACTTCTATTCACAAAATTGCACAATACAGTATTAAAATTCTCTTTCGGAATAAACTGAACCCAACTTATGTCTAGAAGGTAGGTTTGACATAAAAGGAAGACACAGGGCACGTCGAAGCATTAGTCCCATGCACCCAAATAAACTGAAGTGACTTGTGATCCAGTTCTGGAATTTGTAATTACTACTTTGGGATTACCTCAATTAAAGAGTTTTTTAAACCCAGCTCATCTGAAGGATCAAACATCTTCACCACATCTTATAAAGCTGGTGATTTCACTTGTCAGATTTTTAACAGTAACATGAAAAGCCAGAGTGAAGTCACAGAATTAATGAGAAAATAACAAATTCAAAATGTAAAAGAAACGTCCACTGTGATAAACAATGTGTGTGTATGTGTGTTCACAGGATGTTGACCTTGTCCATGACCTCTGTTTTAACCAGGAAGAGGTTCAAGGAATGGCCATCAGAGCTCTGTTACATTTACAGACTCTTTACACACGTTTGTTTCCTTCAGTCACAGGATATAAACACAGGAGAGACAGCTGACCTGACAGCAGGTCAAACAACACGTGAACTGTCAGTCATCTTTGTTTTCAACAGTTTTGACCACTAGTTGATCCCAAACTACTTTTATTTACATAAACCAAAACTGTCTATTTGGTGATTGTGGTTGAATATGGTATGACATTTGTGAACTGATATTGAAATGAAATTATGCTATTTTTTCATTTCAGTTTATTAAATCCACCTCATGATTTTACTGAATGAGATTCAAAAGACATTGTCCTGTCTCTGATTTGTTTGGATACTGTTATCATACCCCTCTCAAGCTTTCTGTCACCATAGCCACAGATGGCAATTAACAGCTGGGTGCCACCACTCAGCTGAACCTTGTGACTACTCCACCCATGATCACACACCAACTCTTGGAAGGAGAGATTCACAGACCATCACGAGTGGATGTGTCACTGTACAAGACCACTTACTGTCCAAGCTGATTGGTTTCCTATGAGAGAATCAGTTAAAACCCAATGTCTACCATCTCAGACATTTTGATCATTTCACGACAAAGTTTTTATGGCAGGGTGGAGGTCGATGTTCTCCCTTCTCATCTTACCAACACACACATTTAACTTAAAATGTGAACTATCCTGTGATTAAATACAGTCTACAGAAGATACAAATCCTTGTATAGATTTGAAAAGGACTCTTATGCAAGGGTCAGACTACATGTGTTTTTTTGTGTATGTAACAATGAGGAAATCATGGAGCCATAAAATAGTACAGTGACTTAACCTATAGGCAAGACAGACTACATGGTTGTACATGGCTACATGTGAAGACTGATGTAATGATTTTGAAAGAAGGAAGGATGACACCAGGGACAGCAAACACACTCCGTCTGTACAGTGCTATACTGTATTTTTTCATCTTTCCAAACATTTAAATTAATCATGTGTTCATGTGATACTAATTGCTAATGGCAGTTACTTGCTGTTTCTTGCTAACATGTCTCTCTTTCAGCCTGTTTTGGTAGTTCCTCTTTGTGAAAACAGCAAGAAGTGACTGCAAGCTTGAAGAGATTGGCACAAGTTTTGCTGCCTTGAGAGTTCTGTATTCTGAATTTGTCTGTTCATTAGAAGATAAGTACAACACTGAAAGCTCCCCTTGATGGAGAAAATATTTTGCCCCTCTTCTTGTATGTTCCAGCAATGTTCCAGAGTTTGAGTTCGTTTACACCCATCACCTTCTTTACTCCTCAGCAGCAGCGGCATCTGCCTACTACCTTGTCTTATTAGCCCATAATGAATTGAACTGACAGAAAGATCATACAAACATCATCTGGAAATTTTTTACAGCTCTGCTCTCCCTTAACACATTCTATGCATAGTTTCAAAGATGGACGAGTGGAATTTATCCCATAGATACAGTATATGAAACAGTACATCTGGTGTGTCAGGTTGTCCTTTTCTTTCTGACTATACGCTTCATCAGGTTTTTCAATAGTGTTTAAAAATAGCATTGCAGTTCCAAAAGGATTTGACTTCAACACAATAAAGTCATGGTCAGGGGGACGTCTGATGAAGCAGTTTAATCCAGTTAGAGGATTTGAACTGGGAGGAATGATGCCAGTTGGGGGCCAAGACAAAGTAAGATGAATACCCTTAATCTCTTTTGTTTTCTCCTTTTGCTTTCTCTTCTCTCCTCTCTTCAACCATGAACATAACTGATTAAGGCCCCGTTTACACGACAATGAAAACAACCAAAATCGCAGAGTTTTTCATTGCGTTTGTGCCTTGTGCCTGGAGTGCCTGAATCTGCAAACTTTTGAAACCAGGGTCAAGAGTGAAAAGTTTTGAAAAAGTTTTTTTTATCTGTCTCCATGTAAACAGGAATCAGCATTTTCAGGGAAAAACAATGGCATGTGGCGCATGCACAGTACTCTTTCAGATGAAGATTGTGCGTGCACCAAGGAACAATCAATCAATCAATCAATCAATCAATCAATCTTTATTTGTATAGCACCAATTCATAACAGGTGTTATCTCAAGACACTTTACAATAGAGCACAAAGCT
Organism: Cetoscarus ocellatus; assembly: GCA_037902135.1. Lineage (NCBI taxonomy): Eukaryota > Metazoa > Chordata > Actinopteri > Labriformes > Labridae > Cetoscarus > Cetoscarus ocellatus. The sequence continues at coordinate 686,846 of JBAMNC010000529.1, read as the reverse complement.
CTTCATATTATGGATACACATATATGCATAGATACATATATACAGTACATATATAAAATACACATATACATAGATATACAAATATATACATCCAACACCCAACATGAATCCATATAGCCAATCATGAATCCCTCCATCATGGCGGCAAGAAAAAACCTCCTGTTAAGCAGCAGGAAATCTTGAATGTGTACCCCAGTCTCCTGATGAACAGCAAATCCACACGATGCTGTGTTGTGTGTGTGGGCGAAGGGAGGGAGGTAAGTGGAGACAAGTGGACTAAAGTAAGAACTAAAGTTAGTGACAGATCAATGGTCCAATCATAGACCTGTCGTCGTCAAATTTGTTTCTGCTGGAAACAAATTTATTAGAGGTTAGCCTCTTGAGATGCTACATCTTGTTTTCAGGAGGGTCCTCATGTCTGTGTGGTTGTGGTGATAATTTTATAGAAGTGTAATCAATAAAAGTCTTACTGAAAATAAGAATTTATGGTAGTGACGAACTCATGGGTGCCCAGACCACAAGTGCATCCCTACCATATTTGTCTCCGTTAAGTATAAATGTATTAATGGTAGACCTCTTGAGATGTGACACCTCATTTTCAAGGGGGATCTCATGCCCATGTGGAGCTAGAGATAGTTACTATAGATGTATCAACCATGGATAGAAAGATCATGCTAATATCTACATTAACTGCTATAATGATTATGAACTGGAATGAGATGGCCAAATATGTGTTATGTCTGTAATTGTAGTTATTGAGGCCTCATGACTCCACAGCAGCAGGCAGTCTCCACCAAGGATCCCAGGCCACCTACAAGACAAGAGCCACAACAACAACAGCTTCGGCCGTCTACCAAGCAACATGTGTGCTGCTTACTGTGCTCAGTTTGTTATCCAGACAAAAATATCCAGACAGTTTTGTTGTCCAGACAAGAAACTGCATCTTCATGCATCCACTCACCATTGTTGTTTGTGAAAAGTTTGTCTTCACCAGAAAGCGTATGCCTGTTGTAACACTGCTGTTTCTTTACAGACCTACATTGGCAACTACTGGCCTGGCATGCATGCAACAACATTTTCGGTTGTTCTTGCGGATCTGTGTGACCTTGGAGCGCTTTTGAAAATGCAACGGAAAAACCTTTCCGTTTCTGATGACAACGTTGTCATGTAAATGGGGCCTAAGGGGAGGTAGAGCAAAAGCCTGATCCAGTGGAGGAGGGTGCTTGCCCAGATCAGGATGTAGATGTAGCAACGAACTTTGTTAACTGACAGTGGTTTTACAAAGTGTTCCTGAGCCCAAGTGGTAATATTCCTCACAGAATGATGTCGGTTTTTAATACATTTCCCCTGAGGGATTGAAGGTCAGGGGCATTCAGTGTTGGTTTCTGGTCTTGCCGCTCACTTGAAGAGATTTCTTCAGATTCTCTGCATCTTTTGATGATATTATGAACTGTAGATGATAAAATCACAGAAGTCCTTGCAACTGTGCATTGAGAAAAGTTGTTCTTAAAGTTTTGGATTGTTTGCTAACGCAGTTATTCACAAATTGTTGAACATCCCTCCATTCTTGCTTGTGAACAACTGAACCTTTTGGAGATGTTAACTCAATACCTGAACATGACACTCATCTGTGTCCAATTAACCTGTTCCCCTGTGGAATATTACCAACAGGTGTTTTTTGAGCATTCTTCACCTTTCCCTGTCTTTTGTTAACCCTTTTTTGGAAAGTATTACAGGCATCAAATATTTGCAAAAAGACAACAAAGTTTATCATTTTTAACACCGACTAGCTTGTCTTTGTAGCGCATTCCATTGAATATAGGTCAACAAAGTTTTGTAATCCATTGTATTCTGTTAGAAATTTTCATTTTACACAATGTTCAAACTTCATTAGAATTGGGATTTGTACAGGACCTGAGTCTGTTGAACATGATAAGTCTGCTTGGACTTCAGCATCAGCTGAGAACCATGTGACAGGTTATAAAACTCATCAATGGCGCATAAAGTAAGAGCATATTTGAGAATTTGAGATTAAGGGATCTCTTCACTGAGCACTTATTGTTTGTTAGGGCATGCGTGTGCACAAGAATCCAACCTTGATTATGTTGTTATAAAATATGTAGAACTCTATAAACTATATTGACATAAAGAGCACTATATCCTTCAAAGAAGGACAAAAATACATTGTACTTAGCAATTTCTATTACAGTTGAGCAGACTCCTGTTATGGAATACAAATTTGTTTTATTTATTTATTACAAGTGAACTTGCAGCTGTACTTGTCATGAAGTTGCAGGGTGATGCTCATGTGCGTGCTTTGCGTTGCATGTGTGTCTTTCAGTGTATCATCTCCACCCACTGTTTTCAGATAGCAGTCCCCTTGTGTGCTTGGGTGTATACGTTCAATTCTTATGTACAGCTTCCTCATACACGCCTCTCCACCACAAAAACACACACATCCATCATTAACTTTCACCACAGGCAAACACACATCCATATATCACTGCTGACAGGCTTACAAAATTTATAACTGCTGACAAACCTCTCAATGAAGTATTGTGTTCCTCTTGAAGAGATAAGATACAAATAGAGACGGACATGGTTCAGCTGCATCTGAATCTCAAAGTCTTTCTGTCTTTCTTTTTATTCTAGTTCTGCTCTTTTACCTCATATTCTAGGAAAGACTAAAATACTCATTCTGAATATTTGTACTGTTGTTTCCTATTTCTGACTAATTCATTGTTTATTTTCCTGTAAGATAATTCGGGGGAAGTTTCTGAACACTGACCACTCAAATGTCTACATGCAATCGAGCTGTTTATGAATAGCAAGTTATTTTTTTTAATGAAACTGTATCAAAGCACTTGATGCTTTAAATTAATCTTTTTATTACAATTTCATTGTGTCAATTCTTAGATCAAACCAATCTGCAAACATGACGATGATGTCTTCAAATGTGATGTATGATAACCCTCTTTTGCTGCTTAACAGAGTATCTTTTGATCTAATTAAAGCTTCTGTTGTAAAATAATACAGATCCAGCACATGAGGATGTTTTGACTAGATCTTTATAGCTTTTTTAGAACACTTCTATGTGTATCTTATTCTTACCATGCCCTTCTCCCCCATGTTTACTTTGCTTAACCTTATAAAATTGATATGACTTTATAGGAAGACCAAAAACAGGTCAAATTAACCTACCCTGTGAGTTAAAAACATCACCTACCTTTGCATACAGACCGACATCTAACTTTGCTAATGATACTATTGGATAATGATGATAATGATTATGTTGCTAACCATACTGTGTGAATGAAACAATTTTTCATTGTGGCGTCAGCGGCTCAGTCTGGTAATTTACAAGACACCCTAAATTACTCCCACTGCTGCGTCAGTGGCCTGCAAATGGGTCTGAAAGGGCAGAGATGTGTTAGCTAAGGCCTAGTACATGCATAAAGATTTCTAAAATCCAAACAGATTTTGAAACTTGGAGAAAGCCCACACATGAAGACAATTAATGGCAAATTTAACAGTTTTGTTCTTGTAGTGTGTGGTGTGCTGCAAAGAAGTTGGACATAACACACCACACACAAACCGCCTCATTCCCCAACAACCAGGGCTTCTAATCTCGGAGCTTGTAATTTTGCATGATCAAATGCCATTTTAGTTTGAACAAACTGGCAGAAAACATGAAGAGGAATTGAAGCTAAACTAGCTTGCAGTTAGCTTTCTATGACATCCTAGGTGGTTTTAATTTCAGTTCAGCTCCTCTCCATGTCAGTTTGTGATTTAATTGATGGGTTAAGCTGTATAGATGCTCGTATTGTGTTAAAATTCAACCAGTTGGTGCTTTATTTGTGGCGTTCATCTAACTTTATGTTTCGCCTTTACTCTCATTGCCTTGGCTACCTTTGCTTGCTGCTCCAGCCAGCTTGCTCCCTGATTGGCTTTGTTCTGTTCCATGTGACGAAACACAGAGGACGTGCTCGACTCTCCTTGATGCACTCCACTCATGTCAGGATTTCTGATTGTACATATTTAACATGTTTGATATTTATGATTTCAAGTCAGGGCGTCCCCAGTCCTCTTCTGTGAGGATAAAATGACTCAACACATCTCACGCCACAGGATAATCGGGTAAAAAAATCTTTAAGACCACTAAATAATCAAGCCTTTGCTGACTTTGGTCAGAAGTGGGGATCCAAGACGCAACTCAGGCTGATTATCTTGTAGTGTGTGCCCTGCTTAATAAATCGCCTCAAGCTCATTGTAGGATGTGTGTTGGTGTCCATCTTTTAGCTCACTTGTGTATGTCAGAGTGGAGGGGTCGAGGGGGGACAGACAGGAAGTGTTGAACATGAGCAGAACTTCCTGTGAGAGAGGAGAGAGTGATGCATTTTCCTTCTGTGTTTTCTTTGTTTCTGTATATGTTGGGACTTTTTGAGTCACACAGTCCGAAGGGATGCTATGACTTCCTGTCACACACGAATGCACCAGTGAACATACATAAGGATGTCCTGAGATAATGTCCATGAGCTTATTTGCACTACCATCTCTGCTTACATTTTAGGCTGGTGTTGCATTTAATGTCAATGACTCTTGACAAAAATATGAGAGTCTCTCATGTAAACAGGGAACAGAACATTGTAAAGGAAAATTTCATAACTGTCAGGATGTTGTTGAAGCAAAACTCTCTCTGGCTTTATGTAACATGAAACCTCCCTCAACTGTGCTCAGTTAAGAATGAGCCTCTCGAGGAAGAGAGAAAAAGAATTCTCTATTTTCTTCACTGTACGTCGGCAATCCTAAAGTTACAAAAAAATCTGCAAGTTACAAAATATGAAAAAATACAAAAACGATATGTATGTGAATAATTTATTAAGTCTATGTAGAATGTTTTTCTCCTTTGAAAAAAGTTTAAATGTTCATTTATTTTACATTTTAACCACCTTCAGGGACAGCTGGGGCTTCCAGTCTTTGGCGTTGTTATTTTTTGGGGTAGCAGGCTGAACATTTTGGGAAATCCTGATCTGTTATATAAGCAGCTGTTAAATTACTCTAAAATGTTTTCTTAACATCAGCTTAACACATTTTGTATTACCCGGATAAGCAATTATAAATAGGGTTCCAGACACACTTGATTTTATGCTCAGGGCCATATCATCACCTCCTGGATTTTCTTCAAACTGAGGATAGTTCTTAATGACATTGACTGTATCCTTCAGGGGGTTTTTCCTACTACAGAATAATTTTCTGGCCAATCAGATGCTTTCCTGATGGCATTTCATTGTGAACGAGCATCTGCTTGTATCTTTAGCGCTGAGGGAACAATTATTCCTGAGCAAACCCCCAACTCCATCTGCTCTAATAAATCGTTCTTCACTGTTGTCTGCAGACCCTCCCTATTGTACCACTCTTCATCGCTCAGACTGCCTTCAGCCACTGCCAAATATTTTTCATTTTTACTCATCAGTCCAGAACCCCTGCCAACATTTTTCTGGACCCCAGTTTCTGTTTTTGTTCAAAGTTGAATTGCTTGGCCTTTTTGGCTACAATTCTTTTATGAAGACCACTTTTGGAAAAACGTATTCGAACGGTAGATGGATGCACCTGGGCTGATGGCACTGCTGGACATCTTCTAATTTTGAAGGGATGTGTCTTTCATCTGGTGCACCAAGTTTCCTTTGCTAACCACTGCATTTAGTCCTAAACACTTGAACAGTGCATCTGGCAACCACAGTCAACTCAAATTTTTAGCTGAAAGCGACCTTGCTGATGTAGTGTAACTATCTTGGTGCTTGGTCCTGCCTTGGTGACCTGTGAGGTGAAACAGTCTTATACCTCACCATGGTGAGAGGAATTGGCTGTTCCTCACCCAGATTTAAACCTTTTACACAGCTGTTTGTTTCAGTTAATGACTGTTTCAACCTACAGATGAAAATAATGATTATTAGCACCCATTTCATATAATTTGTTAATCATACCCTATGATCATCGTGCATAATCACAATGATGATTATACGAGGTAGTATACTATACAGTTTTTGTCAGAATTGATGGTGTTTTGAAGGAAAAGGGAAGTCACAAATACTGACTTAATTTAAAATTGTCCTGTGTGCGCTTACTTTGCATTTTGGTTAATTAAAAAAGAAAAACAAACAATTAAAATGTATGATTTTTAAAAGCATACAATACAGCATTTTTCACAAAGCATTATGTAGCTTTCTTCAATAACTGCTGTTTTCTGCTTTGACAGATCCTTACAGCATCAAAACATAACGCAGCAGAAGGGTAAATGAAGTTTATTACACATTCTTGACTTTTGAATATCATGACAGTAAAGCAGTGAAGCACAGATTTTGCAATGCACAACCATTTTACAAGTTGACACCAAACACCATTGTGTATTTATTTCTTAGTTTATAGGAATTAAAGTTGCAGTCAGCCTCAATCTGAAGCATGAAGACGATTGTTTATCTGAGGGACTTTGTTATGCTGAGAGTCCGAGCATCTTTATGCCTATGCCATTACTGCTGATCAGATGTGGCTTGTCCATGAAATCTTAGCTAGCAAGGCGTCAAAGTCGATGCACATGATTTCCCAACCTGTGTTCATGGAATGCAAACAGTCTTCATTATGTACAGTAGATTCACAGTTACAGTACAGACACACAGGGGGAGAGGGAAATAGAGACCATCAATTGGAAATGCTTCTGCAGATTCTGACACTCATACTAGGTGAATGCTGCCTCATCTGTTTCTTTTCATGTAAAACCTTTTGGAGTTAGTTCAGTGTTAGAGCTAGTAGTAACGACTCACTGCCTGATGACAGAAAGTGAAGTTTATATACAGTCATACATACATACTGGCATACTGCTACAGGAAATCAAAATACTGCCCAGAGGGATTACATTTATGACGTGTATAATGCAAATAAGTAATAATCAAAAGCCTAATTTCATTCACATTAGAAGTTGTGTCAATCAGCTTTTTTGTTAGAATCACAAAATGAGAATGAAGTTGTGTTTTCACTCTCTGGACTGCCAGGTTAGAATACATTTGATACAATTCATACAGTTTTCAATATCCCACTGATATACTTCTGCCTCCGTGGGCTGTGAACGCTTAAGACTTCATACATATGTTACAAACAATAATAACACTGATACATGTGATCATATGCATACATACAAGTGTCAGCATGGGCCAACGCAGAAATGTGAACATTCAGCTTTAATATATTGAGCATTTCAGCGCACTTGAGCTCAATTTATATTTATCTGTCACATTACTTCAAATCTGATTTCATATTTAGGACTGGAGAATGCAGAAGCTCACAAGACATGAATTCATACAAGTATGGGTGATAAAAATTGATGATACAGAAAGAAACCTCATAGTTTATCTTAACCAGTAGAGGGCACTATCTGTGTTTGCCTTCTCTTGTTTGATGACCTCTGAAAGAGGCAGATGCTTTGTAATTGTATTATCAATGAATAGACGTAAAAAAAATTACGTCTATTCATTGCATTGTGGGTTGAGTATGTTTTTCAAAATCCCTTTTCAGAGAACAAAAAATTAATTTCTATTAGATCAGTGGCTCTCAAATCTTTCTTTTCATGTCAGTCTTTAAACATGAGCAGTTCTTCACAACCCCAACCAACCTGACAAGCCATTTAAAGCCAAAGCCACATCCCATCTTAAGGGGCGTTGTCCGACACAGCTCATGAGGGTTTGCACTAAAACAGCTGGTTTTAAGCAGAGCTGGAAGAGAGAGGGTTGAGGGAACTCCAGAATCTAATAGACTGAGAGAGATTTTTAAGAAGAAACTTGAAAAGTAAATAGTTCTTGGGACATCTGGGACCAGTGTTAACTTATTATAAAGGAGTAAAACATGCATCCTTTCAGTACTTTGAGCCTATTTTTTGAGGACTAAAAGTCAAGATGGATGCCCACAGTCACAATTTAAAGTTCTAACAGCTAAATTGTGCCACATTTACATACAAAGAAAAGTATAAGCAGCTTGTTGTAACATTGCCTACACTGATTTTATGGTCACATATTTAACTCTACTTTAACAACTTTACACCTGTCATAGATGCCCCAAGACAGATGTTCTGAAGTTCTTTTCCTAAATATCCACTAATACGATGAGTTTTATTATGCATGTAGTTCTGTGCTTCACCCCTGCTCAAACAGGCTGTTTTAGTGTAAATGCTCATGAGCTGTGTCTGGCTATGCCCCTCTTAGGGAGTGGATGTAGCTTTGGCTTTCCATCTTTGTGCTCTAATGTTTACTGTGGCTATACAGACATGCCTAAATGTGTTCCTTACACTGAACCTGCCTGTGGGTTGAAAAAACTCCTGTTTCAGGGGAGTTGGTATATTTCCTAATGACATCATTAGGACAAAATTTTCTAAAGACTGAACACATATTTTCTGAAAGGAGGGAGAGAAGGGATTTTTCTCATACTGGAGGGATTTATAGGCAGGTCATGGATGTAATTTTACCATGTAACCACTAATTAGTATCTTTTGCATAATAAGGAACCTTTAATATAAATCCTGCTCATGACAAGGCAAATAGCTTGTCACAGTTCAGGATTCTGGATGGTAATTATCAGATTTCAAATGGTCCAGTCCAGCCATTGTACCATAGCTCTGCACAGGCAAATCCCTCTTTATATTAGAGACTACTTATCTGAGAAACATTTATCTCCTTTGTGGTAGAAGAGCACACCAGATGCTACAGTTAACAATGGTAATCTCATTAAATCCAGTTTGCTCATTCACTGTCACACACACAAACATCAACAACCACGCATCACATTTTAAATTGTGTAAGGATTTTTTTTTCTTCCCTCTGCTTATCACATATTTAACCAGAGTTGTGTTTATTTTTTGTGTGCATGTGTGTTTAATACAGTTTTTGTAGTTGTTTGTAATACCTTACAGTGAGATGTTATCCAAAAAACTTTCTTTAAATCTGCCATTGTGAAATCATCTGCTGTACTGACTACATATAATACAAATATTTCTTACAATAGAGACATTTTAACTGGGATAAACTACTCATTTCTATACACTTCTTACAGTCATTCCTAACTTGTGATGATCAAATAAGCATAATTCATTTTTGTCTTCACATTGCTGAATCTCCCATTTTATCCCAGTAGTTTGAATCAACTCCAATTTCATTAAATTCCAGCATTTTTCCAATTAAACTTTTAACAGCTTTCCTACCATCTCACTAAAAGTTATTTTCCCTAACTACTCACAATATCTCACCCTGAAATGATAAAAAAGAACATTACACTTAAGACTTGTTTTGTTGAGGTCCAGCGAAAACCCATTTCAGCACTGCAGAAACAGCATTTGTATGTCATTTAGCCTTCAATTCTTTTTATACTAGCAGACTGTAATTGTAAATTTGCTCTGACTTTTGCCACTTTAAGAAAAGGCTGAGACACTGAAAATGCAAAGATGCCAGCAACAAAGCTCATGATATTGGAAATGTGACGTTTTTTGCTATAATGCTACATGAATATTCATATTTAATGGGGATCTTTACCTCTAAGAGGTGTCTACTTCCAGGCTCTGGGGTCAGATGTGAAGATAATACATTTATTCTGCTATTTTCCTCTTGGAAGGAGGCACCAGGTGTGCAGGCAGGTCTGACGGCAGTTCATGTCCCTCCAGTTTGACTTTTATCAGGTGATTGGCCAGTGCAAACTCTTCATCATCCAGCATACCGTCTTTATCAATATCTGCCAGTTTCCAGATCTTTCCCAGCACTGTGTTGGGCAGTTTTGACTTCACCATCTCCTTCTTGGCGTTGGCTCCCGTCACCTTCCCATTCACCGGAGATAACGTGTAGAAGATCTCATCGTAAGCAGGTTTGTCACGGGCCACCACCCACTCTGCTTCGTCAATGCCCTCCCCAGCTCCTTCTCCGTACCCATGTCCAAATGGGCCATCCAAAGTGCCATCAAATGCGCCACCCTTCACGACAGGGTTGGGACGCTGGGTTTCTTCTTGGCGGACCAGGACCATCAAGCCGGCAATGTCATTAGCCAGCATGTCGTCCACTGCCTCCAGGAGTTTGGGCTTCAGAGGCTGGAATTTGGTGAGGTCTTGAGCCTGAAGTTGGTCCTGGAGGAGTAAACCAAACAAATTACAAGTTAGGTCTACCAAAGCTTCATCAAAAAAATCATTGTTGTTATTTACTTTCATATTTACCTGCATCTTCTTCAGATTAGGAAAGTCTCCAGGTGATATCTGATGCTCTCTCTCTATACGTTTGTAGATATCTCCCAGGCTGGCAATCAGTTCTTTCTTTTTGTTGTCCTTTCCAAACACAGAGGGCATCTCTTTCTTCAGTGAGCTGATGATGTAAGCGTGGACCTGCAGTGTAAAAATAAAGATGTTCATGCACAGGTTTACTGACTATTCAGAGTTCAATCTTTATCAACAAGGTCTGCATTGAATTCTACTTTTTTTTTCTTTGAATAACATGAGTTATGTCAGAAATCATTGATCTAAACTTCATTCAAAACATTTTAAAACTATTATCCTTTCTGAGAAATGGACCTGAAAGAGTTTGACATATTTTTTGAATATCCACATGTTGATGTTACCTTGGACTATTTTTTCCAATTAATTTCAAGTGAATTGCTATAAATGTGTTATATACACCTAGATGACACTGAAGCCACTGGCTGACGTAAGTCCAGTCCAGAACAGATTCCCAACAGGAAAAGTTAAAACTTGGTACATGCTTTTGACTAGCTGCTCTGTTGAACACTGCAGGCTCTCATTTCCCACTGAAGTAACTAAAGAAGACAATCTAACAGTTCTATCGCCACAACTCAGTGCATCTGTTTAGCTTTTCCTATGTGTCTGGTAGCTTCATATAATGTGTAGTTTACAATACAAGTAAGTAATTTGTGTGCAATTTTGCTGGTAAAAACATAAAAAAACAGACATACTCCAAAAGCACAAACCTCCACCAAGACATTTCTGACGTTAACTTTACAAAATCCTTTAAAAAAAATTCCTTGGTCCCCTTCTCAATACGGTTGACCACCAACATCTAATCACTTAGTCCTTGTGCCATGACTAACATTCCTTGAAATTTCCACAAAATCTGCTCATAACTTTCGAAGTTCTCCTGTTTACAAACTAATAAACAAGTTAACAAGTACCCGCCAACAAAAACATAATCCCCTTATTAGAAGATCCAGCTTTGGAGCTGTCAGTGGGGGCTTTAGCTGAATAACCCAGTTTACAGCACTTTTGATTTGAGAGCCCAGGTTGTATTTATATGGTGGTCAGACTTCACTGTCTGCCCTGTCTATACTTCATTTATAAAGCATTTTCCTCAGTGCCACAATATTACTGTAAATATAAATGAGTGACCGAGTTAACTGGTGACTTTCCACTGACTGTGATTAGATATTGCAGTTCCAGCACCTCTAGAAAGCAAGGAGTGTCCTCTTTAGTACCTCTACAAAAGGTTTTTTATTATACAGTCACAGTAATTTTATTAAGTATATTGAACAAATACTAATTTTATGTCATCACAGCCACATAAACAAAAGTTAGCAGTTTACAAAATTGATTTCAATAACAGAATTTATCTCTTGCTAGATAATTTGTTTTTTAATACTTAAAGTTTTTATTTATTTTTTTAACATCAAAATATAGAACATATTTAACAGTCACAGTACAAAACAGTTGTTGCCATGTCTTCATCAAACCAGCTTTATAGGTTACATCAAAATTTACACCATTGCCCTATCATAGTTTTCTTGGACAGAAGGAAACACAGTCAAGATGAAGAGCCACATCTTATTAGAGACAGAAGGGAGAAAATAGACCACCATTTATGTCCTCACTTAAACAAAAAAGCTGTCCATTTTGACCATCTTGCAGCATACAAATCACTTTTCAACCACAGCAGAAAATTCAGTCTTTCCATCTCGTGGATCTCCTCAATAATTCCGAGCCATTCATCCACTGTAGGTGGGTCAGTCTGTTGCTAGATAATTTGACAAACGTATGTGTCCGAGCAGTGAAAAAGTAGCTGTCGCTTTTGTTTATCTTTAAAACTTTCTATTGTTGTTGTTCCTCCTATTGTGTTTACATCTTTTACCTCCACACTGATGTGTTTACAGCATACATATCATACACTGCAGGTCTTAATGCTCAATTCTGTTTTGTTTCGTTTTGTTTTTTGGAAAACGTAATTTTGTACTTTTTTTTTTTGCGTTGTTCACATTATTTAAATGCAACTGCCATCAGACTTCAGTATGAACTGTCTATGACCCCGAAGTGACCTGCATGTGCAGAAGAAGACATGATGTTACACAGCATGCTGTGTTTACAGAGGTAATATATGTACCCTACACAAAACTTTAGAGTTGTTGTGCAATCTGAGCTGACGAAATTTTGACAAAGTGATAAGGAGAAGAAGAAGACTGAAAAATGGAGGGCACACATTTTAGTAATGGCCTTTTGTGGAGCAGAGGCTGCTCCCTCTGTGCAGAGGTACACTATATTGCCAAAAGTATTCGCTCACCTGCCTTGACTCGCATATGAACTTAAGTGACATCTCATTCCTAATCCATAGGGTTCAATATGACGTCGGTCCACCCTTTGCAGCTATAACAGCTTCAACTCTTCTGGGAAGACTGTCCACAAGGTTTAGGAGTGTGTTTATGGGAATTTTTGACCATTCTTCCAGAAGCACATTTGTGAGGTCACACACTAATGTTGGACGAGAAGGCCTGGCTCTCAGTCTCTGCTCTAATTCATCCCAAAGGTGTTCTATCGGGTTGAGGTCAGGACTCTGTGCAGGCCAGTCAAGTTCATCCACACCAGACTCTGTCATCCATGTCTTTATGGACCTTGCTTTGTGCACTGGTGCACAGTCATGTTGGAAGAGGAAGGGGCCAGCTCCAAACTGTTCCCACAAAGTTGGGAGCATGGAATTGTCCAAAATGTCTTGGTATGCTGAAGCATTCAGAGTTCCTTTCACTGGAACTAAGGGGCCAAGCCCAGCTCCTGAAAAACAACCCCACACCATAATCCCCCCTCCACCGAACTTTACACTTGGCACAATGCAGTCCGACAAGTATCGTTCTCCTGGCAACCGCCAAACCCAAACTCATCCATCAGATTGCCAGATGGAGAAGCGCAATTGTCACTCCAGAGAACGCATCTCCACTGCTCTAGAGTCCAGTAGCGGCGTGCTTTACACCACTGCATCCGACGCTTTGCATTGCACTTGGTGATGTATGGCTTGGATGCAGCTACTCAGCCATGGAAACCCATTCCATGAAGCTCTCTGCGCACTGTTCTGAGCTAATCTGAAGGCCACATGAAGTTTGGAGGTCTGTAGCGATTGACTCTGCAGAAAGTTGGCGACCTCTTCGCACTATGCGCCTCAGCTCCGTCAGTTTACGTGGTCTACCACTTCATAGCTGAGTTGCTGTCGTTCCCAAACACTTCCACGTTCTTATAATACAGCTGGCAGTTAACTGTGGAATATTTAGGAGCGAGGAAATTTCACGACTGGATTTGTTGCACAGGTGGCATCCTATCACAGCTCCACGTTGGAATTCACTGAGCTCCTGAGAGCGACCCATTCTTTCACAAATGTTTGTAAGAGCAGTCTGCATGCCTAGGTGCTTGATTTTATACACCTGTGGCCATGGAAGTGCCTGGAACACCTGATTCTGATTATTTGGATGGGTGAGCGAATACTTTTGGCAATATAGTGTATGTGTGGATGTGGGATTAGTGAGAGTGTGACATGAGGGGCTTCACTGACACAGAATTCATCCATAATTGTTTCATCCATTGTTTACATTGGATCTTGCTGCATTTCGCCTCCTCTGGCTCAGATTTGTGACGTCTGTCTCACTTTAATAAAGGTTAAGTTGGATGAACTGCAACAAGACCGCTCAGAGTGAAGTCTCTTTGAGAAACAATGGATATGTATCTGATTTAGGACCACATATGAACGTGGCCTGGGTCTAATTTGAAAAAGTTGGATTGGTGCCATTCAGACTGTAATAAAAAAAATCAGATATGGGTAACATATGGGTAAAAAAGTGGGATTCTGGCCACTTCTACCTGCAGCGTGAACACACAGTTTTAGTGTCTTTTTTCAAAATCTCCAAAACTAAAAGAGCTCGTAATATGCTCTTTTTTTTAAGTTTTACGCCTTTAAGTGTGATTTACATGCTTCCTTTGTGTTCAATGCACAAGACAAAAGTCTTCTGCATCAGGACTTCACCCTCTCTCCGTCTTTACAGTGCCCACAGCTGTCTAAAATGGCCTGTTCCCCCCATCCCCATATAGATCTTCCGGTGTGACGTTCTATTATTGTTTTGTCAGCAGTTTAAGTTCTTTGATTTTTTATATTTTATTCAACACTTTTGTCAGCATCATTTGAAATAAAACAAAGGAAACAAACAAGTATACCCTCAGAAATGGTCATCTTATGTCTGAAATTCTTTTGAAAATAAACTAATGGCAATATAATCAGCAACTCTTGGCAAATTACAGGCTGTAACCATGAAGTTTTTTTCGATACCAATTCACAAAAACCCACTCTTTAAACAGCAGTGGTTTAAGGCCTACTCCAAATTTTCTCTGTTTACTCAAGAGACATGAAAAAATTTACTCATGAAAAATTGTAAAACATTTGTGGGGCAAATTTTTGATTTGGCTCCACAAATAGCAGAATTGGGCTGAGCAGAACATTTTTTACTCTCTTTCTTTCTCATTAATGGTCTCCCTCAAGTCCACTCACACCCCCCTGGCTGAGGCTCGCCTGACACTTTGAAAACCGCTTACATTTAGTGTTGAAACGGATGACCCCACTACTTAATGCAAACCATAACTCTTCAATGTAAGCATAAAATAAATCAGACTGTCTTATTGTATGGGCTTATCTTGATGAAAAATATAGGATTGTGATTTTAAAGTGGCAAGCAGTGCCTGAAGTTTTAACCTTGAGATTACGTTTTCTCGTGAAACAGTGTTGAGAGGAAAACATGTTGTGGGAATAATACCAGCTGTGGAGTTGACGTTTGGATGCAGGATTTAAACGGAGCCACTGGGGAAAAGACGCAGCTGGACAAAGAAGAAGATCAGAAAAAGAAAACTATCCAAGTCTTATATGAAGTAAGACTTAGTCCATGAAATATTTCAGCAATAAAAGATTTCTGAAGAATGATTATCAAGATCAAAACCTTCATACTTGCGACTTTAATGTCATCCTCTTTTTTGGAAAAGAGCTTTTGATGAATTACTCTAATGTAACATGATAGGCAGCTCACTGTTGCAACTCTTCAATCTAGGGACTCGAAATAATCCTTTGAAAGGATGAATCATTACATAAACTCTCTTATTACCTTTGTTGACATTTGTTTTTAATAATCAAACAAAGATGGCCAAAGTGACGGGAAGACCTGAGTTGTTTTGTTTCTGTGGTGATGAATGTGTAAATTTCCCTGAATCCACTTCACGTCCTTGAAGCTCGTCACAAAAAACACACACACCCTCTGAGCTGTCCGACAGGAAAACTGCACCCATTATTCAGTTTGATAAACCCACGAGCGTTTGTGTGCATCCTTGTTGTTTCCTGGGATGTAGACTGTCGCCTCTCATACCTAACTTCCTGTTCAGGAAACAGGAAGTAATTCACTGAGAGGAGAAACACAACATTTGTCTGCCTCTATGAGCTCTGTGACAGGGGTCGGGCTTTCTGTCAAGGTGAACAGCTGGACGGGGTGCAGAGGGACAGTGAGTGATGGAGAGAGGGATGGGAAAGTCAAACCTGTGCATGTATAATAAATAACAGGGATGTACCTTTGCTAGTCTGGCCCTCTTGATCAGGTCGTTGAGTTTCCGCAGGGCAGCGTTCCTCGGTAAAGACTGGATGTCCTTGAATAAATCCTGCTCCTCTGCCTCAAACAACTTCCTGTTGTCTGGAATCAGCAGAGGGTGAGACCAGAAAGACCCGATATAGACACGGATCACCTGTCAGAGAGGGAGGAACAAAAAGAAATCAGCAGCAGGAAAAACACAAGATAAGTAGATTATTAAGTAACACAGTACAATGAACTGCATCTTATATAATATGAGAGGGTAATATAATAACAAAAAACTCCATCTTTACAAAACACCTAAAATTAAGGAAAAACAACATTTGAATGCATTCTAATAATTCAATTTATAATGTACAACTATTTTTGTCATTAAGCTGTAATTTGTGCACTGATGCATTTTTAGGAAGTGAAAGATTTATTTTATGCAGTTACAATCACAGGTTTTCTGAATGTGCACAAAACTACACTTGCACAATGTCCCAAGCTCTGACTTGGGGTGGCTTCTTTAAAAAAAATGATAAATTAAATGGCAGGAAAATCTACAGGTCTGATCATGGTACAAAGATTGATCAAGTGTAAATTTAGAAATACTCAGCACAGTAAACCTTGAAAGTCTGGCATTAATAACAATGTATTGAGCAAATGCAAAACCAAAGCCAATGCTGAATAAATACTTGTAGTGAGCTGATACAAGCATACTCATGTTAGGTGTTCCACGATATCTTTGTACTTGATAACAGCATTAATACATAACTGCTAATGTTAGCCAAACTTGTAGGTATAAAACAATTACTGTTCCACGAGAGCTCTGAAAATTTCTCAGGTGAGCCAATGTTCTCAGATGGGCAATTTCCAATCTAAATGCTAGTTGGTAACCCCTTTTTTAAAAATGCATTATAAACACACTATAAGCATGTTTAAAATATATTGTTATACACTTATAAAGCTGTATGATCTAGTTATAAATCCTTGTGTTCATCTATAATGCTTTACAATAGTAAGTCATGAGTCATTTAATGCTATTACTGAGTTATAAACATACTAATGGTGACTTACGTGGTGCATACTGTTATAAAAATATAAATACCCATAATGCTTTAAAACTATATCTGACACATGGTAAAAATGTTTGAATTACATGAAAACAGTAAAGTTTACAGCGTTTCGTTTTTGTTGCCTTTAGTGATTTGTATTTTTTCACTTTACTTAGAAGACATAATGACCACTTAAAGTGACTTATAATCAAATTATGAATGATAATAATTGGGTTTATACTAAATTTCTAAATAATTACAATGTATTACAAAAATGGCAGTCTAAATAAACTTCAGTCTTTTTTAGATATATTCAATGATTGTCATGTACAGTTTGTCAAACCAACACCTAACCTTGTTTTGTGTATGGAACGCTGCAGGTCACATTTATTGCTATGAAACATTATAAATAGTTGTAATTTTTGTAGCTATAAACACAATAAAATACTCTGGATGTAGGTTTATAACTCTTTACAAACACTATTATTGTTATGACTTTTGATTACTATGGTTATACAGCATCATAAATTATCACAAGTGCCTATAATTATAAGTGCAGTGTAATGCATTACTATACCTTATAAATATGATTACAATGTTTGTATCATGAATTATAAAGAGGGACTTTGTAGAAAGTGTTGCCCAAGTTATAACTGCATTCTACTACCTAGTCTAAAGTAAATAAAGCACTCAGGAAAAGGTAAAAGTTGAGCACTCTTTATTCATCACAGGGTCACAGCATCAGTGAGTAAACTATATAAAGTTGGCTTAAGGTGAGGCTAATGTCATCATTGACAGCACACAGAGCCACAAGTCCTCCGTTCAGTTAAAAGTCCTTATTTCCGGACTGAATGTGGTAACTCTCTGTTCTAAATGTGGGGATAGCCGTATACGGCCTACAGTTTTTGGATCAAAATACTAATAACCACACTGTTTATACAAGCTAATGTCCTTTATTTACATCAAGCTTTAAGGACATTTAGAAAGCAGCCTTTTGACCAAACTACAGTGTTACTAGTGGTTGGTGGCATTTGACCAGGTCTCAGCCTGTATTAATAAAAAAAAAAAATGCTATTTTGTTAGAACCTTGCAGTACAATCCAATCCACCTGATTCAATGCCTGCAATCAGACAGGTCCATCTTGGTAAGCTCCAATCTACAAAGCAGCAAGGCCCAATTAGCACCCTTTTTTATTAGTTTTATTAGAACTGGACTGCATTTCTTTATGAAATGAAAAAACAAATAAATAGAGGAGATATTTTTCGCTCCACTTCCAACATGTTTTGGTGGGAGTTTGTTTCCAGAGTGCCTCACATTTTGTATTGTACACCGTGGCAGTTGTGCTTACTAATTACATAATCTAACGGACCCGTAATGAATATGATTGATGGAACGACCGTCCAGTTGCCTGCCAGGTATGCTGTTTAAAGGTTCTGCCCATCCCGAAACACTTTCTATGGGCTGATGCCAGATGGACTGTGAAATGTACTGAATGGTCCATCTGGTGTGTAGTGTTAATCTTGTTAACCCATTTAAACAGTTTATCCAGCTATTCAAGCATTTCCCTTGTAGGACCCAGGTAAGAATATAAACTGCAGAGTTCAACACAAGCAAGCTCTTAGCCTAAAGGTTTCTGGCTTTCTCCCTAGTTTTTCCCCTCCTCTTTCTCTACATTGCCTGACAGGTAAACAACAAGAAAACTTCCTGTTATGATTTACAAGAGTGAACAAGCAAGCCAGTGAGATTACTGGGGTTAGTAAAACTGAAATTCTTAATAAAATTTTATGTATGCATGTGTGAATAGGGCAACAGTCACAAATGCTTTTTTTTTTTTTAATGTAGGGGCCACTCATTAAAGTTATTTGGTTTAATTTTAACAACACAGGCAGGAAGCTGAGCAAATAATATAATATAATTTAGCCTGTTCATCAAAATAGATGAAACATGTATACTGGAGATTCAGATACCAAACTGACTGCATGTTCACACACAACAGTATGAAATGTGATAACAGAAGACACAGTCTTTTGTTATCACATGACACTTATGATGTCTTTCATTTTTTTTGTCCTGATTAATTTATTAGTTTTTTTATTTATTTTATCAGACTATTTTAGCCACTGTAAGCTTACAGAAGATTAAGAATTAGGAAAAGAAAATGTGAAGTGTGAGGACAGCAAGGGCTTCTTCAGAAGCTGTAAGGGCAACAGGAAATTAGAAGAGGCTTTGGATGAGTGACAGAAGTCGAGACTGGCGGAGGATAATTGTTGCTGGTACATTCACAGACAAATGCTTGACTGTTGTAGACTGGGCTGGCAGACTGCTGCATATTATATAAGTGGACAAGGCAGTGGTTTATGCATGCCAGTGCTCACTGAGTCTACAAAACCAAATCAATCAGGTTCAAAGCATTCCTGATTATTACCTCCACCAAGAAGGTTATGGTTTTGCCGGTGTATGTTTGTTTGTTCGCAAGATTACACAAAAACTGCTGGATGGATTTTGCTGAAATTTTCAAAAGATGTTGGTTATGGCCCAACTTGGAAATGATTAGATTTTGGTTGTGATACAGATAACCGGTCGTTTTTGCTCAAGAACTGTCTGACTTATAATCATATCAACATGATTCTGAGTCCTAGGTGTGGGGTTTATAGGGTGAAGGAATCATATTATGATGGTAACTTTATCACGGAACTATTGCTTATAGATGTAAAAGCAATATGTGAGCTACCTTGGTGGAGGTTTGCGCTCTCTGAGTGCCTATTAGTCTCTGTATGTAGTCAGAGGAATCTGATTTCAATCTGTTTTCGGTTTGCATCTAAATGTTTACTCGTGGACCAAAATTAGGATCACAACTTCATACTAGAATGCCCAAAATAGATGTTAATGCATGGTATAAAAGGGCTATTGTTTCTTAAAAGACTGATTCAGTGATGAACATAGACTGTATCTTGTTTTCAAAGGAAAACTCAAAACTGATACGGTTGGTAATATCACATTATGACATTTTTAAAACCCCCTCCGTCAAAATGAAAGACAGTGTAAAAGTCTACTTCAATCTCTTGCTCCTTCTATCTTAGTTTTGTCCTGTTTTTGACTCATTGCCAAAACTTGGATTTTCTGGCTTCACTCCCAAAACTTCCAAGGTCTGATGTTTGTTGTTCAAACAACTTTCAATCTTACCTCGGGGGTGTTGACTATCTTCCCCAGCGACCACATCAGGGCACCGTACACTCTCATCAACTGCTGGGTCTCGATCTGGTCAGCCTTGTTCAGCACAACCCTTGAAAAAAAAAAACACGAGAAAAGAGCAGAATTCAATTGGTTCACACAAACACTTTTTAATGCCTGTTTTCTTTCATGCTATAAATAATAAATAATAATATTAATAAATCAGCAAGTCAAGTAATCTGGCAGTACCTGATCTTGTCCTCGTGGTTTTTTAAAGCCTTTATCACCTCGGAGAACTCGTCAGAGATGTCCAGTTTGTGGGCGTCGAACAGCAATATGATCCTGTCCACTCGCTCTGCAAACCACTCCAAAACCGCTGCAAAGTCATACCCTAAGGAGGGGGTGAAAATCAAGACATATTGCAGAGTAGATGAAAACAAGACATAAAAAAGTGATAATTCAATCTGTATTCTTGTACATCCTGTTCTTTGCTCCCATCTCACATCAGTGTCAGACATAGCAGTGGTGCCAGTTTGTTGCTGGTGGACTAAGTGGAATAACCTTCTGATGTGTACTAGAGGAAAGCATGAAATGAGTCCTCGCGATGACAGATGAACTACTCAATGTTTAATCCATGACCCGAGACATGAACTTCAGCTGTGGTGTTGCAATATTCCCAGGGGAACCCTTACACTGGCTTAAGGTCATGTAGGAGGCACTATGAAGGACGCCCATATTACAACATGCTGAGAGAAAAGAATGCGTGTTTACAGATGGGGGCGGTCCTGCCAGAGTTCAACTAAGTTGGATTTGTAAAAGTGAATAATGAGCAAGGAAAACAAAAATATTTATATTTCTCCACCTTGCTTCGTTTCCCTCAACAATGTAGCATAATAATTTAGCTGTGTTAGAGCCTTTAGGATGAATGAATGAAGCTAAAGTGCACGAACGAGCAAGTGCCTCCACAAATTCCTCCATAATGGCTGAATAAATGAATCGGTGATTAAGGCTGTCAGCACGACTACATCATTTCCTCCTGTGACTTTCTCCTGCTCAAGGACAAAACCAACTCTTACCTAGACAGTATATGAGAGGGGAGCAAAGAACAAATGGATTAGTGGGCTAATATCTGAAGGACGATGAGATGCAAATTCAGCAGTGAGTCTGTTAGATGTTCAGCTCTGATTTGTTGGTATATGGCAGCAGGTGAAGTAGCAGCTTTGTGTTAATACAATGACGCTCAAATATTTTTTTACTAACAATGTTGTGAAAAAATATTGTTTGAAATAGTGTAAAATTTGCAAGACTTGAAATATATTTAAATCTGTTAACACGTGTTACTGTCCTTTTGGACAATGGTAAGATTTAAAAAAAAAAATTACAGACTGTTGTTACCTTGGGGAAACTGTGGCTCCTCCAGTTAGAATTACAGTTTGTACAAATGCTGAAGGGCTAATTTGTGTATTTGTTAAAACTCCACATTCAATAAAAGCTCAAACATCTTGTTTATCTGCTATTTAAGTTTTTAATTTGCTCATTATTTCCCCAATGGTATACGAGTACCTGCAGCAGTAAGTATGGTGCTTTCCAGTGGTGACAGGAACAAATAATTTACCCGAGTACTGCATTTAAGTACATTTATAAGTATTTGTACTTCACTCGAGTATACTTTTATTCCACTACATTGTTCGGATAGGAATTATGGTGCATAGAGTCAAAAATTGGGTGGAGAGTGGACAATATGACAAGATGAAAACAAACCACAGGCTGGACTTGGGCCCATGCCACCTGTGTTCAGGACAACGTTCTGTACATGGGGCAAACAGACTACTGGTGCCCCTACTCTGACACATTTGAAGCAAATATAGTACTTTAAATCAACTATACTTCTATAATTTTCTTCTTACTTAAAACTTACACTCTTTTGTTTTTCACTTTGAAAATTTGATCAATTGTGCTATGTAGTTCTGCGTGTGGTTCATCTTCCTGGTGTTGAAAATGAGGACCCTAAAGCACCTTCTTATGAATAAATAAAGGTTTAATGAAAAAACACAGCAAATGTCACTTAAAGCTGCAACCTCTAGGGCTGAAAAATGAGGCCAATCCAGATACTGTTTTTTCTGCATGAAGGGGCCCTAGTATGCACTATTGACTATATTACTGTGTTATAAAAATCAGTTTACTTTAAATACTCCACTATTTTTGGAAGCAAGTACTCCATAATAATCTGACTGACTGAGTTTCTCTTGTATTGGAGTAATGTTTGACCAGGAGTATCATTACTTTGATTCAGATAATTAAGTTGTGTACTTTGTCCACAACTCATGCTTTTACACTTGCACAGAACTCCTGAAACTTTTGTCATGGTGAGCTGCATGTGAGTGCATACAGCCTAATTTTTAACTCCTTCTAGACCATGAGATTTCCCTGCCAGCGCCCACGTAAATCTGGGAAATATATTTTAAAAATTGATGTGGAAATATGTCAACACAAGCAGGAGAACAGCTGTGTTAACTGGTGCACAACCATTTCATAAGACTGGCGCAATCTCTAAGCATGTAAATAAACCACTACATTACCAGATGTTTCCATTGTGTGTTCTTCCCTGCTTTTTGGTTGAAATTTTAGACGTGTCAAACCAACAATACTGCTATAAAGCAAAATATCTCATTATGGCATCAGACGCGATGGCTTTGTTCCCCACTTCCATTATAGTCTTTTGTGTCCTAGGCATCACCTCCTCTTCTGTCCTGCTGTAAGGTGAGTGTGTGAACAAGCAACCAAAGTTTTGAGGGGGCACCTTTTCTTAAGTCTTTCCAGAAATTTCAACAGTACATGTGTGTAAACAGCTTCAAAAACATAGCTTAACAAACAGCCATGTTTTCCTGTCTTTTATTACAGCTGAAGGAAAACAAAGGGTACTTGGTTATGAAGTGTTAGGAAAAAATCAGATACCTTGATATTTTGAATTTAATTGGATTTTTCTTCACATGAGGCACTTTTCACTGAGCTTGGGGAAAAAAATCTGAGATTCACAAGCCGAACCCATAACCAGCACATCTGTATTTCAGGGGGCAAAAATAAAAAAATGTTTGTCAGGTCAGGGGATTGTATAAAACAAGGGTTTGTTTTGGAGGATATCATTAGGCCTGGGTTTGACTGCTGGCTGGATATGCCCGCACAATCAGAACCAATCAGAAACAATAAACTTAGTCGAATATGATTTTTATACAATCATTATACGATCATTTGTTTCCATTTTATCCCCTGTTTATTTTCTCGATTGGCGATTTTTTGGGGGCAAATGATTGTGATGAAACTCTTTGGGCAAAGCTTGAAGATACTTTATGTGGGAAAGAGATGTCCTCTCTGGTAGTGGAAAAATTCTGGAAACTAAAAAAAAAAAAAAAAAAAAAAAAAACTTTTTAAGAATTATGAGGCGGAGCTGCTAAATTGTCTCATGTTGTAAGCATTTTTCCCCAAACCTTTTGAAAAGAGTAAAGTGAAGAACATGTAGCTGTCCATTAAGTCTTCAAAGTATCATTTCATTAGATATTTGTGCAGCTGTCTGATTACCAGGTTTTCATAATCAATACCTCCATAAAGACATTTATGTAGGCAGCTAAAGCCTGACAGCTCCTCATCTGGACACACACATAAACAGACAATTACATGGATGAACAGAAACAGGGAAAACTGATGTATAAATGAGAGAAAGGAAAGCATATGTAGCAAAAAATAATTGACACACAACATGAAAAAGACATTAACAGGCCATAAAAACCCATGTATGAAGCTGGATGGATAAAAAGAAGACCTTCACTAATAAAAGCTCAACTACACACATATGCACACATACACACTCAGTCCCCTGAGATAACACAGCTGTGCTGACTCAGTGGAGGTTAATGTTAGCCCGCATTTATTATTTCTAACAGACGACAGCAGGGTCACACCTCTCTGTTCTGTGTATTTAGTTTGACAACACCTTCAGACACTTTGACTAAACAAACACAAAGTAGAACATAATGATGTGGGTCTTTTTAATCTAATTACCTTCATTTGTTGACAAAATGTTAGATTCTGTTTATGCTGACTATGCTTTGACTTTCTGTTGTTTCTCATGAGAAAAGCTGCAGAAATTAACATTCTCATGACAAAGATTAATCCAGACCCAACCCAGCTATGAAGTAATGTGCTGAACTCTGTGGCTACAATGTGCTCCTTGCTTGGCTTTTGTTAGTTCATCAGAATGTTTATCTTTTTTATTATGTATTTACTCTGTATTTATGGGAAAGACTTTGGGGGAATCGCAGGAAAATCTTTCATAGTGATTGTAATATATTAGAAAATGGCGCAAGCTCTGAGGTATACTTGCTGTTTCTCCTTCAGTTTGCTTTTGTGAATGCAGCCATAATAAGTACTGTTGGACAGAGACATCCCTATATCTGTGTTACTGGGGTGGGCACACCAGAGAGCTCAGGCTGTGCACAACTACCTGGTAAGAGGGGTATGTATCAAAAACAGGGCAACAGTTACACAAAAATATGATAACCTGTCAACATCTTATTATTGAAGCCTTGTAAAAGATCATTAGACATCTGTGTCCACGCCTTGCTCTGTATTAAGCTTTTAGGAAATCTTGGCCAATCAGGGCTCAGTTCAGGGAAATTATTCTTATTGGATCCTCTACCAAGGTATATGTGCTTGTTGTATCTAAATGAGCTTTAGTTGTTTATAATGTACAGGTAATGTTAAAAGGATATGCCAACTTTTTTTTCTTTTCGTGTCTTGCCTCACTCCCGAGTCCATGACAAGCTGATAGGCACCATTCTTTTGACTGTGTGTCCAGTAACAAGAAAGAGACGGGCAGAGCTTGCCAACCGCTAGTTAGCTTAGCTCAACCACTGGGAGTCAACAGGTACAGCTAGCCTGCTTCTGCCTACAGTCATCAGATAAAATCTTCAGCATCTTTAAACAGTCCTGTGTGCTTGTGCTTGTCATGAAGAGATTAGCATAGATGCTAACAGCTTCAGCAGCAGTTTTATCAGCACTTCTTGACAGAAAGTATATTCTTGCTCCACTTCCGGCATATTTTGGCGATAGTTTGTTCTACGTAGTAGCTTATGATTTGTGTTTTACACTGCGGCAGTCGCACCCATCAACTACATTATCTGATCGACTAGTAATGAATGTGATTGACAGAAAAATCATCAAATCACCTGCCTGATATGCTTTTGAAAGGTCCTGCCCTCCCAAACACATTCTATTGGCTGTTGCCTGGATGGACTAGTGAAATATATTGATTGGTCCATCTGGTGTGTCAGGTAACCATTTAAGTTTTCTGTTGACATTTTAGAAAGTCCTTATATCAAAATTTTAATCAAGAAATTGAGCCAATCATCTACACAAAATACTTGTGATGAGGGAAGTACTTATGCATTAGTTTAACAAATGTATCTGCCCTTTAAAGAAACATTGGCTCAAAAAATAAATTCCCTTAATTTATTGCAAGTATTTCAGAGTATTAAGGTAATGATTTTCACATTCTTAAATTATATAGAGAACTTCTTTCTGCATTTAATTTTATGTAAGTGTTTTTATCGTTAATATAGCAGTGTCCTACACTGACATTTTAAGTACACCTGTCAACTTTTCATTAATGCAAAGAGCTAATCAGCCAATTGCATGGCTAATATATAAAGAGAAGCATACTTACAAGCTGTTATTTGCATAAGGAAACAAAAAACAGAGCAGCTAAACTCAGAACTGGTTGTTTTAGTGTAGAACACACAAAAGGAAATGGGGGTAAACAGTGCAGGGAACAAGAAAGTAAATTCAAAGACAGTTGTAGAGAATGTGAGTGAATGAATGTGGGAAAGACTAAATAACACTGTCCTTTAATTCTTCCTGCTTTTTTGTTTCTGTTAGGGGTTGTTATAGCGATGCCAGCATTCAGCTTGGGGAATGCCAGCCTCACCGGACACATATCAAAGCAAGAGAAAGGTGGGAGAAATTCCTCTGAGCCTTTCACACCTAAACCTCACACTCTAATCACTGTTGTGGTCTCTGCTTGTGGATTACTGCTATTTAATGTGGACAAAATACTGATCAAAAACAACACTTCGTAGTTTGATTATTCAGGTTTTTAGTTTTGGATAAAGACACTTTAATTGCTGTTTTTAAATTTTTACAGAGCTGATGTAAAAGGCTAAGCTCTGATGATTCAGCCATAAGCAGAATGTTACTGAGACAAATGACTTTTTGGTTGAACGAATGTAATATAAAGGAAAATGTCAGAACTGTCATCTTTTTCCAAATTGATTAATACAATCTACACAGTGTCTGTTTGTCTTTCCAGTAAGATCATAACTTCATGAAAATGCCTTGGTTGTCATTGTTTATTTTCTGAGAAATGGGGCGTAGGAAGTTCAACATGATTAATGCTTTATATGTCACAGGGGAGCTGGGAGGGTTCAAAAATGCATGCAATGTTAGAATGACATGTCAACAAATTTTGTCTTATCAACATAGTTTAGCTTTAAATTGTTGCGCTCTGACCAATTGAGATGTAAGCTTTCATTGTCTGCCTTTTGTACTGAATTTACAGGAAATTGCAACAAAACACTACAAGGATTACATTTTTCTCCTTTCCTCAGATGGCAACAGCTTAAGGACTTAAATCAAGATAATGCCACTACAAGCAGATACACCGAAAAGCTAATTTACTACAAAGATGTTAGAAATCAAAAGTGATGGGAAATGATAGGACTCTATTGATACTGATACCATTATCGATTCAATCCTTAATTGATTCCTGTGTGAACAAGGTGGGTAGGTTTTTAGTGTTGACAGCATTAAACACATGCACTCCTGATTAATTCTGAGCTGCGAGGACAAACGCTACAGCATGTTGCTGGTGATTCAGCCTTAATTAAAATCACAAAGACAGACATTTGATGTTGCGCAGTTAGCATTAATTTTGTGTCAAATTTAGCCACAATTTTAAACACCTCTGTCTCTTGTCTGCCATGATTACATCTTTAACCTTTTTATTGTCATTCATACTGACTGTCTCTGAGTGATAGCCTTGATTTGCAAGGCATAAAGAATTTAGTGGAAGGAACTGATAATAGAATTGTTCAGCATAGTCATTACTGATATCGATTTCTTAAGCTGTAGTTGTTGTCAATTCCCAAATGGAATTGGTTTTCTATTCCTATCCCTACAAATCAAGCATCTTTATTTTTCAATAAATTTAATAGATGGAATTCAGCTCACTTGACAAATAACAAAATCCTCAGTGGCACAAGAGCCTCAGGGCCTGCATCACCAAGAATTCATTATGGCTTTTTTAAGCTCCAAAAATTGCGCATCACTTGCTCCCCCTGGCTGCTCAAATTCTAGTTCACAAAGCATTAAAGCATTGAGGATATTTTGATGCAAACATGCCCCAAAGGCAGTACCTTTCTCGTGTGGTTTACTTTTATTTTATGTCCTAATGTTAAGAGAGAGGCTGTGTGCTCCTTTACTCCTCTTAGAGATGTGCTCTTGTGCTAAAGTATCTCAACTTGTCCACAAAAAGATGATGAACTAAGAGGACAAGGAAAATGTATTTTTATTGTGATTCCAGAGCTGAAAAATATGAATTTTGGGTGCCTAGCAGTTGCTTATGCACACCCCATGTTCAAGAGGCTGTTGTACATATTGCACCCAGTCTGGGTTCAAGTCCAGGCAGGGCCTCTCTCCAGCATGTCATTCCCCACTTTCAAAGTTATTCATTTGCTGCCGAATATTGAAAGTAATCCCAAAGGAAATTTTGGAAGGGACTTTTATTGTTTTCAAACAATACTTAAACTCTAGATGTAGCAAGCAAGGAGAACTTATGCTGAGGTCGGACCACGTATTTTTTCATCCGTTACTATGGTCACTGTGTCAGGTTAATATCGTGCTGTGATTTGGCCGATTGCACAGTTGTACCTGGCTACACTTCACAGACAACATTATGGTTTGAAAGTGTGGGGAAACTGTAAACAGCAAACAGTATACTTTTATTTGTCTTTCAAATATTATGATATATAACATGTTAGCTAGATACTAATTGCTAGCAGTTACCCCCAGAGGTGCCTCTACTATTTCTCTCTTTATTCAGTCTGTCATGGTGGTCCAATGACACATTATAATTAACATTCTCATTCTCAGATCTTGATACACTTTTTCTCTGTATAATAGTTGCATCTCAGGGCAATGACTTCATTTTGCTTTGCTTTTCTGAGCGTTTACATCCGTGATTGTCAAGCATGCAGAGAGCTTTCATTGGTTGAGTCTTTGACATGACAGGACAAATCGTAGTAAGATGGTCAAATGCAAAACATGTTAGACTCTTTCTGGGAGTCCTGAGGCGTCACAGATAGGATTTTGATTGTTTATTCTGACATACAACAAGAGATGAAGTGGCCTAGTCTTGAGGTCCACAGGTCTTGAAACCCTATGTGTGTCAGGCCTGGCAAAAACCTGCTGAAATCGTGAAGTCTGACTACAACATTTTAGAACAAAACAACACTCATCCTAATCATATTTCAAAGCAACTTTCATGCAGATGAAGTGTCAAACAGATGAAGAGTCAGTCATCCACATTTTCGATAATAACTCAGCTAACAATGTCAGAAATGCCTTGGCGGAGGTTTCTGATCTTGGTGCACCACAATTAATAGAAGCATGACTGCCTCTGCCAGGTGTCCTCTTTTCAGCCAGTGACTGTGGACCTTCTTCTGTTGACCGTGCAAGAAGTTCACACACAAACTCTGACTTTATGTTAAGAAGTTGAAGATGAACAAACTCAACAGCTCTGTATGTTACGTAGATACTCTTCATTATACTTCTGGCGAAAATATAATGCACACACTCTTTTGGGCTCATGGTGATATCCAAAGGCAGATGACAAAACATCTGCTGTGATTAGCAGTTGTGCTGGTTAACTTCAGGGTCAAAGCCAGTCAAGCTGTGGAGCATGTGCAGACAGCCTTTCCAGTTTAGATCTGATTAAGGTGAATAAATGGAGGAGTAAACTAATCTCCAACAGCAGTGTTTAGGTGTTTCTGTCTGATTTTTGGAAATTTACTTTAGCACAAATTCAGTCAGACTAATGTGTTTGCCTGTATATAAAGTCCAGTTTAAGTTCAACTAACATAATAACTAAATATACTTAGTACTTGTTCTGGAGAGCAGTTAGAAGAGCATTAACCCTTTGTTATTTGTCTATGTTTTATAAGCCTGTTTCCCTTGTGTTTTGCTTTCAAAGGTATGGGCAAACCATTTCAGCTGATTCAAACCTAAATACTTCATTTTCAGTATGTAGATTTTTGTTGATGTTTTTTCCCCTCCTACTTTTGGATGTTCCTGACATCTGCTCCAATTTTCAAATAGAAAATGCAGAAAAGGTGAATGTTTTGGCGAGTCAGAGCCAGAACGCATTTGAATACCAACTCAACAAGTCTTTGTCCATGTGCAGATGCTAATGAGCTCTATAGTTCAAGGTGTAAAAACAAGATAAAACAAAATGTGCTTTCCAAGTCTAAAAATCAGTGCTCACTTTTAGAATATAAATGATCCCCTGTGTGTGTTTGTGAATGTGTGTATGTGTGTGTGCTGGAGAGATGGAGCACATTCACAGCCTTTTTTCTGTCGCTGCTTCCTGTTCTTTGAAATGAATGAGCCATAATCCTCCTGGTGGCTAAAACCTAAAATAAACTCACACTCAAACACGCACACTCACAACCAAAGGAAATGCTGACACGCTCGTTCAGTGGGATGTGGGGGCTGCAGCTGAATGAGACCAGCGAACGAAACACAGACACAAACACTCACATGCTTGACCACATAAACAGGGGGAGATGAAAGTGTGAGTGTCACGACTGTGTGTGTCTTACCTCGACTTATTCTCTGTTTCTCCCCCGACAGGATCCCTGGTGTGTCAATCACACTGATGCTCTCCAGCACCGGGTTAGGCAGCTGGGCACATACAAACCTTCAACACACACATGCACAGGAGAAACAGAGAGAGAGAGGAGAGGAGAGTTAAAAGAAAGCGGACAGAAGTGTAAAACGTTTTAATAACAAACATCGCCCCACATAAGACCTTTTCTTCTCTCCCTCTCTCTCTCTTCTTCTCTGTCTGGACTGCCCTTTCTCTCTCTCTCTGTCTGCAGCTGTATCAATATGAACAGGTTTGTATTTGTCCTCACTGTGAACCCCCATAATCCCCCCAGGAGACAGACAGTGTCTCCTCTGTCTCTTTTCAGCAGTGCTAGGACCTCAAAGGAAAGAAAAAAGACTTTTCAGCCATTGCTGTTTTTTTTAGGGATGCATGATATGCGATGCCAATATCTGATATTTCCAAACTCATTGAAGCCAGTTACAAATAAATTACAACTACAAATAAATGTGTATGTCTTTTGTGATCTTAAAAAACACCTCTTTGGACAATAATTTCACTGTTATTTTATAGACAGCCGATTCGTTTTTCGAAACAGTCACAGACAAGATATAGATTTGTTGTTAAAAATAACAGATGTATTTTTTATAACTAAAGACATTCAGTCATAAATAACTTGTAGAAATTTTCAAGGGATCCATGACATTGCATTTTAGCAATATCCAATATGCCAACATTTTCACACTCATTTTAAATAATACAAAAATATTAAACAAAGGTAAAATATTCTGGCACAACTTTGCCAAATTTCAAATTGCAAGAACAGTTCAAGCAACTCTTGTAGTTCAGGAAACAACTTCACTAGACTGATGCGTTTCTTGTTTTTCCTTTGCAAGGAAGCCCTAAAACAATGTAAGATGGTACTCTATGATAATCCTAATGAGATGCTTAAAATTAACCTCACACACCAGATGAACTGTTGAATATATTTCACCAGACCATCAGGGCAACAGCCCAAAGAAAGTGTTTGGGAATGGGCAGAACTTTTGAAAAGCATATCAGACAGGCGATTGGACGATTGTTCCGTCTTTCACATTCATTACTGGCCAATCAGGTAATGTAGTAAGCGGGGGCTACTGCCGCGGTGTGAAGGACAGAACATGGGCCACTTTGTAAAACAAACTCTTGACAAAACATTTCAGAAGTGGAGCGAAAAATCCCTTTCTATGGAGAAGTTTGTAGTGTTGTTATTTTTTTTTTGTCTTAACTTAAAGAAATGCAGTCCATGTCTGATTAAACTGCTACTGAAGCTATTAGCATCTATGCTAATCTCTTCATGAGCAGTTGCCTCATGCTGTTGTCTCACTAGTAGCTTTCATGCCTTCCTGCTCTAATGGACTCTCATTGGGCTGTCCTGCTTTGGGACCCTTACACTTGTTATAGACTGGAGCTTGGCAAGATGGAACTGTCTGATTACCTCTCAAGGTAAAAAGTAAAATAGTATAAGAAAAAGAAAAACCTCCTGTTTAAGTTGGTCTACTGATCCTGTTTAGGCACAATGCCCTTACCTTAAATGGTTTATATGATAAATTTAGGCATTCTGTCAATCTGCACTGCCAACTGATCGTCTATTAATGTTCTAATCAACAGTCATATCTTTTAAAGCCCTTATCTATAGATACCACTATCATGTCAGTAGTATGACGCATCCCTTTTTTCCTCTTACATTTACTGACAGAGGATTCTGCTGAGATCACTGCCTGTCTCTGTCTCTCTGGCTTTCTCCCTCTCGTTGTCTCTGTCACACAGACGGCTATTAAAAAGAGAAAGAGCCTGACCAGTGAGCAGAGGGAAATTCAATCAACAAGGAATGTTGAGCTCTGGTGTGGATTCTCACTCATACTCGCACTCCCTCTTTCTTCTCGATGCTCTCTGTCCGTGTTTCCCCTCCACGTTAACATACTTCACCTCTTAGATCACATTGTATTTTCATCACGTACACACCCAAAAAGATCTCTGCCATCATTGTATTTTATCTCCTTTGTGTGTGTGGGTGTGAGTGAAAGTACCTGTTCAGGAATGCATTTCCAAACGCATTCAGCTTTCTGAAGGGCTTCTTGGGGTCAACCACTAAAGCATTGCCAGGGATGACGCCTTCAGAGTCACCGTGCATCACCGCGATGAAGGAATCCGTGGTGGGTTCAGGGCCAATCCGCATTCCGGGAAAATCCTGCTCCAACAGGTAGCTGTAAAAGAGAAGATGTGACATAGCGTTAAAATAAACAAACCTGGAGATAAGGGGTCTTGATCATTGGACCTTGAATAGAAGCTTAAATGACAGGAATCATAATACCAGAAGATGTGACCTTAGATAATGAACAAAATGTGGAGGATGTTGAGTAAATTGCATACTGCAAAATGAGATTAGAAGAGATTGTTATGACCTTTGGGATGGTGATACAGCTGACCCTGTGTTGACACTCTATGGTCCACCGACCACCAATCAGAGAGATTCCTTTTATAGAATCATAGTTAAGCTACTTCCTCCTATCTGAATATTTACATTAACATTTTCATTTCTGCCATGTTTGCTAAATACCACTGACATCAGCTTACAGTTTCATATTACTGCTAGTCTGAGAGGGCAGATTGGACCTTACAACATCTTGTTCATCTCTTTTTGCTGAACCAGCACTTTATTGATGTGCCATAGGGGTAATGTTGAAATTAGTCACACCCCTAGCTTCAGATTCAGTTACATTCTAGGCAAGTTAAACAAGTTTTTAGAGATCTAAGGTGATCCTCGTACTCCTTACTGTATCTTTGTCATTATTCCATTAACGGCAAAGTTGCACATAAATTAAATCTGATCAAACTGTGGGGCAGATTCAACTGACCATCAGAGTAGCAGCAACCAAAAAGGTTGGGGTCTGACAAAGGGACAATCATGCAGTCTCCAAATAATCAAAGGCCCCATGTTTTACTGCTGTCTACAAGTTTATACTGATCCCAGATGTCCCCAGAACATATTTTGAAGTTTAGCTGGAAAAACGTCTCGGATATTCAATTTTGACATCCCTATAAAGTAGTGTCACAACATGCATACCCTTTCTAGTGAAGACAAACTTTTCACAAACAACAATGGCAAGTGGACGCACAAAGGCGCAGGAGTTTCTTGTCTGGATGACAAATCTCTCTGGATATTTTTGTCTGGATAACAAACCGAGAACGGTAAGCAGCACACATGTTGCATGTTAGACGGCCGAAGCTGTCGTTGTTCCTGGGATGCGCGCAACCTTTATCTGAAAGAGTACTGCGCATGCTGTGACGTCAGCGTTTTCAAAACATTTTCAAAACTTTTTACTCTGGACCCTGGTTTCAAAAGTTTGCAGATTCAGACACTCCAGGCACTGTTCTCGTGTAAACAGGAGGCGAAAACGCAATGAAAACTCTCTGTTTTCGTTGTCGTGTAAACGGGGCCTGAAGGAACTCTGTTTTGATCCACATCCCCACTTATATCAGTCTCATGAGACTTGACAGAATCCTGACGGTAAACTGTTGAAGACAGCTGGGAAAATGTGTGTCACATTTTCTGACTCTAATGTGAAACAACTGCTGAAGGGGAATTTTCAATCAGTAATGCTGCAAAGGAAATTATTATAACTGGTAAGAGGACTTCAAATATCAGTAGAGAACAGGTCTGCATTTCATTAGAAGCTGCTGGAACATCAGTTAGGGGAAATATTTTACATCATCAACACAAAAGAAGGGAATGCTCCCAACTCTGCAGCAAAAAGTTGAATTTTCAGGTTAAGAATTTAGTGGTTTATAAAGCAAAAGATGAAGGTGTTTCACAACAAATAAATATATAATGATTTTTAATATGATGCTTGAAGGTATACACGACAGTAGAGCAGGAACTAATCAAGTTTATATTTAAACTACAATTATTGTACTCCACCAATATCAAAATGAGTAACTGAGATTAAAAGACTACTGTGCCACATGACATGTCAAAGCATATATGTTGAAAGCATGTGGTACATGTTTAAAAGTCAGTGAGTAATCATGTTTTATAATCATGGTCTCAATATCTATCAAAATAATAGTGGTTATGTTTTTTTCCATAATTAAGCAGTCTTACACTACAGTACAGACATAAGTGTAGACCCAATACCAGACTTTCAAATGTTGTCCAAATAGCACAAAATCTGTCAACGTTTAGGTATGTTTTAGTGTCACTTAGAAAATTAATCCTCCCTCACTCAACTACCTTTTTAAAAAGTTCAGTAAAGTCTTGGTAGTTTCAAAACTACTTATTCATTTAAATAACAGCAAATGTATAATTTTAAATGTGTTACATCAAAAAGAGTAGCTAATTACTGGTAATTTCAACAACCTAAGCTAACATGCTGAAAATGAGAAAGAATGCAAAACATGAAGGAAATTATAATAAAATAAAACGGAAACAGTGCCTCAGGGAACAACATCAACTGACTCACGGACACTGACCTTAAATATATGTCATCTCATTTTTATCAGTGTTGGTAAATACCTAAAACATTGCCTAAAACACAGCATCTCATACTGGCTAATCGCAAGTACACTGATCAATAACCACAATCAGAAAAACTATGACATTTTCTTTTAATTCCATTCAACAGAGCCATGATAGTAATGGTACCCATTAGTAAAGAAAAATGCATCGGCACATCTCTAACAGTTTAACCTGTGAAGTCTTTGTTATGTTTTAATCTGTTTTGTCCAAATAAGACAACTATGCAGGAGAATTTAGCTGAGCTCTGACAAGAGGAATGGTCAAATTTACAACCATGCCAAGCCTTCGTTTTGTGTGGTTTACTATGATGAAAAACAGGTTACGTAGGTGAGAGGGTTAAAGACACAGACAACCAAACATTTCACTTGATGCGTGTTTAGTTTTGACTGGGCATTTTAAACAAGACCTGCAATAAATTACTCAAGTGTGTCAAATACCTTTACATCCCTTTCTGTTAAAATTATTAAAGCCAAATCAACAACTAATTCAAACTTCTGACCTCATTTGTAGCTGTCACCACAGCATCAGAGCTGACTTACAACTTTAATATATTTGAGGTATGAATGGTTGAAATCTTATCTGTGATTTCAGTGATACAAATGAAGATAAATAAGTGTGTTTCTGCTGAGTTTCACAGTCCTGACAAAGTGAGCGCAAGCCATAAAAAAGAGATTCAGGCAGCGCACTTTCAACTAAAGGACCATAAATCTTAAGTATGAGACGGTGGGATGTGTGTGCATTTAACCAGTACCAGATGAAGCGATGGTTCACTTCAACACCCTCTCCACAAACACACACACCTTGTCAGAGGAGCCAACAGTGCCTGGTAGAGCCATCGCTCTGCACGTGTCTGTGAAGCGTCTGTCTGTGTGTGGGTCTGCTGGAAGGCTGTGCAACAGGCAAATTGTATGTTTTATATCAAAAGCATCACAATAGTCTATATGGAATACTTTGATGTAACACAGATGTCATGTAACAAGCTTTAATTATATTTGTTCTTCAAAATAATACCGACAAATAACACAGTTATTGTGCGCATGCACTCGCATTAAATTGAGTTAAAAAATGTCGACTATATTAAAGACCTCAAAATTTATACTGGGTGTTCCTGAAATTGCAATTACTGGAGTGTAACTCAAAGACATTGTTCTTTTTTAATTCTAGATTTTATTTTTTGGGGTTTATATCTTTATTTGAGGAAAGCCAAGTATTACTAGGATAGGAAATAGGAAGAGAGAGAGAGGGAAAAGACATGCACGAAAAGGGCTCCTGTGGAGTTGATCCTAAGCCACGGGCATCAGGAACAAAGTCCTCTGTACACGGGGTATGAAAAAAAAGTCAGCCGTTCATATTTTTACAGAGCATTTGGTGGGATTATATTTCCATTTAGAAACAGCAGTTTATTTTATCAGATCGTCAGCATAGAGCACAATGTTTAAAGCAACACATCTAAGTCACTGGTATTGCAACATATTGTTTGTAAATACTATATCCATACACAGAAGCCATAAACTGACCCATTATTTATTATGTAATGTTATTTTTCATATGTGAGGTAAACTTTTAAAAGTTTGCTATGATCTACTTAAAAATAAGTAAGTAACAGTTACTTGGGGTTCCAAACAGCTCTTTTTTCAAATTCAGTTTAGGTAACTGAATGTTGACTGTAGTACAAGTTCTGAATCAACAGGTTTTTACAGTGGATTTTCTGGGGACATAATTCTCGTATCAATTCCTTTCCTTTGGTTCTGCATGCCATGCAAATAAGGACAATCATGTTCTCATTAGATGCAGTCAGCAGAAACTATGGCATAGAAGTCATAAATGTGATTGTGGCAACCAGGGGGCAGAAACTGCAGCTTAATGTTCCACAAAACGAGGGCTGATTGATAAGTTGTGAGGCTCATATTTAAGGGTTTGACTTTTGGCAGACATACTGCATTATTTTTCAACATAATCCCCTTCAGCATCTATACACTTTAGCCAGCGATGTTTAAGGGCCTCAATGCCACTTTTAAAGAAGTCCTTGACCGTTCAGAAAGTCCTTCACTGCATGTATGACGTCATCATCTGACCGAAAGTGGGTACCGGAAATGGCCTTTTTCAATTTTGGAAATAGATGAAAGTCTGATGGAGCGAGATCAGGCGAATAAGGCGGATGCTCAATCAATTCAAAGCCACAATCTTTAATGGCAGCCATGGCAATGACAGACTCGTGAACCGGGGCATTTTGTCCATTTTGCAAAAGTCACTTGCCTTGTTTACTTTAGAGTGCTACCTCTTCGACATACAGTACACTGACCAAATGACACCAGTCTTCGGGTACACAGCCTTAATTAGTCAGGGAATAGTAGAGCTGAAAAAGGACATCCCTGCTTATCTTCTTCAATACAAGGCTCACAACTTATCAACCAGCCCTCGTAGCAGGGTATTCAGTAACAGATATGCCATGTGTTTGACATTTTTGACACAGCAAACCTGTGTGGCAAACTTTTCCATATAGAACATTCACAGGAATAGATAAAGGAGTCAATAAAGAATCAGATCGATAAGCAGAATCAATGATGGCCTTTGCATCAATAAAATCATATCAGTTGCCATCCCTATGTGTGTCTAGACATTTTCAACTGGAGCAGTAATCAGTGGCACTGACATGAGAAAGAGAGACACAAAGATCGTGAGCACACATGAATGAATGAATATATATGTCAATGAACTGATGACTGTAAACATTCATACAGATTTAGGAATTGCATTCGTTTATGCATATATTTTAACTAAAAGTAGCTCAACAAAGTGCCATCCTAAAACACTTCTTAGCTGAAATCTTCAAAGACTGTTAGCAAAAATGTAGGCATTGTCCAAAGTGGCATTTTGAAGTGCTTCAAAATTAGAAGCAAATTCCCTTATACTTGTAGACACTTTTATGGCAGTGGTATATGGGTCAATGTTTTAATGCCAAAACATCACCTAAAAACCATATTTGCAAGTTTGACAGTGTACAATAGTTTGTTCTCCTCTGTTTGTTGATGATTACTTATTTGTCTAAAATTTTGATGGACTAATCTCACACTTACACTTCATTAACAAGTAAAATAAACAATTAAATGATAACAGTACACGTTAATACCCAATCAGTGACTGGAATTTTGGAACCTGGGATGGGCAATCAAATTTCAAGGGGGCATGTGCCACCCCTGGCCACCCATCTGAACACGTCCCTGCACAATTTTGTGAAAAACGTAAGCCAAGTGAGTAACTAAGAAGAATTTAAGCATGGGCCCACTAAAAGTAAACTGACACTTAAGTAAATGTTCTCCCTTCCTTCAGGCCTTTCACAAACTCATTTTCAAATAAACATTTTACACTTTGTGCTTGAATCTCAGATGACTCATTAAAACTGTCATATTGTCTTTAAAGGCTCCCACAATTATGTGACAAATTCTGCAAGTTATCCCTCAAAACAAGAGTGGTTCTACGTAGTTGAGGTTGTTTTACTTTTTTTTAACAAACTGATGCTTTCCTGTTGTGCCAAGGCTCCCTCTGCTTCTCACTTAAATTAATGTGAGAGCAGATTTGATGGGAGGAGCAGAGCAGAGCTGTAAGGAGAGAGTACACTCTATTAACCACACATGACAAAAGCTATACCCAAAAGTAGATATTCTTAACAACAACCTCTGATGGTGGCTGTTTGGATTGAAGAGACACCCCTCAGAGACTGGAAAGACAGAATTTGGGGGAATTTGTTTTTGTACAGTCAGTCTGTGCTGTCAGGAGGTTCAAGTGGAGTAAGACAAGAAACTCATTGAGATGAAGGTCATAAAACTGACCTCTGATTAGCTGCCAGAGGAGAGAGAGACCAAAGTTATGTTACTCTTTCCTAATTTTCACAGCTGCAATGCAGAAATCCATTTACTTTTCTTATTTTTTCCTTTTTTAACATCTGATGAAATGACATGTATCAGTCCATTGTCCTTGAATAAAACTGAAAATGACTGCACTGCTCTGACATAAAATGTGTAACACCCACTAAAATGAAATAAAAGATGCAGCCAGCGCAGCAGGCTCTGACCTCAGGTTACTCAGCAGTTTGTACATTCTGCGTCTTACTGCTACAATGTAAGCAGTGAAGGGTCAATCTGCTGACTTTTGGGTGTTGTCATTACTGAAAGAGTAAAGAAAAAGAGAGGGATAAGGAATGAGTAAGAATCGGGCAAAGAAGAGGATGAATCGAAAGCTGCACGGTCCAGTCTGACAACAGGAAGTCACTAACAGCATCCTCTCCCAGGCTTTCAGAGGCTAACCCCACTAATTATGCTCTGCGAGGGTGCATTTGTGTGTGTGTGTGTTAGTGTGAGGGGGAAGATGATGTGCCACAGTAGCAGCTTTCTAAAGGGGCCCAGCACCCAGCTGCTAATTTGTCCTGCTGTCACACAAAACACAAGCAACTCTCTGGTCATGAGCTCCCACATCACTATTCTGTGAGCTTTATATGTCGCTTTGAAAGAAGTTCAATTATCACAGGACTTTCATCTGAGGTTGGGTGATTTTATTGTCTCTGCTCATAATCAAAAGTAACTATTAAATAGTATTAAATGAGAAAGCCTAGGACTGGGGAATAAGGACCAAAATTGTATTGATTTTTTTGTAGCTGGATGGTGATCAACAATTTATACGGTAAACCCCTGCGATATTGCGGTTCAGTTTTCACAGTCCTGGTATTTCGCGTTTTTTTCTGTAAGACCTGTTTATTTTAATATTGCGTACATTTTCACCATTTCACAGCATTCTGCAGCATTGTTTATGAGATTAAATCTCGCATGTCACAATATAATGCCAGTACGTACCAAGTCAGTCAATCAGAGTGTCGGTATTTTTTTTTTCAGCCGCTGATTGGCTGTTGTGTATCACGTGGCTTCACATCTTGCAGGGAGGAGAGATGCTTGCTTTGTTCTCTCTCAGGTTGTGCGCACATCCCAGGAACAACAACAACAACAGCTTCTGCCATCCACCGAGCAACATGTGTGCTGCTTACTGTGCTCAGCTTGTTATCCAGACAAAAATATCCACATTTGTTGTCCAGACAAGAAAGTCCTGCGTCTTCATGCGTCCACTCGCCATTAATGTTTAGGAAAAGTTTGTCTTCACCAGAAAGCATTCGTGTGTTGTAACACCCCTGTTTTACTACAAAACTACATCACCATCTACTGGCCTGGCATGCACGCTACAGCATTTTCAGTCATTCTCGCTTATCCATGTGAACACGGATTGCTTTTGAAAACACAAAAGAGGAAACCTTTCCATTTCTGGTGACAACGTTGATGTGTAAACGGGACCTCAGTTCTGCGTCTCTCTCTACAGTGATCGGTGTTCTGTATAACTTTAGTGTTTGTGCAATATTTTTGTGTTTTCTATTGTTGTTGCTCTCTCAGTATCTTTTTATGTGTTTAAATGTAATTCTGGTTTTTTTAGAAGTGTGTTTAAAGACCTTAAAATTCTTTTAAAAGTACCGTAAATGTTATAGAAAACATGCCTGGGTATATTTAAACAGGGTATTTCTATTTTTCGTGGATTTTCACTCATCGCGGGTGGGTCTGGAACCTAACCCCTGCGATGGAGGTGGGACCACTTAGTACATTTAATCAGAAAAATAAATAGCAAATGCTTGTCACAGAATCAGAACTTTTACATAATTACAGTAAATACAAGAGGTACTGATACCTTTGCAATAACAAGGCGACAAAATAGAAGACTAAGACACTATATTGAGCAATTTTCTTGTTTTGAAAAGTCATAAAACGCAGACAAACTTCTACAAATTGTCCAAAATGCACAAACAACTTGGCAAGGATACAATAATCACGCCCATTCTTGAACTATATAAATACATAAATGATACTGTCTTACTCTTCTTATTTAAATGTTTACTAAAATATATCTAAAAATCTTGATGCATCTCCATCCTTACAACACACCCCACTGTGATATCTGTTGCTCTGATTTTCCAAACCAACAGCACACATGGATACATCCACGCTTCATCAGGGAGTCCTTTACTGCCAGGCAGAACTCTATTAAGTTTGCATGTGTGTGAGTTATGTTGGCCGTCTCATAAACTCGTTTATAGATTCAATAAAGCTCAGAGAGGTGTGGCTCTGGTGCAGCCAGGCTGCAAATGTTTTGTGTATGTGATGGAGAAGCCTTTGTTGTCCGTTTTTTAATTTTATTTTCATGTATTTTAGTTGTTTTCTGCTCTAATACTGAATTCAAGGTGTTTGTGTTTGTTTGAGGTTGTGCTGGTAGAGCAGAGAGGCAGTAATGTCAGTTTGGGTGTGTCAGCCTCTCCCTCTCTATCTCTGCTGGCCTGTTGGTGGGAGATCTCCATTTTCCACAAGAAACTCTTCATAAATACAGGAGTAGAGTGTGTTTGTGTGTTTGTTTTCTCACCGTATGAAGCTGGTTTTGCCAGTGGAGTATTGTCCCACCAGGAGGACCATGGGCTTGTTGTCAAAATCTGCATCCTCCAAAGCTGGAGAGTGGAACTCATGGAACTTGTAGCTCTCCTCCAGCGGCAAGAGTTTGGTTTTGTACAGCTTCTTCAGGCCATCACTGACGGTCTGGAAGACCTCTGGCTCCTTCTTCCTCCTGTCATCAGTTCCCAGCCAGCTGAACATTGTTACTGGGTGTTTGGATTTGTGTAGCTAAGAGAGGGTGTTACTGGTAAAGATGTTTGTGTTTGTTAATGTCCTCGAGGGCTTGTAAACTTGTCTGTAAGTCAAACAAGGAGGGATATTTCCTCACATGAGACAAGAGCTTAACATAATAAAGAGTTGTGTGGAGAGGAAACCTGGCCAAAATTAATAAGCTCAACCAATAACTCTAAAAAATAATCTATATATTTTCTAATGTAGTTAAGTTTACTTAAAAATTAGATATATCTTCAAAAGCCTTTTGTGAAAGAAAATTAAGATATTTATCTCACATAAAAACTCTCAGATTAAATAATCTGGCGAAATACTGACGTCCAGCCTATTTTATATTTAGCCCAAATTCAAACTATTTTAAAAACTGACTCTGCGAGTGTCTTAAATTTTAGAAAATAAAATAATTTATATTTTAAGACTGAGTTAACCCCTCAAAAACACTGTCATCATCCAGTCTAACGGTCCTCCTAGCTCCAGGCCACTTGAGCTCCTGGGCCAAAAAACACCACATTCAATCAGTTTGTTTTTGTTTACTTCTCTATTTCAGTAAACAAACAGTGTCCAGAGACGGCTAAATCATGCTGCTCATGCCCAACATCACGTTACTGCTATGTAATATCGTCCAAGTACGAGCGGAGGGATCCCAAATATGATGCACCGCGCTCCTGTCAAAGAGCAGCCGCCGTTATTGTTCACCTTCTCCCGCTCCTCTGCTCACCGAGAAGCTGCAGAGCTGCTCCGGACAAAGTCCTCCTGCCGGCGGCTTCGTGTCAAATAAAACGAGGGCTCTGTTCAGCTAAGGCTACGGGGTGATTTCTGTCACAGCACTGCGCTGAATGTAGCATCAGCTGATGTCCTGCAGCCCTATTTAAATGCCGAGTCGGAGGAAACCCGATCCCGGCGGAAGTGCCCAACGGCTGGCAGCCCGTCCCACCGCGGTCCCGCCCAGTGATGCTGGAGCTGAAGCTGGGAAGGACGACGCCATGATGGATGAGGAGAGACCAAGGACCCACCGATAAACGTCAGCGCGCCCCCAAGCGGTGGGCACTGCCATTTTATCCTGGTGAATATTAACGACTTTCATTATTATTTTTTTTAGGGGGCAACAGTTTGTGTTATTAATTTAAAAACATAAAGTTATAAAATATAGAAGAGTAGAATTACATATATTGTAAAGGATGTCTAAAAATAAATACAATATTGAATAAAACATTAATGTATATACTGTATAAATATATAAATTTACGCACTTTCATACCTGCTTATACTCACCCCTACCACAGAATATACCTACAGCAAAAACATGTACATAAATGCATACCCAGACGTATTCTTGCATACCCATAAATAAAAACACGTCTAAAAAATAATTACAGAAAAAATATGTATATTAAAAAGAATTCATAAATTAAATAATAGTAGTAATAATTAAGATAAAAAATATCTAAAAAAAAAACGTTAATATAAAAACAAAATGAATCGATAAAATTATATATAATTTCAAATAATTAGAAATCATTATTTTGAACAAATATCAACATGTGCTCTTTAAAAAAAGTATGCTAATAAGATAACAAGTTTGGCATCAAACAGTAGCCCACTGGCATCATGGTGGCCCCCTAGATGAGCTGCAAACTATTTCACTAAATGCAAAAATGTTTAAATGCAGTGAAGAGTGACACTGGATTGCAAGAATATTTCAAAAATTAAAAGGCGTAATCTAGAAAATAGTTTATGACACACCAGTCCTATAAACATGTGAAATACTTCATTAGCTGAAGAAATGTTGTGAATGTTAAAACATATCATAAAGAGCAAAA
This sequence comes from Cetoscarus ocellatus, assembly GCA_037902135.1. Classification (NCBI taxonomy): domain Eukaryota; kingdom Metazoa; phylum Chordata; class Actinopteri; order Labriformes; family Labridae; genus Cetoscarus; species Cetoscarus ocellatus. Next base: position 643,725 of record JBAMNC010000529.1, on the reverse strand, counting down.
ACATTTAATGACAGAAAAAAATTATTTCCATGTCAAAAGTCAGTATCTTAGAGGAGTTTCGGGCAAGAAACATAATTATGTTCTAAAGGATTCTGGGATCAGTGTAAAGTTATTGAAAAGGAGTCAAATATTGGAGCTTTAAGTCCCATTTTATATTATTTTCCCTTTGTCTTTTTTTTTTTTTTTTTTTTTACTTTTTATTGAATATTTTTCATGTTTCATGATTTATTTTATTCTATTATTCAAATTTGTTTTTCTTTTTTTTGTTTAGTTAATGTTTTTGCAGTTGACTTTTATAGCTTCCATCATTTCGCAACAATAAATTACTACCTAATCAATACTTATGAGACATGAAATGCTCAACACTCATGTTTTGATTTGTTTTTTTTTTTACTTCATATTTACTTGATATTGTAAATTACATTTAAATAGTTTACCTACATTTAGGTAGACCCATGTCAGTTCTGTTATACTTCAGAGAACATTCTCCAAAACTGGCTTTATACCAACTTTTAGGGGGGCTTTGTACTTTGATAATAAATAGCTGTTAAATTTGTTAGATTTAATAAATGCTTTGTGACATTTAGATGTCCTTTTTTTCAGGGTGAATCCAGACAATAATGAAGTTGCAACAAACAAAAGAGATCACAAAACTTGATCAGAAGCTCCGAAGGCTGGATGAAGTTCTTTAATTGGCTCAGAAAATAATCATCTTGAGTCTTACTTGTTGTTAGATAAGGGTGGTTTCAGAAATAACAAATAATTTCTTTATTATGTCACAGAAATAAAAGTATTAAACTTTATTTCTTTGTTATTGAAAAGGGCTTCTGGATGCTGCTCAGTTTGTTTTTGAATGCCAAAGACGCATGTTGTAGTGTGATTTGAATATGATTATCTACAGAGATTTAAAAGATGTTATTGATTTTTTCTGACCAGCAGATGGCAATGTTTACCATTTTGTTTAACTTAATGGTGGCGTGTTGACGTTCAGGAATAAGAGTTAATGATCATACTGCAGGACAAAGGTTGGCCATGCACGCATTTCCTCAATGTTTTAATCCATCAATTATTTATATGAATTTGGGAAATTTGGTTAACAAGTTCTCCAAAACTCCAAAGGAAAAGGAAGCACATATAAATTATTATTAAAGAAGATGCGAAGATCTAAATTTGGTCATAAGATCATGAGCAGTCGGAAAGACAACAGTTACCGGAAATTATGCAAAAACAGTCTGCCACCACTGAGACTGTTTTATGGATGAGATTAATGGTGTGGTATGTATGACACATATTTCTAGAGCTCAACAATATTAATTTGCAAAAACTGGATAATTGGATAACCTACAAGGCCAAGGAAAATGTATGTTTATTAATGTGCCTGTTTTATGTTCTTTAACTGTTTTTATATGAAAAGAAAATGGAGGTTCAATAATTATTACTGAAACTCGCCATTAAAACATGACACCTGAAAAATAAGAACTTTCTCTTTTTATTTTTCATCATGAATATACAATTATTCTCTTACACCTTACAAAACTACCAAAGATGGATTTTTTTTTTATAGCAAACCCTTTTTAGAAACTTCATGCACAGCATCAAACTTAACATCACATTGCAGATACCTGAGTTGTGTAAATATATGAATCTGAAATGACTTTCAGAGTTTCATAACCCTTCCTTACTACGCTTTTGTTTTCAGGAAGGATCTTTCATGTAAGCTAATGCCAGAAAATTCCTGGAGTGACACTTCAGACAGAGAGAAAGAACAATAGCAGTAATTGTTATGGAGATTAAAATGCATCATCACACTCCTTCATAAAGCAGTTTGAGAGGCTGTGACTTCATGACGAGAAAACAGAGGAGAGGTAGAAAGAAGAGTATTTAGAAAGAAGCACAGTAAAATTATAAAACATGAGTTAAAATATAGAATCAATGTTTTACTTTAATCAAATCGATTCAACTGACATTGATGTCCACAAATATGACAACAGCAAACAATGCAGTGTAATAACGGATGAATAAGACTGGATATAATTTCCTTCCAACTCATAACAAACAACATAAAACAGATAATACCGACAGAAACTGAAGGAAGTAAAAGAACTTTAAGGCTGACTTCATTACGTAAGAACACCTTCAGATGCATATCCTGGTTATTTCCTTCATATTCAAAATCCCTGTATCTTTAAAATGGTGGATAAGTATAGGTGTCAGACAAATTGACACAAAATCAAATTAGGATTTTTGAATGATGATATCTTAAAATGACTGGAGCCACTCTCTTGAAACTTTGCATAAAGCTCCACTCAAAAGATTAAGATTAACACAATATACTTTGGAGGTCAAAGGTCAACACCATGGATCCCCCTATGATCAACCATTGTTTGTGGCGACTGTTATCATGAAAGTTCGAAGGGGTTTTTTCAAACTTTTTCTAAATGTACATTCTAACTCAAGAAAGAACTGGATGGATTTTGAAGATAGTAGGTCAAAGGTCAGGATCATCAGGGTGTGGACTTGATTTTTCAAAAAGACTCTTCAAACTTTGCTGAAATGTCCACCGTGCCCTCAGGATGAACATAATGGTCCCATGTTCTGGGGTGTTTGACTGTAAACATCATGTCTTAGGTGTCTATTAAATAAGATTTTGATTTGGTTGAATAAAAAAATAAATAAATAAACTTCATATCTATAGAGGATCAGATGCAGCTCTTTTTCCTCCCCTTTGGAAAAGCTCAGATATGAGTGGGGCGGAGAGGCTATGAGAGTGAGCTAAGCCTTGATTGGTTGTCCAGATGATGTCTGAGAGGAGGGGTGAGGAGGGGTCACAGGCCACAGAGCAGACTTTCAAAACAGTCATGTAGGTGGAGGCTGTATAGCTATTACATAAAAAAACACCAGGAAGTAAAAAACAGAGCATTTTAGTAAGATTTCCTTTTAACAGGCACAGCTAATTCTCCATGAACTGAGAGTTAAGTAAAATGTGTCATGTTCTTCTACTCCCCAAATCCCCTTCTAACTTCATTAAATGCAAAGATAAATAATTCTGCTGTACATAGGACCTTTAATAAATTTTGGAGAGCAAGGTTCAAGCCCTGTTGCTCTATATCTTGTTACAAAGAATGTACCTCCAACACTACAGAAATTAGATTTCTGTAGTGCAGCAAATACCATTTCAGACATCCTTTACCCACCCTGTTCTAAAACCACCAAGAAATTCCCTACCTCACAAAGGTGTATAACTACCAGGTGGTAATTTCAGTAGAGATTTTACTTCTGACCCTTAAATGATCAGTGTCAGTAAACACTTGACTTTAATCCAAGCACAAATACAGACAAACCTGGTTTAATAAACTATCTTCAGTTGCAATTTGCTTAAAAATTAACACTCTCAACCTGATAAAAATTGTTTCCTTCATACTTTATCACAGTTTAGTTACTGTTAATGAAATAATACATAAATCATAACTATGACAATTAAAACAAAGCAGCAACAATCACAAGGTTTATAAACCTACAGTAGTACTAAGTGCTCCCTACAAATCATGAGTATTTAAAATACGACTGATCTTGTATAAAATACTTGTATTACATACTCTTCAATCATGATAAAAGATTAAGTGCAGAAAAGTGTTCATATTTAAAAAGAGGTACATACTGACTGATGAATATCATCTACTCATCCATTGATATTTTCAGGCGCCATCTACTCATAAGTTCATCAGCCTCCCACTCTGTTTCTCCGCCTTCCTCCATCTCTCTTAGGTCCTCGTCCCTCTCCTCTGACCCCTGTCTAACATACACATTTTCCAGTGTTAATCCGCCCATTTTCACACCCACCTCCTCATCCTCCTCCTCTTCTTCTTCCTGCATTAACCCATCCTTCATTATCCACTCCATTTCCATGTCTGGCAACACTAGTTTCCCAGTTTTAGGATCCCAGTCTAAAGAAATAGTTCCCTCATCCTCCTCTGTTTTGTATGGAGTAGCCGAACTCAGAACACCATAGTCATCGGGTAAGTAATCTGATCGGTCAGACTGAGAGGGAGGCATGTTCATGATGCCCTGGGAGGCATATGCAGAAAGAAGGGGTGCTCTCTCACTCACTTCTTTCTCTTCATCTAACTTTGCTTGTGCTCTCACCATCACCATCCCCTCCATCATCCTCTCCTCTGCAGCCTGATCCTGGTGTTGTAAAACTGACTTCACTGGTAAAAAGGCACGCGCTTGTACATGTGTGCTCACCTCTGTGTGTGTGTGTCTTTGCATGTGTGTCTCTGAGCATGAAGAGTTTGATGTCTGTAAAAGGCAGGACTTTCCCTGAGGAGCATAAGGATTATTTGGGTTTATTTCCGTATTATTTCTATTTACTTCAGCATGTCTCCTCTCCTTTTCTCCACCCTCTCCCCAAACACTGGATTCAGAAGCCTGACCTACAAATCCATACTCAATGGATGAATCATCGCAGGGTCTGTCAGGATCTAGATGTGCTTCTCTTCCTTGTGGTAAATATGCATGTGGAGGTAGTGGGATGGGGAGCACTGGTGTCAACGGATTTTCTAGTGGCAGTGATGGCCCATCTTGGATGTGAACACTGGGAGTTTTCTCAGGGAAAAACGTCAGAGGGGGCGGATGAAAGAATGGCGGGTCCTGGAGGTAGAGGAAGAAAGTGTAGCATTGAAAAATAAGCCCCAAAGTCCTCAACAAATACATATCAAAACTGACTCTAAGATGCATTAATGCAATTAATTTATTGCCTTTTATAAGACCCAGACTGCCTGGTAGGCCCATATGTTTCAAAATCTACAAAAGAGTGGGTTCATATGGGTGCTGGAAATCCTTGAATATGCTTAGATTTTAACTTGAATACTTCAAGGTTTTAAAGGAAATGTGAGTTTGGGAAAAGTGCCTGTTATTGTGTTGTATGCCTGATTCATTTTTTTTTTGGGGGGGGGGAAGCAAGACAGATGAGTAATTGACCCATGCAAGGTTTGGTTAGATACAAAAGAAATGCAAGAAAATTTGATAACTGAGAAGAGTAAATCTAAAAGTATGAATATTCCTGAGAATAAAAATTAACTTAAAAGCTAAACTGTGAAATACTTCAGCTTGCAACCCATTTTGTTGAGACATACTTCATATTCAACAAGGTATAAAATTTAATACTGATCAATTTTGTATTTATAAGACTTTTTAATGCTGCAGAGTGGACTTTCAAAACAGTCATGGTGTCTGCCTGTGACAAGCAGAAAGCACACATAGGTGGAGGCTGTAAAGCTATTACGTAATAAACCCCAGGAAGTAAAAACAGAGTGTTTTAAAGAGGTATTTTCTTTAAAGAGGCATCAAGCATTTCTTTGTGAACTAAAAGTTTAGCTAAAGATGTTGTGTTCTGCCATCTTACAACATAAAAAGCAATGAAAGTTGCAGGACATGGGCTCTTTAAATAATAAGATCAAAATGGCTGGGAAGAGATTGTGGTAAATCACTTGCTGTGAAGGAAGCACAGGTCAGATATGAACATGGGCCTACAGCCCAGAGGACACTAACTTCTGTGCATATGCAAAAGATAACCTCTTGGTCAGCCGCGCTCTAATCTATACAAGGTTTATTGAAATAGAATATGACATCTACTGTTGATACCAGCATAACAGAAATGTATGTTACAGGTACATAACAGATACTTTTTAAGTGTTCAGTCTCCAAAATTGCTGGCAAACTTCAGCACAAACACTTTGATGTTGCAAGATACATTGACAACATTTTAGTGGTGATGTGTCACCAGTTTTTTTTTTCAATCTAACAATTGCTCTTTCTTGTTCTTTTCTGTCAGTTTTTTGTTTAAAATCTGAGTGAAGCATTGAATTTATTTAAATATTGGTTCTTCTTAATATTATACATCATTAAATAATATTGGTCTAAAATGTTTTTGACCTTCATTTGTGCATCTCATTTCTATACTACCACGCACGGGGTAGTCCAGTGTGAGTTTGGATTTTCTATCCCTCTGGCTACACACATGCACAAAACTCCTGTCAATTTACTCCTTTCCTGGCTGAGCTGCATGTGTTAAAGAAGATCAAATTGGTTTTACTGAAACTTTACCCAGATTTTATGATTTGCCAGCCCCTTTGTATTTCCAATTGTCTTTTGAATGACTGCAGAAAAATGTTTACATTGAACTCAGAAAATTTTGCAGTTCAGGGCCCTTTTAAAATTGTTATTTTTGGGCTGTGTAAAATTGCTTAGATAGTTTCAAAACATGGTATAAAAAAAAAAAAACAAAGTCCTGGAATTTTGACGGTCTTACTCCCTGCTTGAACATTTGCATTTTTGCATAGCTGAATTTTTTGACACTTTTACAGCATTTGCACAGGTTTTCATTTCATTTCAATGATGAGGAACAAAGTAATTTAGTTGCCTGTATGTTTGTGTTTGTGCAAGAGTGTGTCTTATTACCAGTATGTTTGGGCTCTTCTGTCCTTCCCCAGTCAGGTACCGATAGAGAAAGTAGCCAATTACCACCAGCAAACACAAGAATGCAGATGGAACAACAATACCTATGACCACACTCCTCAGCTGGGCAATCCAAGGGTCTGAGGAAACAGAATCAGCATGAGTTTGAACTGCGTACATTATTGGAATACTAAGGTATGACCCAAGTTCATTTTCCATTACTGTCAGTATCTCTTTAAGGTAGGCAAGGTTGTGATAGCGTAGCTGTTTGAAACTACCGTAGCATCCTCACAACAACAAAATAGGGAACAGACGCAACAGAACTGCTGGCCACTGTGTGGCTTTTTGTCAGTACTAGCAGATTCATTTTTGTTCCAAAAATAGTTGCAAGCAGCACAATAACATAGAAGTCATGCAACGTTACAGAGTGGACAGCAGAAGGGGTTTCAATTCTGCTTCGGACACTCGGACACTCATGGCGATACCCTAATCATTCAATGGTCAGCAGAGGGCCAGGTACTAGGTAAAATCCCCAATGGAAAACCAAAACAACCGCGTAAAGTCGAGCAAAGTTGAACGGATACCAGGTACTGGAAAAAGCCCCATTAGTCTGAGAGGCTCTGTTGTATCAATTTGTTCCTTACATCTGTAAAAGGTTTTATCACATATCATTTGGCCTGTCAATTGAGGTAGAAATATTCACACACAAACACAGACTTTATGAGATTGTACCTGGAGGCGTAGTGATGCAGTACCATTCTGAGGACTGACAGTGAACTGGCATGGAGAGGAATCTGGTCCTGGCAGAGAAGCAGTACTCTGTATCATACTCCAGCAGACGATACTTGAATGATCCTTGAGTGGAGGACACTGGAAAATGGCTCTAAACACACACAAAAACACATAATTCAGTGGTAAAAGATCTTGAGGAGTGCTTAACTTCTTAAGTTTTGCATGGTTTTACTCACCATACGATCTCGACCGAGGTTGTGGATGGTAAGGTTGTAAGTCATGTGGGAGTAAAGTGTTGCCATGGAAATAGATGAGGTTTGGTTATTGGGTTGGTGTCTCATTGGTCCCTTTATAGTGATGGTGGCCTTGTTGTCATCCACGTCTACAGAAACCAATGGAGGGCCAAATATAGCTGCAAGGACAAAAATTTTAGTATAATTTAAGAAATCTGACATATTTTTAACCTTTTTTTCAGATAAAGAGACTAAAATGTTCAGTTTTAGCCAAAAGTCTATTTTCTAAAATGTTTTTGACCTTCATTTGTGCATCTCATTTCTATACCACCACGCAAGGGGTAGTCCAGTGTGAGTTTGGATTTTCTATCCTTCTGGCTGCACAATTTCTGAAACCCAATATCTTAAAAATGCTCCATGGGGTTTTCTTGAACTGGATGTTTTTAGAGTCAGAGGTCAAGGTCATTGGTCATTGGGTCTCGTTTTTATCCCTTGACATTGAATACAATGCTCAAGAATACTTAAGAAGATTTTTGTCAAAATTTGCACAGAAATCCACTCTGACTCAAAGATGAACTATTAAGATTTTAAGGTCATTGGTCTAACGTCAGATTCATTTGTTCTCATGGTCATCCCTTGTTTGTAATTGTAAGATCTCAAGAATGCTTTGAGGGTTTTTTCTCTGATACGTGCACACATATTCACCCTGACTCAAAGATAACTACTTTGATTCTGACACCATGGGTAAAAGGTATAGGTCACTGGTCCTCATGCTCATCCTTTGCTTGATTATGTGAACTCTACATTTCAAGAATACTTTAAGGGATTTTCTTAAAATGTCATGCAGATGTCCAATAATAAACTCAAAAATAAAAATATGACTCTAAAATAAATTAATTCATTTTGTGGTTACAATGCCAGCATCACCGTGGCCGCAAGTGTCACTTAAACTTACTGTCAGACTTTGGGTCAAATCTTTTCGATGTTGTGTTCCACTTCGAGGATCCTCTCCTGCTCACAGCTCGAACCCTTGCATGGTACCCATGCTCCAAATCCCATGTTTCATTGCTTAAATCACACCAGTGACGCACAACTTCTGTACAATGCCTCACCGACCTCCAGTTTACTCGTTTCCCCCTGCTGCCATCGACACTGTCCCCATAGCTGGAAAGGAAAAAAGAGGACCCACACAGATCAGAGGAGAATAGAGGGAGTACGCCTGAACTCCTATCAACTTTCAATTCCCTCAAGCTCGAAACTTAATCCTGCATCGTTCTTTCTGCTTGTGTCTACACCCATCTCATTTCTCTGCTTCTTTTGCAGCTTTGTCCAAGCTTCATCATAAAGTTATGTAACAATTAATGCAACTTATGGGAAAAATGTAACTTATTTAAAACATAAAGACAGTCACTCTGTCTTTAATATTAAGAGACTTACATGGCGTAATGGACTGTGTACGGTGTGTCATTTGGTGTGCCATTTCCTGGAGACCACAGCAGCAGATTCCTCAGGTTGACTGAAGAGAAGACAACATTGGTGGGGCTGGGAGGAGAGGAGGAGACTGAGGAGCAAAGGGCAATGAGTTTGAGATAGACAAGAGACAGGCATTTGGTTAAACTTCCTTGTGTTTTCTTGGTACTTCAGGGGTACTTTCCAGACCATCAGACTGGCTGCTTCTCTGGAAAGAAGTATTTTTTAGTTTTTGCTTTTCAAGGGACTTGTAGATTTCTCCTTTATTTATAAGAACCTTGAAATTTGAGCACAACAGTCCACTGATATGTAAGAGTTTTCTGTTAACTTTTAGTCAATCTTATAACAAAGAGGTGGTGTGGATATGGACTTTCAGCATCCTGACAAGCAGCTACAACATGCTGGCATGTAGTCATACCAGCCATACAAGTCATATCCCTAATCATATGGATCTGCAACTATTTTTAAACAAATAAGACTAACTGTAAAAGTAATAACCCCTTGCCCCTCGTGCTTGTGAAAACATGGGCTATTCTGACAAAAATACATTTTTGAACAAAGTTGTACACGTTCTTTCTGCTATATGAATCGTTTTTTATCAAAATTCCTTTACCTCAGGACCTCCAATCCATCTCATCAGTATCCAGGTCCAGCTCCTCAATAGTCTACTCCTCATCCTGTACCCCTCATTACTATCACCTTCAGAATCTAGACTCCAAAAGGGGACTGTACTATCAAGCTGATGGCCTTACTACCCCTTTAAGTGCATGAGGAAACCATGATTAAGTCTAATCACCAGAGACATACTAATAATAACAGACATTGCACATTTAATCATTTACCTACTGTAAACCTATTAAATGATTAAATGCTCTTGTTTTAGGAACTCCTTTTTTATTATTTATTTAGAATTCTGATTTTTTTTTTTATTATTTTTCAATAAAAATAACATCTCATTTACCCTGGTAATGCATCCAAAAAAGATCTTACTGAGTCCCAAAGTCCTTCTAGACCTTGATCAGAGCTCAGTAAGGTGGCAGCAGCTCGTTCCATCCCTATTAGATCTACCACCTCTACAAACCGACTAGTAAAGCTACAACAGTTTGGAGTTCATATCCTCCAGTTCAAGACCATTTTTCTTTTAGCTGCCAGATACCCCAAAGGTACAAGTTTCATTTGGGTTACAGTTAAGTTACCTATTTTTTCTCCTAATAAACACAGTTTTGCAGATGTTAATTTGAAGGATCTCTGAAAGACCATTTGCTACAGCTGACCAGAAAGAAATAAAGGTTGGACATTGCTATAGACAGTGTATTAGGGTACATTTAATAGGAGTGATGTATGCCCTATGCATGATTTTCAACTACATGATTCTTTTTTGTGATCAAATTTTTTGTTTTGTTTTTTACAAAAGAAAAATAGAAACAGTCGTATATACGTTACAAAAATGACATGCTGGATATAAATTTTCATACCTGTATAAAAAAAACTTATATAACAATACACAATTAAAATGATAGATGTCACAAACTTAAAACAAAAAACCAAAACATTCATTCCCTGGATCCAGAACTACAGACCTCAGTCACACATTACACCTGAAACCCACAGAGGCTTGTTAGAACTGAGTACCAAGTCTTTACGGCAGAGCCTTTGGCTCCGTGGACTCTGGCTATTGACAGCTCCAAATAAACAATGTCCAAATACTTCAGAACCCATGCTCGGAAGGAGAGTGGGTGTGGAGGTTTCCAACGTGTTGTGACTAGTTTTAGATCTAGAATGTCTTTCCTCCACAACATGTCTAACGCCAGGGGTCTGTAGGAATGCTGCAACAAGAATACATAAAGTCTTGAAACAAATCCACTTGTGCTTCTAGCAGAATGGAATAATTTATGAAGTGGCTGTGGTGTGAGAGGGGTCTGCAAAGGGACACTACTACCTTTTAAAGATGACCTCAGCTGCAAACAAAAGAAAAAGGAGGTACATGGTGTGCCAAACATAACACATATGTCTTGAAAAGTATGTAGCCCCCCCTCCCCATAAATAGCACCACAGTGTGCAAATATTATTTCTTTCCCAGTCAGGAAAACAAATAGGTTGATCACCAATCAACAATTTGTCATTGTGAAATATTGGAAAATGTGGGCCCCACCCAGAAGAACAACCAGCCAATTTCTCAACCTTCCTCCATATAAAAAGCAAATATGACATTATAGGACCAAATCTCAGACGACATTGATGGATTGAAATATCAACTGAATGATTCTATAACAAACACACTTGTGTTTAAGAAGCTTCTGAGTGAGATGCAGCTATAGCTGTACAGCAATCATTGCTAAAAAGACACACAAAAAACACCAACAGCAAAGTATTAAGACTTTGGCTCTTTTAGTACATGCAATATTGTTTTAAAACCAGGGCTGATAAACCACTAACACTTATAAGCACTGTTGCCTCACAAAAAGAAATTTCCTGGGTCAACTTCCTGTCCAGCTAGGACCTCTCATTGTGGAGTTTTCAGGTTCCTCCCTTGTTTGCATGTTTTTTTCCAGGTTCTACAATTTGCCTAACAGACCAAAAACATACTTGTTGGGTAAATTGGTGACTCTTGGCTCCCTTCGAAGTGAGTGAGTGTGTGAAAGTTTGTCTGTCTCTATATGGCTGATGATCAGTAGAGCTCCAATATTATTTCACCCTATGCAGGTAAGTGACCACATGACTGAGCTGTGATTCATTCTTGGCTCACATGTATGTGCAGGAGAGAGTTAATCAAAGCGACATCATTTAGCAACAGTAGCTACAGTGATTTGAACAACATGATGGTGAATTGATAAGAAGTGATGTGAATTAATAAAAGAAAAAAACAAAGTTGATCATTTAAACTGTCTTAGCCTATATGCAGCACTCAGCATTTATTATTTACAGCATAAAATCTAATTTATCGTCACTTTTTGTTACTCTGACCCTTGTGTTGCCTGTCTTTAAATAAAAAAATACTGCTGCCAATATAAAGTACTGAATATTAGACTATTAAAATTATTAACTTTGCACCTCTTTTTATCAATACATTCATCTTATCTTATTACATTTATCTATACTTTTTTTATTAATTCACAATCATTCTTATCACTCTATTCACACAAGTTTACATAACCTCCACTTTTATCACTTCATTTTTTCTACGTCACTCTTCGTATTATCAATTTTTCTCACTTCACTTTTATTTTACACAAGTTTACATCCCTTCACCTTCTATCACTTCATTTTTATGACTTTCACCCTTTACATTTTGCTTTTTTATTAACCCATTTTTTAATTCACACAAGTTTACACGGCCTCCATTTTATCACTTTTGAGACTTTAACCCTTGAAACATGTGACGGCAGGTTATATAGACAGCATAATCACTGTGTTCAGGTTTTAGTGGCCTGCTTTGGTTTACTACATACAAAGTAAAATGCTCGGAAATTAGCGTTAAAATGGTGACCCTGTTCTTCAAAATCGATTTAACCCTTTAAGAAGCCTTCTGAAATAGTATCTGTGACCTTTTAAATAGGGTTGTAAAGTCGGACGAGCCAGTGTAAAAAATAAACGTAGACCAGTTTTCTCAAGAATTGCAGGCCTACCTGTGCAGTGCAGAGCAAATAGGCTCAGAAAACTGAACGCTGTCCTCATGTCGAAGCGAAGCGGTCATTTTTTCACCAGAAACACGACCATGTTCAGCCCCCCGGCAGCCTCTGCTTCTTCAGGCCGTGAGCTGAGCTCCCTCGGCCCGCAGCCCTCTGTGCGTCACTCGGTACACCTGTCCTCTTTAAAGTCCCGGGGTTTTTCTGCCTCGATAAACCACAAAAACAAACATCAACTACCATGTATTTCAAAGAGGAAGTACCTCGACAACCGAAACACTCCAATGATTTACAGGTAAAACAAGCAGCTCTGCAGGACAGGTTTGAAGCATGAGGAAGGAATGTGACCTCGCTTGTTTGTGCACATTACACCTGAGCAGGTAGGCGCGGTGTGTGTGTTGGGCGGTCAATGATAGGCTGTTACTGAGTCTATGACTTGGGCATTGGTGCAAGAAAGCTTTGAATTACGAGTAACATGACAACAACCTGAAAAGCCTATTAATTAGTCCTTCATATTAAGTGCTACACAGCTGCTTACAAGGCCTGTATTTGATGTCGTTAAATTGATTTATGAAAACGTGACACAGCACAACACAGGCCTTGTTCACTGAAACTTTTTTCACCCTAGTGAAGGAGGCTCAAACCTGAGTGAGGAACAGCCAAACTCTGCTACCAAGGTGAAAGTTCTGAAAGATAATTTCATGATACAGGCCCTACAACATACTGTAGTGCAGCAGATGACGCTTCCCTTTGACAATGGAAGACACACAGCTTAGAAGTGGCAAAATCTATGATAACGTCCATCCACTGTCCATAGAGGTCTGCCCGGAAGTGGTCTGCATGGAGGAATTACTGCCAAAAACCCAAACCTCTGAATGGAAATAAGGCCAAGCTACTTAACTATGCACAAAAACATAGAACTGGTGTCCAGCAAATGTCAGCAGGGGATTAAGACTGATGAGTCAAAATTTCAAATATTTAGCAGAGGGCAGGGTTGTCCAAACTATGGCCAGCAACCTCCAAAAGGCTCATTATGACCAGCTTTTGGAACTCGAAGCTTCTGCTTAACTGATGGATAAAAACAAATGAATTATGGCAGCAAATAGCACTAATCACGCTCATTTTCTGCACTATCTTCAATCATATCAAGGTTTTCAAAGCATAAAGTGCCAATCATTTTTAATCATCTTAAGGCACAAATACTCCCATTAAGTTTGTCAGCTTTGTGCAGTTTGTGACAAAGTGACAATTCAGTTCTTGCAAGAATTGTCACTTTCTGCGAAAAAGAGGTGGGTGCTGAAGGAGGAATTATAGAAAAATGTTTGCCAGCAAAATATAATGAAAATGCAGGCAAACATTATGAAAATAGCCTTTTAAAGCTCTAAGATGTAACTTGATGTCACACTCTCTTCTCAGCTCTGCTCAACCCTAGCCCATGATAAGAGAGTATGTTTTTGCAATACCTGATCCTTTAACTACAGAAGCTATTGATTAGCCACACAGTACATATGTGCTGGGTTGGTCAACTAAATTACAATATCCATCCTTATTCTTTTTCTTCCACGGCAGCACCATTGCATCTTGCTGCTTCATTCAATATCTCTTTACTTACTCCCTTCTAGACTGTAAATTTTGTTTAAAGGAGTAGTTCACCCCTCAAATGACTTTTTCTATTGATTACTCATGCCATGGAGACTTGGGTTCGATAATATATTTTTTTTTCACGTTCTTCAGACAATCAAATGATTGTCTAAATATATCCCCATTACTTCTGGATATTTTAGGTCCCCATCCGGAATCAATGAAAGTAAATTTATTATAAACAATTTTTCAGTAGTACATTAAGAAAATCGAATAAGTTATGTCACATTGCTCGTGATTTTCTGAAAAATATTTCAAATTGCATTCAGTACTGATCTTGTTTTCCTTGTGTTTTCTTTCCAGCCAAATTGAATATGGCCTCTAATTATTTGAAAGATTAGATACATGCAGATAAAATCAATGTCTCGCCTTGGTGGGAAGGACCTCAAGACCTGCACACATAGGATCCTGGATAGGTATGAACAGAAATTGAATTTTACTAACGTATAACTGTACACAAGACAATATAATGGTCAATGGTTTTAATATACTATATTATTATTGTTGTTTCTTATCAATAGTCTTTATAGTGAATTGCAAAAGTAAGCAGTATAAGATTTTTCTGTATGTTTGCTATCCTTTTCAGAGTTTTCAGCAATGCAGTGAAGAGACAATATAACTTCATGGGTGGAGGACATCAGGGAAAGAGGGCTCTCAAGAAAACGACCTTCTTTTCTGTTGTTCTCGGTAAAAGAATATATCTCTACAAGTTATTAGTTATTCTATGTCATATAACTGACACATTTATAGCATGAAGCAATAAAAAAATGAAGAATCCTTCGGGACAATACTAGCTAATTTCTACAATTACTACTGTAAAGTCTGTTTTGTTTTTTGTTTTTTTTTGCTTGTTTGCAGAGTCTGTTCACATTGCCTTCCCACAGACGACGGAGGAACAGGTGGCAGCAGCGATGGGAGAGCACTTGAAGCAGGCGCCAGCTCGATGTGGTGGTGGTGGGGGGTCTACAGGAGGCCAAGAACACCACCCCGCTAATTTTTTTCAACGCCTTGCAAAGTAGTTAATATAAAAAAAGGAGCGTTTCTATCACACAAAAATCACTATATTACTTTATACTTTTGTTTTCATTTTATTTTTTGTGCAGCGCGAGGTGTAGTTAATATAAAAGTTAAGTTAAAAGTTATTTAAAAGTAGTTAACATAAAAAAGGAGAAAATAGTTTTCTATCGCAACGTTTTTTTCATTTTATTACTTTATACTTTTTAGTTCCGTTTATGTTGAATCGTTTGTATTTGTATTTTGAAAAGTTCCCTGTTTTACTGTTTTTATGGTCGATGGGGCTAAGATTAAAAATCAATTATGCCCACTCCATGATTGTAAAGTTTTTTTTTCTGAATGAAAAATGTACTGTGATTGCAATTACAGTAGACTAATGATTGCCAAATGTAGATCAGTGTTAAATTATGAATAAGCATGACATTAGAGTAAAAATGTATTGTAAAAGGTCCAGAAAGACAAACAACTTTGCCAAATTAGTCGGAACATCCTGGGAATACATGTATCAAGGTAAGCGTTGCAGGTAAAGTTTGGTGTCTTTGTAGAGAATCTGGGTCTACAGTACTTTTTTGGCTATTTAAATGTTTCTTGTGGATATTTTCACAAATTGACAAATTGTCATTAATGTAGTAGATGTTTATGAAAATTTTGTATTAATGATCTTTTGTCAATTTATTAAAATATTGACAAGAAACCATTGAGCTTTTTTTTAAAGGTCTATTAGATGTCTAATAGACGTCTAGTCTAAAACTGGTGTAACAGTGGTATACAAATGAAAGTTTTTTAGACGTCTAAATTTAGACTAGACCTCTAATAGACGTCTAATCAACGTCTAAGTCTATACCTGGGTTTATATTTGGTATGAGCATGAACGTCAGGTGAACATCTAAAATGTAGACGTCTACAAAGACGTCCATTGTACGTGATTTAAACGTCTAAGATGTTTATATATATATATATATATATATATATATATATATATATATATATATATATATATATATATATATATATATATATATATATATGTTGTTTAGTCTAATATACGTCTAGTCTACATTTAGACTTCTAAAAAAACCTTTCA
Source organism: Cetoscarus ocellatus (assembly GCA_037902135.1). Taxonomy (NCBI): domain Eukaryota; kingdom Metazoa; phylum Chordata; class Actinopteri; order Labriformes; family Labridae; genus Cetoscarus; species Cetoscarus ocellatus. The sequence continues at coordinate 627,469 of JBAMNC010000529.1, read as the reverse complement.
TTTCTATACCCCTGGTAGACGTCTACAGAACATTTAGATGTATAATAGACCTAAAAATGCTCGGTGGGGACTGTCGAGGGTTACCACTGTTTGCATCTGTTGAAATTAATCAGTCAGTTAGACAAGTGAATAAACAATCAAAAACAATTGATAGATAATAAATACTTGAATATTTTCGGATATAATTTAAAAAAAAAAAACGTATCCCACTGTCTGTCAAACACGGAATCTGATGTGCCTTGGCAGTCAAGGGTGACATCTGGTGGACACATAATGTTCTTGCGTAGTTCAGACAATTAAAAACACCGTATGTTATTAAATCAACCAAATATTATTGTAATTAGTAGTAGTAGCATTCGTATGCTGTAATATTCTTTATGATAAATATACATAAAGTGTCTGCATTTTTATATCATATTCATGACATGAATCATGACCAAAGACTAGAGCGGAACTTTGCAGCTTGAGTCTCACAGTTGCCTCCGGATTGTTTTGGCAGTTGCGCGTGCAACAGCGCGTTTTTCCCCCGCTCCCTGTTAGCATTGTTAGCATGTAGCCTATTGATACTGCTGCCACCGCTCTCATTGAAAAGAGCAGACTTATCGATTTCTGTGATGGTTTGCTGACAATTGACACTAAAAATGGCGCTCTCGATGGAAACGCAGCTTCAGAGCATCTTTGAGGATGTTGTGGTAACACAAATATTTTATAACTGCGTTTAAAATGAAGTTAGCATTTCAAACAACGTTAGCTGTTTATGTAAACATGAATCAGCTGTGTATAAGGTTTATTACATAAAACAGACAATAACCAATGTTTGTTTAAAACATGTTAGAACAATTTCAACGTTTCGACTCTTTGTTTAGTGTCTGCAATCTGAATAAATAAGTGTGATACAAGATTTTCATCACTATTTAGCATATATCTTTGCTGTTCTGACAACCATCTATTAGATTTCTTAATATGAGTCGTTGAAAGATGTTTGTGTTTGGGTGTTTACATTTGCATACCTTGTTGTGATCTACATTGACAATCCGCACTATGTGTTCATTAAGTAAACGAAATAACTATTTATTCAACTTTCTGCTTGACATAATATTTCCAATATTAAAAAGAGACAGTGTACGCATCGATGAAAAGGGCAACAGCTCATAAGTAAAATATGATCTTTCTGTCATCCTGTCTAAAACCGCATGCAATCGTTAGCTGTATCATTGTAGACAAGGATAAAAAGGTAACATTCTTATTACACGCTGTCTCACATTGTCTTATCTCATTTTTGTTGTTTTCCTACCTCAGAAAACAGAGATGATAGAGGAGGCTTTTGCAGGGTAAGACTCCTTTTATTGTTGTTATTTTTATTAGTAGTTCAGGGAGTTCTATTACCTCTGGGAATTTAAATAACAGGTCTAACTTGTTGGACGGCAAAATGTAAAATGCTGACTCTTTTTCTGTTTATGGCATGATTGAAACAATAGTATGGCAATGAGGGATAGGAATTGATGTGATTTTATTGATACCAATGTCATTAATGATGCTGCATATCGATCCGACTCTTAAAATTCCTCATCATTTTCTGTGCGGGCAAACTTTGGCTTACATAGATTTTGAGTGGCATCAATGTCAAACACATGGCAATCCTGATGTTATTGTTTGCTAAAGAGATAAATGCTTATGAAATTGTTGGGGTTCCCACTTGCTGTAAGTCATGCAATGAGCATCTTTTTTGACAAAAATTAAGCCACAGTTTTGCCTCCTTCTGTCTCCTGTCTGCCATGATTTTTAACTTCTTTCATTTTTATTGAGAGCCTCTGGTGAGAGCATGTTGTCTTTGATTTGCACGGCATGAATAAAGTGAAAGGAACTGATACCAGAATTGATAAGCATAAAGACAAATTATATCAGGTCCTTAAAGAAGTCGTGAACGATCTTCCACTGAAATGGGGTTTTAATTCCCATTCCTAATAATGATGTATTCTATTTAGTGAAAACATGTTAAAGGCAAAAATATACTTTGTGTTATGTTTAGGATGTTTATGGACACTCCAGAGGATGAGAGGACTAAACTAATCAGCTGTCTTGGAGCCTTCAGACAGTACTGGGGGACACTGCCACAGGTGTGTAGACTAACAGAGAAAGAAACACAGCCTCAGTGATGCAATAATGTTTCTATTCTTAATGATTACCTGCATGTATTTCCGTTCACAGGAATCTCATGAACAGTGTGTGCAGTGGATTGTGCGGTTTATTCACAGCCAGCACAGCCCCAAAAGAATCTCATTCCTCTATGACTGCTTGGCGATGGCCGTGGAGACCAGTTTGTTAACACCAAGGTACACACATAAACAACTGCACTCAATAACAAAGGCACACAAAGAAAAAATACACAGTGACTTACACAATGTGGATAAATATTAAGTTGTAGTGAGTTCTGTAAAATCTATTCAAACCTTGTTTTTGTTGCCATATTGCTATAATCTCCCTCTTGTATGTACAATTCCATTTCATGATACTTTCATAGATTAATTTACAATCATAGGTTTTAATTTATATTTGCAATACAGATGTAACCTAGTTAATGTGTATTTGAAGTCCATGTGTTATCTGTTTAGGCTCCAGTGCTCTTATCCATTTTGTTCATTATTTGTTTACATCATCCATCTTATGCATGTCTTTTTGTATCTGAAGGATGGTGTGTGTCGCTCTGATAAGCTCAGACAGTCTGGAGTGGGAGAGGACGCAGCTGTGGGCGCTGACGTTCAAGCTGATCCGCAAGATCATTGGAGGGGTGGACTATAAGGTCTCACAAACACATGTGCACACATACACAACAGATGTTATTCTGGCAGCCTGACACCAGCAGAATTCTGAAATTTTTTGTTTTTACCTCCACCAAGGAGGTTATGTTTTTGCCGGCGTTTATCTGTTTGTCTGTTTGTCTGTTCGTTTGTTTGTGTTCAAAATAACTTGAAAGTTCTGAACGGATTTGGAGGAAATTTTCAGGAATTGTCGGAAATGGGATATGGAAGAACTGATTAAATTTTGGGGGTGATCCGGATCACCGTCTGGATCCAGGAATTTTTTAAAGGATTCTTTAACATTGCCAGATAGGACCATTTTCGGCAAAGTGGACCGAAGCTGCTTGGCAGAGGTCTGCGCTCTCTGAGTGCTTTTCTGGTTATTGTTATGAATTGCTAAATCTTGATATTTAAATGTAATATTCACATTTGTAATTGCATGTTAAACATGTTATTATTTAGCATTTTCAAAAAAACAAGCAAACAAATAAAAAGACCATTAAGATGGCATGAAGCAATTCTTACTGGTGTATTGACTGGGGGATCAAATTAATGCAAAAACACTATGTGTAGCAACATCAACTCAATCATTAAAAAAACTTGTCACAAATAAAAAAGTAAATAAAAGTATTTAATGGGAGCAGTAATAATAAAGGAAATGTTGGATACCAAGTGGTGCATATCACTTTTGACATACTCACTGAGCTAACTTTGAGGTTTCGTATTCTGAAAAGAGACATTCAAAGGCTCAATAGTCTTCTTCATTTCCATGATTGTGAGAGCAGAAATACACAACAGTGATCCAGCTGCTGCAGTACTGTGAAAGCGTACCTACTGTGTACCTAAAATGATAAAATAGAATGCGATTAATGCAATAAAAAGAAACTAAATAGTCAATTGGGACAGTCGATACATTCCAATCAACGCTAACAGCCCTTCATTAAAGGTGTAAGTTCTGTTGAATAGTCTGTCGTTTTGTAAAGTCACTTCACCCTTGTAAGATAATTTCCTCCTACAGCGTTCCCCCTTTACAAAGGCTGTTTTTGAAGATAACCTTGGCGATCACTGGAGATGATTTCATGTGTAATGTGTGCGTTTTAGGGTGTTCGAGACCTGCTGAAAGCTGTCCTGGATAAAATTCAAACAATTCCAACCACAGTCAGTTCAGCAATAGTCCAACAGCTTCTAGCAGCAAGAGAGGTACCTTTAATTGTCTTACTCTTTTGATAATGTATTTTTTATTTTCTTGTTCATGTATGTAGATGTAAGCACAAATAATTTTACCACATTTTTTTGCAGGTGGTTGAATATATCCTAGACAGAAATGCCTGCCTCCTGCCTGCATACTTTGCCATCAATGAAATTAGAAAACTGTATCCAGAGGGGCAGCTGTCACACTGGGTAGGTGTGGTGGTGAGTGTGAATATTGGCTGAAGGCCATTTGTTATAAATTTAACAAACATGTCCTCTTCCCCTCTCTTTTTTATCCTTTGTAGCTTCTTGGGAGTTTGATATCAGATTTTGTGGACAGTTTCAGACCCACTGCCAGAATCAACTCCATCTGTGGTAGGAGACACACAAACACCCCCTCTCTGCAAACTTACGATATATAGACAGAAAAGGGGGTTTAATCCTTCATACAGTAAGAAACAAGATGTTAAGAGATAAAAGTACAGGGAGATGTAACCCCGTGATGAAGTAATGCAACTTGTGAAACTGCTGTATTGCTGCTTAATGATTTACCCTGTGTTTTTTCTCCAGGTCGATGCAGCTTGTTACCTGTAGTGAATAACAGCGGGGCAATCTGTAACTCCTGGAAATTAGACCCCACTACTCTCCGCTTCCCCCTAAAAGGGATGCTGCCGTATGACAAGGTAACATATCCATATATATGTAAAGCCCTTGCACGCCTCAACAGTAGTATCAGCACTTTTTAGAGTCCATGTTTTATCACAGTGATTGGCAATTAGTGACCCACCAGTATTAATACCTGGCCCAGTAGATGATCTGTGTGGTGACTTTCAACAGAATTACAATCAATGACAGACACAAACACTGATACCTCAGGCAGAGCAGCAATGTAGACAGCTGACAGCTTTGTGTGCCTGTAGCCTCTTCATACAAGCTTTTACACCAACAATGTCATTTTGCCAAGCAAAATTTAATCTTTTATTCTGGTGGACCAAGGATGATTTTTAAAAAAGTTTATGTCTGAAAATAAATAAAAAGGCTTGTTGTTTCCTATAGTAAGAGATTTTCTTGGTAGACGTAATAAAAATTAAAAAGACTGTCCTTTCTAGAACACCCACCAGAACGATATAAAAGTTTTCCCCTTAAAATTACTATTTTTCTGCATATAATCTCTTGTCATTGTTAAGTTATTTTCGTCTTTTTGTATGATATTCAGCCTAATAAAAGATCAAAATAGGCCACAGGCATGTGACCAATCAAATGAACCAGACAGCACAGCTGGAGCGGTTTCCATATGAACTGGACTTTACTCAAATGATACCTCTAACATCACAGTCTCCTCTTACCTCAGGCACACAGCTAATCACTGCAAGTAAAGCTGTGCTCTAAAAGAGGCAAAATCCTAATATGTTGGAGTGTTGACTGGGGGAATTGAGATTTACTTAATATTCTACAAGGAGGGATGATCTGCTGAATGTCATCAAGTGCCAAAAATGTTTACAGCAGTGCTGATAATAAATGCAGGATCCTATCTTTAAGTTTGGTATTGTTTTTTTACAACAATGAAACAGTCAGTGTATATAAGACAGCCTGTCTTATTGCTCATTTTCCTGTGCTCGTGTTATGATTTTCCCCAGACCAGCTACTTACTTTGGTTAATATTTATAAGTTTTAGAAATTTGTCATGTTTAACTTTGAAATATGGGTATAATACAAACACTTCCACCTAAACACAAACAAGTGAAGACATAAGAAGTAATGAAATCTTTGTTGTTTGTGTGTAGGACCTTTTTGAGCCGCAGACGGGCCTGCTGCGCTATGTGTTAGAGCAGCCGTATTCAAGGGAAATGGTGTGCAACATGTTAGGACTCAACAAGCAGGTATGATCATTTTTCTCTTTTTTGTGTCTCTGCTTCTGTATAGGCCCATCCACCATTCCTTTGCTCTTCCTGTCTTATGTATTCCTCTCTTTATTTGAACTTTCCCACCCCTCAGTCTCCCACTCTTCACCCTCTTCTCTTCTTTACTCTTGTCGTCTCCTTGTCCACTTACTCCTCGACGTTTTCCTGTCCATATCTGTTTGTTTGTTTCATTTTTCATTTTTTTTTATTTCCATAAATTCCCCACTCCTCTCACTTCTCCTCCCTCAACATTTGTCCCCTCCTCTGTTGCCCCAGTAACACAGCTATATAAGATCATATGTAATGCAAGTCAGTGCTTTGAGCTTGACCCATAATGCACTGGTTTCCCTGTTGGGTTCATACAGTTTAAACTCAGCCTGGCTCATAACATCACCACAGATCTGCTTCCATAAGCCAGAGCCCTGGTTTTGGTTTCAAAAAAATTACCCAGAATTCATGCAGTCTGAGCTGGCTGAGCTGATGCTAACTGTGCTGAACGGACAGCGAAAAACTTAGCTCCTTAGTCACCACTTTTTCTCTCTTTCTGTCTCTCCTTTTTCCCCCTCTTTCTGTTTCTTTCTTACCCCCATTTCTTTGTTTCTCTCTCTTTTTTGTCCTCTGGTTGTGTTTTTTTCCCCCCTGCCATGCGCTCTCTAGACTCTGAACATTGCCCAGGTATGTCGTTGTTCCTCTTCCTGGTCGCCTTATCTACCAACTAACCCGCCCATCAGATGCCAAGCTTTCTCAGTCACGCTGATGTTGTTAAAATTAGAAACTGGACATTATGAAAGAAGAGTTGAGATGGAGAGGAGAGCTACAGAGCTTGAGATGGTCACAGCAGGGTATTGATGAAACCAGAAAGAAAGAAAGACACAAATGTGTCCAGGTGGATACTGGGCAGGCAGACACGCCATGGTCATAAAAATTTTATTTTGTCCTTATTTCTGTTTTATTACAGCAGAGTGAATACAACAGCTTTAAAACTTTGTGATTACAACTAGAGATGTATTCAGAACACATTCTCCCTTATTTAAAGAGAGTAAAGAAAAATAAAAAATCATACTTCTCAAAATGTGTGTTTTTGGATTATTAAACAAGTTAAGCTTCTTTTTTCAAAATTGCAATTGCCATCAGTTGGGAAATCAAATAAGGCCATTCATCCATAAGTTTTGTTTTATCCCCTTTTACATTAATGAAAGTCAGTATGAGCAATGGTTTTTGAATCAGATAGTTATTAATTTGCTGAAAAAAATAAATTGAGAGATTTTAAACAAATATTGCCTAATTTAAACTATACTTCAACCATATTTTTACCTGTCCTGGTTTGAATACCACCACCAGACAGTGGCTGTAGTGCATCTGAACCATGTCAGTAACAGCTGTTAGATCACAGAAGAAAGCATCAGTGTCTATCAGGGCTGAATGATATATCGCAGTTGTGATGTGTACATGCACAGCACTCGCAGGACAGTAGTGTAGGTTGTGCCAGTCAATTTCATTTTGTTGGTTCAATTAATACTTCTTCCTCAATTTGCTCAGAACAGCAAAGAGAAGAAAAGATGCTACGCTTTGTTGAGACAAAATAATTGCTTTGTGAGAAGTTACTTATCTGACCTGATAACTCATTAGCATCAACATGTTGTCAACAACTCTGCATTCTGTCTATGGTCTGCACTGAGCTTAAACTTCTGATGAAACAATGCTAGGACATCACGCTGGCAGATGTACTTTGGGGTTGCTGGGGACACGAGCAGTTTCAGGCAGCCACTGGTGCTGTAAACAGGGGGAGAGAGAGATTACATATACGGCAGACTTTTTGTCTTGTGAACAGAAGTATTCTTCTACACAGAGGAGACATGTTAATTACACAAAAAGCAGGGTTCCCACTCGTCCTGGAAAACCTGGAAAATGATTGAGAGATTTTCCAGTCATGTAAAACATATGGAAAATGAGGGAAAAAAGTAAAATGCCTTGGAAAAGCTTGAATTGTCCCGGGAAAATTATTTATCGTCCTTCTCTCTTGTTGTTGAACTAAAATCAAACATAGGAAATAAAGCAAAATGTACTTGGAAACTAAGGCACACTTCGCCATAAAATATGAGTAGATAAAATAAAGCAAGGTAAGAAATAAAGTATTAAAACTCAAAACGATAGCGACAAAAAGAAATGATAAAAAATAGCAAAAAAACATTTTGGCTTCTTAAACAGTAAATCAACGAAAAATATTTATAAAAAAGCAGAGTAAATAAAGAAAGAAAAAAGTGTAAACCATAAATTTATAAAGACAAGACCCTACACAAAAGCCAGACTAAAGAGATAGCTAGCTAGTTCAAGCCCGAGAGTTAGAATAAATACATTTTAAGGTGGGGTGAAAACGTCCTGGAAAAGACCTGGAAAATGATTTTTAAAAAAGAGTGGGGACCCTGTAACAGGCATTTAAAACTTGAAAAAGCAAAATATGAGCTCTTGAATAATCTTTTTTTCCCTCAAGATTTCAACGTATGTATGACATCATTGTTAGAAAACAGCAGGTGATAATTGGCTAATTTTATGACCAAGATCTCAAGAAAGCCGCTAAAATTAACCCATGAATTCAGCACACCAACACTGTTATTTAGAAAATACAAGATAAATGTAGAATTTTAAGAAAACAAGCAAAATGTACTTGTTATTGTGGGAAAAGAGGTAGAATTATTTTTTTAAATAATTGTATACCAAAGCACGTCCTCATAGGGCTTTATGTATAAGTAGTCTGTTAACTCCAAAGCTCATAGAAGAACAGTAATAAAGCACCCAGTTTAAGGCTCAGAGTGAAAATAAGCGATTTTTAACTTAAGCATGCTTCTTACATACATGTAAATCCAATTTACATGTACAATGATACTGTCCTTGACAGTTTTTTAAAGTCCTGTTTAAGACTGTTTTTAGGTCGACAGAGAAAGTTGTGGCTCCTCTTCACATGCACTTTATTTCATTTAGAAAACAGAACTATCTGCCATTATCACGGTATACAGTGTGTGGCTATCTAGCATGATCATTTAGACCCTGCTGTTGACATTTCAAGTCCTGCAGTGCTGAATGTATGGAGGTAGTAGGTCTTCTCTGTTGTGGTAACCTGGGCAAAACTGCGCCTAATTTCGCTTTTCAACCTCAAATGACTTAAAGCAAGGCAGCAATGCTTATCAGGCCACCAAAAGATAGAAAGCTGAACAAACAAAATACATCGACACACTGTTCTGTCAGGAGGACCAGGAAGTTTAGAAGTCAGTATAGTTTGGTAATTTTGTCATTGGTCAAGTACATCAGCAGCTCTTAACACCTCAATTCAAGTCATGTCTTCTAGTTTGTGTCTTAACTTTTCATACTGCAGTCCATCAGTAACCCTAAGTCCAGCCAAAGCAACCTATGACTTATATGTTCGTAAAACGTGAGAAAGCATTTTTATAATCACATTGTTGCTGATCTGCTTTCAAAACTGGTCATTAACGTTAAATCCATCTATTCTGACATTACCATTAATTTCTCTTCTTGTCCGTGGAGGCTGCAGGTAGAGATGTGATAACAGGTTGGAAAAAAGTTTGCAAAATTTCCCTGCATTTTTTCAGTTATCTGTGGGCATAGAAGACATGACAAACTTCAAATTGAGTAACTTAATGCTCTTGAAACTTATTTATTTCAGTGCATTTATTCCAAATTCTCAGTGTTTTGCCCGGGTTAGTGGAGTGATTTTGACTGGCTGTTTAACTAACTAAACTCTGACCTGTGTTTTTGTGGTGCTGTTTAGCTTTGTTTTTGCTGTTATTTTTCTCTTGATTTATATTTATATTTTGTACTGAGTCGCAGCTCATTACAAACTACATGCAACAGTTAAAAGATCAATATATTTCCAAACATGACAGCTTATTGCCTATCAGTAAAAATCAGTAGTTCCCAGCCTTTCTCATTGGAGCTTGTCTGACTTCTATCTGCTGTAATTGTGCCTTTAGATCTTCAATTAATATAACAAAATCTATAATTTACAGTACAACACATCATAGGGGAGAGCAAGAGAGGCACACCTTTTACATACACACAAAGGCAGATGCACACACAGCACTGTGCTCCCCCTCTGGCTCTGCTTGCTCTCTTCTCACCTTTATCACCCTTCTGATACTACTTCTGGAGACAGCCCAGGTAAAGGTGTCAGCTCCCATTATAACTGTGAGAAGAGAGGCTTGAGGCACTATCTTACCTGTGCAGCTACATGCAGAGAGAGATATATTATTACCTCTGCCAAGGAGGTTATGTTTTCGCCAGGGTCTGTCTGTTTGTCTGTTTGTTTGTCTGTTAGCAAGATTACGCAAAAACTACTGCATGGATTTACATGAAAGTTTTACCAGAGGTGTGGTTTGGTCCAAGGAACAACCCATTACATTTTGGTGGTGATCTCCATATTTGTCTGGATGCAAAAAAATCCCCAATTTTGTGAAAAATCCCATTAGTTAACGTTGGGCCGTATTTCCAAAAATCATATCTCCGACATCTCTTGATGGATTCGCTTCAAAATTTACAGGATTATATATATAATATTACTCTATTATCACGTCCAATTTCATCTGGATCTGATCCTGAGTGACGTCACAAAAACACTGAAGTTTATAATGGCAAATCCCATTCATTTCTCCTTGTCTGCTACATTATGGGAATTGTAGTTTCTTTGCAAACTCACGTCAACGTTTTTCGAGCCTATGTCACTACATTTCCCAGCTTCCCTTGTAATGCCAGTTGAGGAGTTCTCCACATGGACTTGACATGAGCGGAAACTCAGCCGTCATATTGGTGCGTGTGGTGACTCAGAATTGTATCTTGGCGGAGGTCTGCGCTCTCTGAGTGCTTTTCTAGTTTCTAATGTAATGAGAGGGCTAGGCAGTTAATCAAAATTTTATCATTATTGCAAAATGAACCTTTACTATTAGCTGGGGTGTGTAACTTGGATGAGATTGCAGTGGAAGCAATTTTACTGCCCCCACCCTCCATGGTTGTGCTCTAAGCCACGCCTCCTCCCTTATGCACAACCAACCCAATGTGTTTGTGCACCTTTAGCTGCCATTAGCATTACGCCAATGTAATGTAGTTACAGCCACAAAAGAGCCACGAACTACACGTCCCTTCATAAAATTAACATTACCTGTACAATCTAAACAACAGCTAAAGCTCATTTAGTAGACCTTAATTTCATTTGTGATGACTTTATGTGTGATCCCAGCCCAGGGTTATACTGCGAAACAAACACAAAATGAAAATTCCTTACAGAAGCAGGATAAACAGTCTGCATGCTTCCCAAGTTCAAAATGTCGAACTTATTAGTCTGACAGTGACTGAGATGTTGGGAGGGAAAAACAGAGGTGGTTCTGGCCAGCCAGTGTTTCAGTTTAACAGCTTGATTGGATTCTGGCTGCGGGATGTTGGAATCATGCATAGGTTTGTCTTTTAATACATCAGAGGGATGTTAACTCTCAAGGATCCTTCTCTTTTTGTCCGTTCCCCCCTCTTTCTTTTTGTAAACAGCTAAGCATGTGTGTGCGTTTGTGTGTGCATGTTTGTGGATGAGGAAGAGGAGCCTGACTGCTCCTCTTCCTCCTTCCCACCACGACACCTCCGCACCGTCACAGACCTGTTTGCCTGCATGCAGGATGGCGTTGCACCGTTTGGTTTGGTGTTCAGTTCTCTGCTGTGCTGTTTTGTACTTTGCTGTGCCGTGCCGTGGCGTTCCTTGCTTCGTTGTGGGAAGTTGAACAGTGGTATATCCCACTCCCTCTGCTCTGTCACCAGTGGGATAAGTTATGTTTCCCAACTGGGTTAACAGATTTAGTTTGAGTACTTTAATTCTGATACCTGTTTCCTCTTTTGGTTTAAAATTATGGCAATAATCAGTCAAAAGTCATCTAAATTATGCTTGAGTCTGTCATAGACTTAATGATGCCATGACTACATCCACACCCTCTCTCAAACCTACCCACTGTCTGCACCCCTGTCCCTCTCCGTGTTTGTGATCATTTCAGCCATTTTTCTGACTTTTCCCTTTCCTCCCTTATCCTCCTCTATCTCAGCAGTTCATTTAAAGTCTCTACATCGCTGCTTCAGACATCCGAATGTTCTTCCATCGTGTGATAATACCTGCATAAGACATCTCCTCAGTCTCACTTTTTGTCAGCATTGCCATTTTTTAACAATGAAATTGCTACAAATAATTACAAAAATGAGTAATGCATGTAATAACCATTACTGCATTTGTGCTGGTATTAACCAATCAGAGTCAGAGGCAGAAAGGAGATGCCGTCCCGCACGCGAGGGATGGGAAAAGGTTTTGGTTGTTGTGTTTGGTGCAGCGTCTCATAACCTTTAAACATCCATGTGGAGTAATTTAATGATGATTTTTTCCCACATTTCTCCCTTCCTCTCTCCACCTGTCTCTCTCTCCTTTCCTTTTTTTCATCTGTGTGTCTTTACCTCTGACTTGGGACATCTTCCTCTTCCTTTTTTCTGCGTAACATCTCCCTCTTTCTTGTCCTACTCTCTTCTTTGTCCTCTAACTATCCACCCCCCACCCTTCACCAGCAAAAGCAGCGCTGCCCAGTGCTGGAGGAGCAGTTGGTGGACCTGGTGGTGTACGCCATGGAGCGGTCGGAGACAGAGGAACACTTTGACGCTGATATCGGAGGAACGAGCCAGCTGCTGTGGCAGCACCTTTCCTCACAGCTCATCTTCTTTGTGTTGTTTCAGTTTGCAAGCTTCCCACACATGGTGCTGTCTTTGCATCAGAAGGTAAGAGAGAAGGGTCAGCATCCTAATTATCACGGCGCAACAGTGTTTATTCCAAAACATATTATGAGAGTAGAGGTGATCAGACACTGCAAGGAAAACAAGCAGGTAGCCACATTATCACATTTTATAGACATCTGAAAAAAAAAAAAATAGAGGAGAGGTAAAAAACCACAGGAGTACTTTCAAGAGGTCATATTCTGCTTTTTTGAGTTTTAGTGTGTTTAACATCTTCTCCGTGTGATAGAGCACTTCTGTGAACAAGACAAAAAAGTCTGCAGCATTAGGACCTCTCTTTCCCCTCTCTTTGTGATGCCAGCTGCTGCCTTCAACCTCTTGTTCATCCGCCCCCCAAAAATAGAACTACAAGCCTGACGTCCTATCATTGTGCTATCACTTTGTAATTATAAGCTGATGTTTTCAATCATCACAAGTCAGAATGTTAGCAAAATGCTAGTTAACAGGAATGGAAGTATTAAAAACGTGGATGTATTTCTGTTTTTTAATCACTGATAAAATACTTTTTATTCCTTTTTTAAGAGAATTGTCTTGCGTTTGAAGCACATATTAATAACTATCGTTATTACACTTTCTTAAACTTTATATAAAAAGCATGACCAAAAAAAGCCAAAACATTATCCATAATTGAAATTAATGATGTAAGTAGTCAATGAAAATGTTGAAATTGTATACTTTTAATAGGCAATGTGTCATGGAAGATACAGCCCGTAAATTGAAAATAAATGCCAACAAATTATAAATATAAAGAAAACGTGACAGGATATGCCAAATGGGATTCAACCTGAAAAACAGAAACAACGCACTGCACTAACTGGGATTTGTAATCGAGTTATTTAAATAAAATCTAGAATAAGTTGGGTTTTTTTGGAAGTATTTAAAGAACTTACTGTGCCACAAATTGTTTCTCTAAATGTCTTTTATGAGATTTATTAGAACGTTTTATTAAGACAGTCTCAAAACTACATTCAGAAAATGGTTTAGGTAAAATATTCGTACTTGTAACTGGTATACTGGTCAACACTGATAGCTCTATGTCAAGCTCATTTTATTATGCATAATCAGTTGTGTTTAAGCTTTAATAAATGAATGTTAGTATAATTAACCTAAATGAAAGCTTAACATTTGCTATTTTTAATTATTTATTAATTAATTAATTAATTTATTTATTTAGTTGTTTTCAGATTTGTTTCGAGAGTAACCAGCAATTGTTACAATGGAGCCCTCAGCCGGCAAAAAAAAAGGTTGAATGAGACAGCTGGCACTTGGAAAGCCCTGATTCTGAGACATTTAAGAAAATGGATCACTAAGAGATGTGTAGAAAACACAGGAATTTTAGAGTGCACAGTTAAATTATGTAACAGATTATCAACTAATGTGTCTGTTGTTGTTGAGTTTCTCTCTCTCTCATTTTTCTAGCTTGCTGGCCGAGGCCTCATTAAAGGCAGAGACCACCTGATGTGGGTTTTGCTGCAGTTTATATCAGGAAGCATTCAGAAGAACGCCTTAGCTGACTTCTTGCCTGTCATGAAGCTTTTTGACCTTCTGTACCCTGAGAAAGAGGTGCATGTCTCCCAAAAATAAATCTCTATTATCTGAAGTCCATTATACTTTATTTTTGGCTATTCCTCTTCTTGGCACTGAGTATACAGTCTTAAATGTTCTTTATAGTAGAGATCATATTGATTGTTGGTTGGTTTTAGTAATAGTAGAAATAATAATTCCATAAATGATACTTCACAACACTTCTGTGTTTCTTCCCCCTCTTCAGTGCATTCCAGTTCCAGACATCAACAAACCTCAGTCAACTCATTCCTTCGCTATGACCTGCATCTGGATCCACCTGAACCGCAAAGCTCAGAACGACAACTCTAAACTGCAGATACCCATACCACACTCCCTGAAACTGCATCATGAGTATGTGCCTTTAATAAACTCTACTCAAACAAAAGTTAGCCTTGTGGGCACTAGAAGAATTTTAAAATGTTGCATTTAATGAAAATATATATTTTATCAATCCCAACAAACAGCTCCACCCTAAAACTGGACAAAATCTGCAACTGCACATTATTTTTGTTAAATAAATCAACTCAATCTTTCATTTTATTTAAGCAGCTTAACATTTATGTGGAACTATGCCAGGAAAAACTTCAAATTGCACTTAAACTATTTTAGTAGCTGTATTCTTATTTTAATGATCACAAACAATCAAATGATTTTTCATCGTTATAACTATGATGGGATCCATCTAGTGATATGCTCAAAAGATGCGGCTCTGAGAGTTGATGCTTTGTAGTGAATCAGAAGAGCTGTCTTGCATTCAGTGAGAGCCGGCTCCCCGTTTTTTCCTTTAGTTGCTTAGCTGTCACCGTGCTCAGCCCCCGCTCTGCTCACGGTAGAACTTTGTTTTGATTGGCCAGCATAGCGACCATTAGGACAATCACGTGAGGATATAGGAGGGAATGAGACAGCAGACAACGGTGAGGAGAGTGTGTGAGTGCGTCGCGTTGACCTGTAGCATAACTATGAGTGACCCGAGAGCAAAGCAGCATCTGGCAGCAGTTTAACAATATTGGCAATGAGATTGGTTCTGTCACAGAATAAATGCACAAAAAACAAAAGGATTTTCGACACACAAACTATTAATTTTTACGAAGTTAAGCAACGTTTAGGGCTACAAAAGATCCTAGATCAAGAGCCGTTTGGGAGTCGAAAGAGCCAGAGATGTTGGCATATTTACCAGGATAAACAGTGTAAAAGTGGCCGAAAATTACAGCTGTCAGCCTTACAATAGATACCTTATGTCAGGATATACGCAACAGCCATGTGATATTTACAATACATATTCTAGTTTTTGTTATCCATGTTTTTGACACACTGAGAAGGACTGAGAAAGGACAGATTAACATAAAATGATTTTTTTCTTGTCTATTTTGTGTCATTGTAATGTGTAAGGAGCTAAAGAAATTTTGCAAGAGAGGGGTTCACTGTCATTGGCTGATGCTGTGTGAGTGTAAATAAAACCCCTAGAAAACAACCTCTGTCTTCTTCTCATTCCCTCTGCCTGTAAGGTTCCTTCAGCAGTCACTGCGCAACAAGTCTTTGGGCATGTCAGACTACAAGATCGCCCTGCTGTGCAATGCCTACAGCACAAACTCTGAGTGCTTCACACTGCCCATGGGCGTCCTTGTGGAGACCATCTATGGAAACGGATCAATGAGGATCAACCTACCGGGCACCAACTGCTTCGCTTCAGGATCAGTCACTCCACTACCCATGAACCTGCTGGATTCACTCACAGTACATGCAAAGATGAGGTAGGAAAGAACAACAGAAGATGCATAGATGAACAAATATGGAGATCAGCAGATGACAGCAAAGCTCTTAAGTATAGCTGGGCAATTAATCAAATTTTGATGGCAATTACTCAGAGTTCAGAATCATCTGTGCATGTGATGGAGGAATGCACAGTGCATGTAGGGGGCGCAGCCTCAGTAACCCTGCAGTGAGCAGTGTGCTGCATGAGATTGAGGAATACCATAGATGTTCTCAAGTACCCTGCCTGATTGTTTTAGTCAAGATTATACTAAAATATATTTTCCTCAGCTATATTTAAAATCTGTGTAAATGGCCAACTTTCAGTGTTGTAAAATCCAGGTTTGACCTGGTTTATTCCCATTAATTCCCATAGAAAGTTTCCAACTTTAAAAAATCTATGTGAATTTTCCAATGCTTTTACTCTATGTACACTCCACCACCTCTTTGACGTTATGGTATATAAATGACAAAAAAAAATAATGTGAGAAGTGTTTGTGCTTTAGCCACATTATGAGAGGTTTGCTAATCAACATATTACGAATTCCCAGAAGCTTTAGGTCTCTTTTGGCTTAAACAGAAAAAAAACACACACTCACAATGCATCATCTCCCCATCTTTGAATAAATGTAGTTGAACAAAGGTTTCTCAACGATATGAATAAAATCTATAGCTGGGTCTCTATTTGTCTTTCTGTCTGTTCTCAGTCTGATCCACAGTATTGCCACACGGGTCATAAAACTTGCCAGCACTAAATCCAGTCAGGCTCTGGCCCCCGCACTGGTGGAAACATACAGCAGACTGTTGGTCTACATGGAGATCGAGTCTCTGGGCATCAAAGGATTCATCAGTGAGTTGCACACACATTTCAATTCACTGAGAATTTCCACTGTGTGAACATTTTGAACTCAGACAAAAGCACATTTTAAATTTGTTCTCCTTGTCATATTGTCATGTTACCCCTGCATATTTATTTCACATCGGTTTTCCTCACGTTTTGCCGCTCTCTCGCTGTTCAGGCCAGCTTCTGCCCAACGTGTTCAAGTCTCACGCATGGGGAATCCTTCACACGTTGCTGGAGATGTTCAGCTACAGGATGCACCACATCCAGCCACACTACAGAGTCCAGCTGCTGAGTCATCTGCACAGTCTGGCCGCTGTTCCTCAGACCAACCAGAACCAGCTACATCTGTGGTAACGTCAACAACACAAGCACCACGAGCTTATTTAAGCTGTTCAAATCTAATCAAATCTCATACATACTTCATTGAATCGTTTTTGTAATGAAGTTAATGCTTAAACAGTTGCAGTTCCCCTGTTCAAATCCCTGAACCTTCTAGTCCAGGATCAATCAAATTTACTTCTTGTTGAGGCCATTCAAAAGACAAAATAAGTCCACGATGAAAGACATTTGCAGAATTTTGATATACAGTGCTAAATACCAATGTACGGTTTATGTCACAGCTGTCCTAAATTAACAAGCATTGGTAAGTACCAAAATCATTTTTCATGTTTCTGTAATGGCTCATACACCAGAATGTAAAAGCTCTTTAACCAAAATGATATTTTTAAAGCTAAAATAAAATGATCAGTTATCAATAAATTTTCAAATGTACTGTTTTACAAAAAAAGCAAACAAAAAAACAGAATAAATGGTAAAGCACATTATTATTTGTTGGTTAAGGTCTGGATGTAAAAAGACATGAAGATGTATGTGTGCTTTAAGACTGTTCCTTTTTAACTCAAATAAAAATAAATTATAAAAAACAAAGAGATATTTTCATGCCCTTTTGTCCTCTTGTCTGTCAGTGTGGAGAGTACGGCTTTGCGGTTGATCACAGCTTTGGGGAGTTCAGAGGTGCAGCCTCAGTTCACCCGCTTCCTCAACGACCCAAAGACAGTCCTGTCAGCTGAGTCTGAGGAGTTGAACCGAGCACTGATCCTCACCCTGGCCAGAGCCACACATGTCACTGGTATTACACACTCTGTTTAAGATAAGAGAGAGATAAGATATTCCTTTACTCCTTCCTTTACTCCCTTGTATTTATTTTTCTTCCTTTTGTATTTGGGTTATACTGTATTTCCCCCATTTCTGCCTTTTTTCAGTCTTTCCTGTGATTGAATGTTTTCTGTTGTTTGAATTACATTAATGTCTTCAGGTCATCTACTTCCTGTTTGTTTAGATTTTTTCACAGG
Source organism: Cetoscarus ocellatus (assembly GCA_037902135.1). Classification (NCBI taxonomy): domain Eukaryota; kingdom Metazoa; phylum Chordata; class Actinopteri; order Labriformes; family Labridae; genus Cetoscarus; species Cetoscarus ocellatus. The sequence goes on along the minus strand of JBAMNC010000529.1, from coordinate 609,249 downwards.
GTCTGACTCCATCCACGGCACCTGGTGTAAAGAAATCCTTCAGACCATCATGAACTTCACGCCTCATAACTGGGCCTCACACACACTGTCCTGCTTCCCAGCCCCGCTGCAGGTTTGCTGTGGATAACATAATAGTGATTTAGTCTAAGTTTAATTCTTCATCATAGTTTTGATTGATGTCTTTTTTTCTTCCTCCTCGCAGGCGTTCTTCAAGCAGAACAATGTCCCTCAGGAGTCGCGTTTCAACCTGAAGAAGAACGTGGAGGAGGAGTACAGGAAGTGGAAGTCCATGACAAATGAGAACGACATCATTACACACTTCTCCATGCAGGGCTCACCACCACTGTTCCTCTGTCTGCTGTGGAAGATGCTGCTGGAGACGGACCACATCAACCAGATAGGCTTCAGGTCTGCTGTAGTGTTTTTTTTACAGCTTGAATTTCTTCACACAAACATTAGTAGTATACGTACTGTCACAAGAACACACATTTAATATATTTACATATTGCATACATAATCTATCTCAATGGTGGTCCATTTTTTAAATCTAGTTATCAGTGAAAAGGGTTTTTATATTATATGATTATTAAGATTGATAAACTGATCAAATGATATGAGGGTATTTTGTTTAAGCTGAGTAAAAATATAAAATTGCCTCTCTGTAGATGATCAGATCCAGCACCTTTTCACTCCCCTTTGGAAACGCTTAGATCTGAGGGGGCAGGGAGGCTGGGGGGGGGGGGGGGGGGGGGGGGGGGGGCTATGATTATGAGCGCTGCGCTGCTTCATTGCCCAAATAACGTCTGATTGGAGGAGGGAGGAAGGGTTCCAGTCTATGGAGCAGACTTTCAAAACAGTCATGGCGTCTTCCTGTGATGAGCAGAAAACACACATGTAGGTGGAGGCTCTATAGATATGACATAATAAACACCAGAAAGAAAAAAACTTAGCACTTTAAGGGGTATTTTCTTTAAAGAGGGATAGAGCATTTCTGTGTGAACTGAGAGTTTAGCAAAAGGTGTTGTTCTTCTTCTCCCCAAGCTCCTTCTAACAACATTAAAAGCAAATAAAATTGATTTGCAGGACATGGGACCTATAAATCCCATTGATTATTCAAGCTGTGCATCTTCACTAGTCTCAGGATTTGAGTCGATTACGATTACAAGTCAAAGATTCAATTTGATTCAATATTATGATGCATCATGATGCAACACAGTGAGTAGTATCTTTGATTTTCCATATTACTGCACCAGGCTACTAATTAGATAAAAAATATAAGTCTGATAAAAATTAACTCCTTTTATTAATTAGAAATGGCCAGATGGACCAGTTAAATACATTGAATGGTCCCTCTGGTGCATCAGGTTAGCAATATCTCATTTTATATGTTCTGAATGGACTTGCCCCCCACAAATATATGATTTCATCAAAAAAAGCAGAATAATAGGATAAATACCAGAGCTCAAACCAGCAAAGATTGCAATGTACTGAGCCATTAAACAGAATTTAGTTGCAGCATAGTGTCACATACCAGGGATTGTGACAACTCACTTTTAAAAAGAAGCTTAAACATGGTTAAAAATAAATCAGACGTGGACTCAATAATGATATGTCTACTCATCTGATGCCTGTACCAGGGGGCTTTTCACTCATTTTCAATTTTAACTACTGTGTTTGTGAGTCTTTAATTTTGAATTTACATAGTACATCCATTTTTTCTGTAAAAGTGTCAGTTTGTGTACAAGTCTCTCCACGGCCTAGCACCAAAGTACATCTCTGACATGTTAGTGCCATATGAACCATCTCGGACTCTGAGGACCTCAGGGACCGGCCTCCTGCTGGTGCCCAGAGTCAGGACTAAACATGGGGAATCAGGTTTCCAGTTTTATGCAGCTAAAATCTGGAACAGTCTTTCTGAAAATGTGAGACAGGCCTCTACACTGACAATGTTCAAATCTAGGCTCAAAACAGCTCTATTTAGCTGTGCATATGACTGAAAGGATCTTATCTGCACTCTTCTCTTTTAAAGTTCATTTTATAATGATTATTTTTGTTTTTACTTTGCATTGTGATTTTAATGCATTTTTCTTGTTCTGTAAAGCACTTTGAATTACCTTGTGTAGGAATTGTGCTCTACAAATAAACTTGCCTTGCCTTGCCTTGCCTTGCCTTTGTTATTATGCCATCTTGTGTCATGTCATCTGTTGTCTTTTTGTATTTACCTGTATTTAAGTGAGTGTTTCCTACCTTTAATCTGACACGAGTTAGTTGGCTGTGGTTATGTGACATCTGGACATCCATGATTACTTGATCCAATAGGGGAACAAAGTTTGTTTTTGGGCTGATCACAGATCTGTATTTACATTTGTATCCCTCAGAGTCCTGGAGCGTATTGGAGCTCGTGCACTTGTGGCTCATGTGCGAACATTTGCTGACTTCCTCGTCTATGAGTTTTCCACATCAGCTGGTGGACCTCAGCTCAACAAGTGTATTGAGATGCTGAATGACATGGTCTGGAAGTATAACATCGTCACCCTGGACAGACTCATCTTATGTCTGGTGAGGGGAAACTTTCTAGCCTCTTATATCGTAAACTTGGATTGAGGTCTATGTGTCTAAGTTCTTTTTTCTTCTCTGTCAAGGCGATGAGAAGCCATGAGGGCAATGAAGCTCAGGTTTGTTACTTCATTATCCAACTGCTGCTCCTAAAACCCAACGACTTCAGGAACAGAGTCAATGATTTTGTGAAGGAGAACGCTCCTGAGCACTGGCTGCAGAGCGACTGGCACAACAAGCACATGAGCTACCACAAGGTAAACCTGTCTGTCCTAATCAGTGACCTATAACAAGAAAGCATAGTATGAAGACATTTTGACTTTATTTTGACTTTATTATTGAATGTCCTTACACCAGAAATACCCAGAGAAGCTGTACTTTGAGGGACTTGCAGACCAGGTCAACCCCCCTATGCAGCTCCAGCAACAGTACCTGCCCATCTACTTTGGTAATGTGTGCCTTCGCTTTCTGCCTGTCTTTGACATCGTCATCCACCGCTTCCTGGAGCTCATCCCGGTCTCCAAATCTCTGGAGACGCTGCTGGACCATTTAGGAGGGCTGTACAAATTCCATGGTGTGTGAGTTTGTCTGGAGATGTTGTGGGGTCTTGTCAAATATGTTAAAAATGGTAGAGAAGGGACTGACAATAATGGTACGTTCCATTTACCTCGAACGTGGGAAATTGGAATTACGTCACATCCCACTTAAACACGAGCTGGAAAAGTCAAGGTACTTGAAGATCGTCTGACTTCCCCGTAGGAAAATCAGACCCAAGGGGGTGTTCTCTAGTGACATATCTAATTTGCAACTTGGAGGATCTGACTTCTAAGATCAACTGGAACGCACCATAAATGTATGGATCAAAGGTGGAAGCAAAAATGTGAACATGTTAATGCCACCTCTGTTAACACTAATGAGTTATAACTAGGGATGCAACAAAAGACTCAAGTAATAATGCACAGCACATATTTTTCACCATATTCACCCTCTGATGACATGAAATCATAGACCTGCAGTCATTATATTACTGAATATGAAAGTTTTTTTTCATTTCCCTCACTACAGAAGAAGCCAAACATAGTTTTCACTTATGTCCTCATAACTTTCTTGGTAATCGTTTCATTTCTCCTGTATTTTTTTTCCTCTTCTTTTTAATGCAGATCGCCCGGTCACCTACCTGTACAACACACTTCACTATTATGAACGACATCTGAGAGACAGAACCAACCTGAAAAGGAAGCTGGTCCATGCCATCATGTCCTCACTTAAGGTAAGTAAGGAAATTAAATGTACGTGATCAAAACAAAGTGTGTACTTAAACACATAAAAGACCAGGCTTTTTGTTCCTTTGATTTCTTGATTAATGGAGTACTGTTTTTTTTATAGGACAACCGAACACCAGGTTGGTGCCTCAGTGAGACCTACCTTAAGTTTGGCATGAACCCCCGTGAGGACAATGTGTGGACACCTGATGACACTTATTACTGCAAGCTGATTGGGCGCCTTGTGGACAATATCCTGTGTTTTTGTCCTTACTTGTAGCAGGTCTCTATAAAAGACCCTGAGACTGACCCATAAATAGTTGCAGGCCTCCAGAAGTCCTGAGGGCTGCATTGACCTTACTAGCACTATACCTGTTTTCCCTTATCACCTCATTGATGTATGGCAGATCACATTTTTAATGACAGCCTTTTTTAATGTAAGATCAGTATTTTCTGCCAGTTTTACAGTAATGGTACAGAGCCTCTTAATCTATAGTTTGCTTTAATTATTGAAAACAAATTCTGAGTTTTTCTTAACCCCCTCTCGGTCACCCATGGCTGGCAAGTCGCCTGGTCCTTTCCCCAACTGTGACTGGAGATTCAACGAGTTTCCCAACCCTGCAGCCCATGCCCTGCACGTCACCTGTGTGGAGCTCATGGCTCTGGCTGTGCCCGGGAAGGATGTGGGCAATGCTCTGCTCAATGTGGTGTTAAAAAGGTACAAGTAGAGAGACTGTAAAAACTCTGCTTTTGGTTAGATTTAGCTGGCAATTGGTGTAATGGTGTGTTTTTTTATTATAGTTATTGACAAGTCATACAATGTTTTTCTTCATCTTGTAGCCAACCCCTGGTTCCCAGAGAGAACATCACAGCTTGGATGAACGCCATTGGACTTGTGATAACTGCTCTTCCTGTAAGGGGATAGAAAACACTCAAAATACATCTTTTATTATAATGAATTTAGTTTTCTATTTATCTTTCATCTATCCCTCTTTAAGGAGCCATACTGGATCGTTCTGCATGACCGTATCTTGTCTGTGATCAGCTCACCCGCGCTGACATCAGAGACAGAGTGGGCAGGTTATCCATTCGCCCTTCTTGACTTCACAGCCTGCCACCAGAGCTACAGTGAGATGAACTGCAGCTATGTGCTAGCATTAGCACACGCTGTGTGGCACCACTCATCTATTGGACAGCTGTCTCTCATTCCTAAGTAAAAGTCTTTGATTTAATTTTATTTTTAATTTACTTTCTCTCTTCAACTTTTTCTCTGTTTGGCATATTGTTCTTATGGCACCTTAAGTTCTTGTTTGTCTTTGCGTGCAGGTTCCTGTCAGAGACATTGAAGCCTGTTGTCCAGACAGAGTTCCAGTTGCTCTACGTGTATCACCTGGTGGGGCCGTTCCTGCAGCGCTTCCAGCAAGAGAGGACCCGATGCATGCTGGAGGTACATATGTTTTTCTTTATGTAGAAAAATAGTTTATTTTAATAACAATAGTTTATTTTAGATGCATCATTTTGACAATTACCATTACTGTAACCATTTACATTTGGAAAAAACAGCTGAGGTCATCACCAGAATTTCATTCATAACAGGATTCGCACATAATATATATTTTTATTAATATACATCAAATCAAATAAAAAGCATTGTACAGCTGATACTAAAATGTTGAAAGGGACAGTAAGAGAATATTTGAACAGATTAAACTTTATGAATAACTTAATAAAAATATGTGTCATCATTTATTAACTCTTTCCATCTTCATTATTTAATTAAATGTTAAACTTAGTCCAAAACTTCAAATCAGTTAATATTTTACCTTTGTATATCAGTGACATCACCCAAAGACAGACGACAAAGTTGTACCAACTACAGCTCACTGCAGGCCTGTTTACATTGGGAGGAGGTGGAACACTAAAAAGAAGACTGCAAACAAATGAACACACAACATGAAAGTTAAATGCTTAATGGGAAATAAGTCAAACCATGCATCACTCTGTGAACCATGTAGTTCAGAATGACTTGTGTATAGTTTTAAACATGATTGTGTTTGTTTGTTGCAGATTGGTGTTGCCTTCTATGAGATGCTCCAGGCAGTAGACCAACACTGCCAACATCTGAGCTACATGGACCCAATCTGTGACTTCCTCTATCACATCAAATACATGTACACCGGAGACAGTGTGAAGGAGCAGGTGAGGTTATTGGATTTCCAAATTAGAATGGAAAATATACTTAAATTTTACCATGCAACCTTTACTATGTAACCAACATTTTGTTTATTTTGAACAAAGAATTGAAGGTATATAAAGGACTGCTTGTCAGCAACAAAAAGTACAGCTTTAAGATGCAGTATGAAATTTGATGAGTGGAGTCAAGTCTGCTCACCCCTCTCTTCCCTGTTTGGGTTCCGAGCAGCGCCCTAATGCTCACTCTTGAACACGCTCACGGCATGAGATATAACGTGGAAAATATATTTGCAACTGACCTATCCATTAGAAGTAATACTGACTGTTGGTCCAACTTTAGACTGATATCATTGCAGAAATGTCTCCACCTTTCAAACACCTTACCAGTATTTTTCCTTGACTTGTTCCTATCGTGTCAGTCACTGGCTTTCTTTGACTGCACAGGCAGTCGTTGCCAATGCCAGTAATGCCCTCATTGGCCAAAAAGCATGCGTCACTGGCCAGACTATCTGAAGGCTGAATACAGAGCCAGGAGAGGGCGCAGATTTCGGCCCTGTCCACACAGAGATGAAATGATTTCATTTTTACAACATTGTCTTCAAAGAAAACATCATTTCAAGAAATGTACCTGTCCATATAAAAACACTGAAAACACTGTAGTATATATTAGCCAGGCCTGTTAGCGGTGCTGTAACGCTGCTGCAGACAGACACCAAAACCAGCGAAGAAGACATGAAGCATTACCATACATCATGTGAAATATCAACAAACACTGGCGTATGCTGTTCTCCGTGTCCTCTTGTTTCTCATGGTGGTCATAGATGCGGCATTCACCACTGTTTTTGTTGTCACTGGGGTTCATGCATGCAGTTTAAGGGAGAGGTGGGCCTGTGACTTCATGGTTTCTAAAAGTATCTGCATTTGTTGTCCACTTGGAAACGCTCAGCTGGCACTTTCAAATTCATCCACTCTGGGACTCTCATCCATGTGGACGAAACGCCTATGCAATTAAAAACTTGTGCAGATACTATTGAATTCGTCTCCGTGTGGAGACCCCTCAGATGACTCAAATAACATGATACTGACAGATGATTGTGTTTTTTAGAGCCAGTAACACAGAAATAAATACAAACTTCATCTTTATGATAATGAAAAGTTGCTCTTTCTCTCTGAAGGTGGAGAAAATCATCATGACTCTGCGTCCGGCCATGAAGCTGCGTCTGCGTTTCATCACTCACAGCAGCATGACGGAGACTTCATCCTCAGCTGCCAACGCCACCGCGGTCACTTCTACTGCTTCCTCCACCACCCCCTCCTCCTCTTCCACTCCTCAGCCCACCACTTCCTCTTCGATGTCAACGTCCTCTGCTGCCGCCTCCCCTTCTTCTTCACAGCACCCACACACACCCATGTAGGTCAATAGATATACGAAGGTTCCAACATGAATTTGGACATTGACAGAGAGTTTTTTAGTCATTTTGCTGTACAGAAAACTGAAGTGATGGTTGTTTGTTTCTTAAACAAATCTTGTTAATAAGTGCATTATTTACATTCTTTTTCCTAAATCTCAGCTTGTTTTAAAAAAGGAAAAACAGGTTCATTTTCTGTGCAGCGCTTAAAATAAATTCAGAGGCAGTCACATAATTTGCATATGTTTTAAGAGAACATCGCAATCATGATGCACAAAAAAATGACTCAACGTTTCTCCTTCATCTTAAAGCATCTTTTTTTGTCATCACTTTTATACTGTACATTAAAAAAGATTTTGGCTAAACGGCTTAATCTTTGTTTTTGTATCAGTAGTATGTTAGTCTAATACTAAGGGTCTCTCTAGGTGAGATTTTATTGGGTCACATGAACATAATTTTTGAGCATTTGTACTGTGGTATAGCCATCAGGGCATTTAACAAACCACCTGCCCTGTCCTTCAGCGATCCTGGAAAGACCCGGTAGTTAGGGATAGAGATTTGGGGGTAATATGCATTGAACAGCCAGGCCTGATTTGAGCCCAGACCTCCCATGAGAAGGACATCATCCTCAGTATACTGAACTTGTAGACATAGCTGTTGCTCCTGGGTGCTGATTTGGCAGATTGGGTAACAACCATCTACATATCATACATGAAGATTATTGCCTTGTGTTGACGACCCTTGTTCGAATCTAGCTTGAGGCCCAGTAGTTTTCTTCAACTCTCTCCCTTTCCAAGCCCATCCACTGTCTCTCTGTTGAAATTAAAGGCTTTAAAATGCCCCAAAAATATATTAAAATTAAGTAAATACACTACCGATCAAAATTTTTAGACCAATTTAAAAAATTGCAAGGATTTGCATTTTGCACTGTTGGATCTTAAGAAGGTTCTAAGTAGAGCTTCAGAATGCTGAAAGAAAAAAGGGGAGCCAGAGACAAAAAAAAGTAAGCCGTTTAATGAAAACAATAAACTGAAATAAGCTGTTAATCAGCTGATCAAAAGCTTAAGACCGTAGCTCAAAAAAAAAAAGAAAAACCCCCTCAAAACAGAAATGAGTGTTTCCAGGAGGGTAGACGAGGGCCCAGTGATGAGGGATGCCCACCACAACATCCCCACATAGCCAGCCACTGTTTGACGCCCCTGCACAACCTGAACCTCCATTGTCCCGTTGAAGAAAAAAGCACCCCAGATCATGATGGCGCCCCCTCCCCTGTGCAGCGTATTAAACATCTCAGGTGGGATCTCCTTGTCATGCCAGTAATGTTGGAAGTTTTTTCTCATCAGAGAATAAAACTTTCTTCCCCCTTTCAGTGTCCCATGTTTGGTGCATGCTTGCAAAGTCCAGGTTGTGGTGTTCAAGGAGATGTGGACTTTGAATACTTCTTTTGTTTTTTAAGCTCTTCCCTTGCAGAAGCCATCTGATGGTTATTGAGCACCAGTAACGGCCTTAATTTAGGTTGAGAATCATCCTGTGTCTTGATGGACAGCCAATTGTATTTAATTGAAATATCTTAGGGTCTACCACTTGGCTTTTTTGTTCCTTAACCCTCAGGATCCTTTAAGAAATTCATAATGACTGTCTTACTGCGTCCAACCTCAGCACATGGGCATGTTGTGAGAGGCCTTGCTTATGCAGCTCAACAGTCCGACCATGTTCAAAGACAGAAAGCTTTTTACCTTTGCCATCAGGAGGTCATGACGGTGTGAATACCTGACAGAAAATGACATGGAATCCAGATTTTGGCTTTTCAAAGGTTTTGGTCTTAACCT